>VXBT01009205.1:18232-67141 GCA_013400235.1 Oriolus oriolus
AAAAAAAAAAAAAGCAAAATGAATAAAACTGAGGTGGCTTAGCATCTGATTACATGTCTGAAATACCTTAAGAGATCTTTCCTCTACCAAAAATAAACCTTTGGAGATAGTCCAAGATACAGTATCATAAATCATACTACAGTGTCTCTGCAGACAAAGCAGAAGGGAAGAAATCCTTTTTGCATACCTTATTAAATAATATTTTTAAAAGCGTTGAACTGTTACAGATGTTCCCATTTACTGTGCTATTCTGTGGGTAAGCACAGTCCCTCTGAAATAAGTTTTGAAGTGAGAGAAAAACGAAGCTTGTCCAACTTGTCACCTGCCTTATTTGTATATAGGATACACTGCAAAACCTGTTGTAGTTTCCATTGGACAGGAACATTTTGGTTAACAGTAAATTTGAGTTTTTAGCTAAATTAAGGGTAAAAATTGAAGTTTTAAATTATAACTGGAGTTTTAACTAGATTCAATTTCTAAACTGAATTAAATAAATAGTTAGTTTTAAAGCTACATTTTAGTTACATTTAGCAGCACAGTAATTTTTAATTTATGTCATGTACTTAGTCCACGCATTTTTATCAGTCCTGTAATTTTCAGCATGTGGGCCAGAGTGTACCATCATTATGAACTCTCTCTAAGGGTTTGGAGATACCAGTTTGGATTTTGCACCAGGCTTTCTCCCCATTCTTAGCATAATGTAAATGGGTTATGAAACTAAGGTGACAGACCTGCAGAGCTGCTGTGTCCTATGTGTAATGGTCTACTTGAATTTGGGGTAGAGTTTAGACCTTTTCATTTGCTTGTTAGACTAATTGGTTATATAGAGTTTACCCTCCTAGTCTACTAGCTGTTAAAAATTGGGGTAAAAACAATAGTTTGCTTGTTAATCATTGCTAATTATTGGGTATTTTTTCAAGAATAAAGGGGTTTTCTGACTTCAGCAGCACATTGTGTTACATTTTAGAAAGGTTAAGGCATTGAATGTATCACAGGCACAGCATAGATGGCTTTTGTTTTAATCCCTTTGAAACAGTGTTCCTATAGCTCTGGGAATCTGAAGGTTTGAGCATATCAAGATCCTTGTTTAGTACTTGCATCACAAATCCACCAAAGTCATGGGTTCAATCCCCATACACTTAAGATTTGAACTCAGTGATCCTGGTGAGTCTCTCAACTCAGACTATTCTGTGATTTTGTTTCAACTGGGTATATATTTGCTTATCCTTTTTCCACCACAGCAGTGTTTAGCTCAAGTTTTGTCTTGCTGTCTTTGAAGATATTTTTTCTTTCAGTATGTAATAGTGATTGTTAAGCTGATTCTAAATTCTTAAAATAGATTTGCTATGATTTAAGCATAAAGCTGTCTGAAAGCTTGATCATTACATACCTTCTTTAAAAATCTTAAACTTTGTAGAAGATAAATGGTGGCAGAGAAGGAGATCAGTTTGGGTTCGGATAATGTTGTTGGTAACATTTTTTAGTATGTGGGATAGTCCCTGAAGGCTCCTCTGTTAGAAGGTAACTTATGGACTTGTTTTTGCCTTGTTGCGTTCTTAAGCCTCGTGTTGATTGAATCCCCTTGTTTCACAGTAATTGATAGGTCTTTTTAAAATGCTGTTTAGGCATTGGCATCTGGAATTTCTGCAATGCTAACACAGTTCTCCCCAGAGTGTTATTTCAGCCTTTGTGACTTCTGCTGAGGTCTGTGAAAGGGGCACTGGAAAAATAGCTTTGTGGACATTTTCACTGTACCTTTCACAACAGAGCCTTGCATTTTATTGATCTGTGGGTAGAACTGCTAGAGAGCTTCTTATGTCGTGCTAGCTTTCCACACCAGTTGCAGCTGTGGTAAGAAGCTCACTTGAAGTGCAAGCACTTTGTCTTTTTTTCTCTGTACATAACATGCTTGTGCACAGCAATGTGTGTACAAGATTTCCAGCTTGTCTATCTGTAGAGTCTGTTAAGTTATATTGATTGGTTGATTAAGCATACATCCTAGTAAGTTTTCCTTTTGTTTCTTCAAACAATATGTCATTTTCTTAAACCACCTAAAAGCTTGTCAGATTTTCTTGAATGTGTAGATGTTTTCTTTTGTCTCTTGTGAAAGGGTTAGAATTGAAATGAACTTCGTATTCAAAAAATCCTGCTAGGCAATAAATGAAGTTAAGTAAGTGAGAAGCTGCCTGTGAAATAATATAGTTAACATTGCTTAAGCTCTGTCCAGAGAAAATGATCTTAACTGTTGCTCAAGTATTGATGATAGAAATTCAAGTGGTTAAAATCAGTTTTACAAGTTCAGATATTTATATTTCAGTGCTATAACAAGGAGTCATGTTTGCAACCAGCTGGATAATTTCAGCAGAGAATTTTAAAATAAGTGTCTTGTAAAAACTGAATAATCAGTTTATTTCCTTTTTATGGCAGCAATTCTTTCTTTCCAGATTTTCAGTGCTTTCTAAGGTCAGTGTGAAATTCCAGTTGATAGTATTAGGGTGAAAACCTTATAGCACCTTTTGATTTCGAAAAACAAAATGTCACCTATACTCAAGCTTTGATCATTTAGTTAGAAAACCACGAATAAAGTCTAGCAATCTAATACATTTTCTTAAAAAGCTTTGAAGCTGATGTAAGTATTTGCTAATTTCCAAAAGATACTGTAAATGGAAATGTGCTTTGCCTTACATTTAAATATGAAAAATCTACAGTTAATTACTCCAGTTTTAAGTTAATTCTTGGTGATTTGATATCATGTGGCATTGTCTAAACTGCTCTGCCATTGATTGAAGGAAGTATTGCCAAATAAACCTGCTTTATAAGGTGTATTTAGTGTTGATGTGGCCTCATGTTGAGTACTGTGTGCAGTTTTGGCCTACCATTTAAAAAGGACGTGAAGATGCTTGAATATGTCCAGAGATAGGGCTGGAAGGCATGTCCTGTGCGGAATGTCTGAGGACACTGGGTTTTTCTAGTTCGGAGAGAAGGAGGCTGAGGGGTGACACCATCTCCCCATGTCATTCAAGCAGTTTGAATGAGTTTATTATTTAAAATATTTTCTGTAATACATTGCTTTGTTTAAAAAGCAAAAAAACCCCCACCCCTCTATCAAGAAAAACAACACAGAGGTATGGGAGGACAGTTAGGTGGCCTCCAGTAGTATTCATATCATTAAAACTGATCTCTGCATGCTCAAAGTCATGTGATTTAGAGCCCATTATAGAGTAGCAAGCAAGAAGATGCTGAAACTTTCATATTTCTTTTGAACTTTATATTGTAATTATCTGTTGTAATGGGTTACCAGTTTGACTGTAATTTGCACAGTTGGCTGTGATACAAACTAGGTAGAAGTTAAGGGAAGGTCTTCAATGGACAGTGCTTGGCTTTGGAAAAGACTGATAATTCTGTTCTACAAACGGTAAGGACTTCCATGATGGGTAGAAGGGCAATCAGCCCAGTTTCTCTTTCTACCTCCTCAAGAAAAGTTCTTCACAGAGAGTTCTACCATGTATGCTGTGCTTGCCCCGCTCTCAAGTAAAGCTGGTTTTGAGGCTAGCCCACAAGCCAGGTGAATCAAGTGGAAACATGTAAGCATCCTCTTGCTAGTTCCCATTTTAGCTGAAAGTATATGTGGACTTTTTTTATAGTGTACCTCATGCTCTCACTAAATAAAAGCACATCTAACTCATGAAGAGTCAACATAATTGTGTTTGAAGTTTAGCTGGGGCAACTGCTAATATACGAGATACAGCACTGTTATTGACAAGCCACTAGAGGCAAGATTTCAAGCCTAGTGTTGTTTTCTTTCTAATAGTTATAAATACCTCTCAATAGTAGTTGAGGAAAGCTAAGCAGTTAAAGAAACAAAACAATGATTAACCTTTAACCACTGGCCATGCTTCTGTTAGCTGTAGCTTTTGCATGGTGATAACCATCTGACAAGATAAGTGCCTGATGTTGTTCTGATGCCAATCTGTTGGAATGTTATTATTTGTTCATTGGGGAAAATATTACTTTCATAGGGGAAAAATTACTTTTCACATGGGAAAAGAGAAATGACGGTATACAAAATGCTTTCAAAGAAATAAATTTATACTCCTGGGATATTTATGAAGCTCCGCCAAAACTTTAAGCTAAATTATAAGAAAAAACCCGAATTTTGTAACTTCTAGGAAGTCCTGGCAACTGACACATTACACTGTAGAAGGTGCCTTAAGTCTAAAACATCTCATACATTAAATGAAGCAGCTTTGAAGTACATTTTTGAAACTAATGAACTAAGTAGAAGTAATTTTTTGCTCACTCCTTCACTTAATTTTAATCTCTTAGGTTTGAGTTATTTGCTTTAAGCTTTATTGAAATATATCAGCTCAACTTCTCCCCTCTGTTGTCCAGCATCTGCTGGTAATTTGGTACGTAAAGCACTTCCAGTCTATTTAAGGAAAACGTCCATTTTCCCTGAGAGACCTCTTTGTAGCTTTCTGAGGACTACATTAACTTTGTAGAAATTACAAGCTTCATGAGTGTATAAATATTATTGATGATGAAATCCTCTCATTAGTGTGACAAGCAAAATTGCATTAAATTTTAAAGGTCTCTTTTGACCCATCCAGAAGATAGATATTCTCTATCATAAAGTGGTCTACAAGGCCATGTTAACTAAGAGAAATATTCTGAAATAAATTGCCTATACCTTTGTAACTTGGTTATAAGTGGAGTGAAACTCTGATGTGCTGTTCCTGGCTCCCACTGACTCCTGTGGAGAAGTGATGGGACTTAGGAGTGTCTGGTCTCAGATGGTCTGAGATTCTGCAGTGATTCCCCCTCATTTTTCTTTACAGAAATTAAAAATAAAAAAAGAAATCCAATGCAAGAAGTTGGTAAATGCTGGAATAGTATGAACTCAGTCTGCGTTCCTAAGTGTCTCCAATTTCAGTAGAATTCACTGTGACTTTTTAGTATCATGTAAGAGGTTTGGAAGATATTTGTGATTTCATGTCTTTTTCTGGCTTCAAAGGTTTTGAGTGATGCATCTAGTTTGCTCACTGTGTCTTCAGCAGATACTCCTTCCAGAAATGAGAGACCACACATAAATATTTAAGTCAAGGGAAAAAGAGTTAAATGTAGATGCTTAAAAAGTATTGGAGTTTTCAAAGTTGTACCATAGAAACAGAATCTCAGTTGTGACTTTTTCAAAATGTGCTCAGTTTATAAATACTGACTTGATAAAATTAATAACTGGCTGCATTTGGACCCTGAAATTTAACCCTATTGGTGAAATTTTCAAAAATTACTAACAGGGTTTTACTTATGTATTTATTTGCTTCAATAGTAGTTATTATCACACTGGCTTTGATGCTAGCAGATTTTTTGGAAGTGTCTAATTCTGTAGTTTAACAAGAGATTTATTAATGTTTTTAGGATAAGCCACTAACTGCCAGCAAGTTACTCAGGTCGATACATACATATGTCAATACAGAATCATTTAAGTACCTTAGATTTTAGTCTAAAATCCCTGTCTCTGTTTCAAGCTTGAATAAAAACTGTTCTCCTATATGGAAACGTGTTTGTGCATTGATGCTCTATAATTGTGTGGTGTAATCAAGGTGAAATGTCTGTAACACAGACTCTTATGCTGCATGCCAGATTTTACACCTTAGCTTCTATCAGCTACTTCAGATTAGGAAATCAATGTGTGTGTAAGGTGTATGCTATCATCTTTCTCTACCCAAGCTGCTGAATCAGCCCTCCTGCTGGTTTAGATGAAGGACACACTTTGGACTCCTAGTGTTATGGCTCCATGATCAGAGTGTGTAGGAGATGTGCTTCAACAATACATACAGTTGGAAATTATTGTAAAGGTTTAAATGACACCAAGCAATTAAAGTAAGTTCTTGTGGAAATACTCAGCTCTTTTAAGAGAAATAGCTAATCTTCAAAGATAATTTTGCATATAAAAACCATAGAAGCTCTCAGAGGAATATTTGAAAAGTTGCTATGCATGTGATTGTTTTTGTGACTACTCAGTAAGTTCTATGGATCCTTACTGTTGACTTAAGAAGGGTGGCAAAAGCAATTGTTGCAGAAGAAATCTGGAAGTGCCTGCTGTTTGGAGTGAATGACCGTGTATAAAATCCTGCTAATTATAACTGCATCTGGTGACATTCTCTTAATAACATCTTTGGAAACAAGTGTTGCTTTATATCCTTAAATGTGCTGGATCGTTCTGCTGGTTTAGCTTACTCTTCTGTGCTGTTCCTCAAAAGGATTGTAGCTTCTGTGTGTGTAGTGTGATTGCTATGTGTGTCACAAAAGGTGTACAGTGAACTGAGTTTATAAGGGCCAGGGTCTGTTTTAGCTAAAAATAAACTGCTTGGGTGGGGGGGGAGGAGGGGAAGGGACGAGGCGGAAATGCAGTCCTGGACAGCAGCAATAGTTTTTCTGCCAAGAACCACTGTGTGTGTCAGAAATGGCAAGAGAGGCTTCCCATTGGAGTTCCCGTAGCGGCCCCTGCTGGCTTGCTCTTCTGATGGCACTGGGGCTGATTGCTTCAAAAATCAGCATCAGAAGAAACATGCTGCCTGCCTGACTCCTCTAGAACAAAGGGAACTTTGAATATTTTCCAGCTGGTGTCAGCAAAGCTAACTACAAGTGACATCTTTTCCCCACCTATGTGGTTTTGTAAAACAGTTTGAACATTCTTAATTATAATCACTACAGACACAATAGTGAAGTTTGTTTTAACAGTTCTAACTGAAAGAAAAAAGTTTCTTAATCAGCTTGCCTCTTTGTTTTCAGCAACAGGTATGCAAGATGATGATGCAACAGGGAAAAGGCTCAGAAAGTTAAGTGTTGGGCAGTATGACAATGATGTTCCTGGGGAGCCATCGTATAACAGGTGTGGATGGATGAAGCCTCCTGCTACTCACCAGGCTGTAATTCCAGGATCACTGGTTGCTGTAGGGAAAACCAAGGAGGTAAACAATCAAGAATTTTTCACAAAATACTGAAGCAAGTGGCCAGTAGGAAGTCTTATGTTGTGTGTCCAAAATTAATGTGAAGCAATTGGGCAGTTGCATCATGGCAATAAGAACAGCTAACTGCAGTCACCTCAGAAATGCAGTTCAATGTTTAAGGATGCTCTGGTCTATTCAGTGTTTGCATATTTTCAGAGTTCCAAGATCTCTCTGCTGAACATTATATCTGCTTACAGAAACCTTCGGTAATTTGATGAAGAATGCCCCACTGTGTCATAGGGTTAAGTGAGAATTATCACACTGTAATTTTGCTTTTTTGTGCCTTTTCTTAGATGGTTGTTGTACATTACCAAGATGAAATAGATGGGGGAATCTTCTCCACAGTAAAAAATGGAAATGAAGCTGTCACATTCACATCAGGTTTTTCCGTGTCACCAGAGATGACATACGGTAAGAAAATGTCTGTCTCTATTTATTTGTTTTAATAGCACTATTGACATTTTAGCTGTTACTGAAGAGCTGTTACTGCCCTTTTCCCTTTCTCCTAGAGACAGCACCTCCACTATGCCATCAGCAGATTCCTTCCAGCCAAAAGGTCAGCAGCCAATCTGAGCTGTACAGAATCATTCCTGGTAAGGTACCCCTATTTCCTAAATAATGTGAAAATTAACTGTGGATGAAGACAACTAAGACAACAGTGGTTTATAAATAGGACATATAAATGGTGAATTTAGACTTGTAAGTCAGAGAAATGGATTTTAGCAGTCCTGTTTTAATCACACCAAAAAGAAGTGAATAATGAAGAATTGTCCAAGAAGTATTTAATGCCTTCCAGATTTTAATTGCCAACAGGGAGTCCCATGTTCACATTCATTGTGCAAATTCACTGTGGAGCAATTAGTCAGCTGCGTCACAGAAATAAGAGGAAATGCAGCTCAGTGTTTGAGGCTATCCTGCTTTTCTTCTCTCTATCTGTTTGCATGGTTTGAATGTTACACAATCTCTCTGCTGATATTTGAGGATGTCAAAATAGTACTATCAGGAGACTTGAGTTCTTTGTGATTTTAAGCAGGTTTTGTCTCTGTCTCAGGAAAGAGGGGTGGTATCCGTGTTGCCATCTTTCCAGGCAACTGAAGCTGACAATAGAGCTTGCCAGTAGCTATTCTCAAGTCAAGGAGCTCCTTAACCAGAAGAATGGATGTTCTGGAGGGTTTTTTTGCCATGATACAGTTTGTAAATGCGCAGCCATGGAAAAGCAGTTGGTAGCAGATGATTACATATTTAAAGATTTAGTATGGTCTAGCTATGATTTTTTATAATAAAGGATTATTTTCGAGGCCTTAACTCTTTGCTACTAAAAATAGCAGCTAAGCTACTGTTACCTGTCACCTTTTTGTGCAAAATTACTTGAAAACACTAAGATTTAAAAGAAAAAAGTATTTCTGCACTGCATCAGAAAGTGCTGGACATAGCAGGAAGCCAGCTAATGTATTTAAAACCTGAATAGAAATCACAGGTATTCATTTTATGCATTGCATGATGTTCAAATGAAAATTCATGTTTAGTATGTATAGTTTTACTGCTTAGGCTATGACTGTCTTCTCCAGGAGGATCTTGATAGTAGAGTTTTCAATAAATGTGATGATGGGTTTTGATGCAATAATTGTTAGTGTTATGGTGGTATGTTAGTTTATGTTTGATTTGCCTCACTTAATAGTGAAAAGCAAATAACATCAACACAGAATAAAATTATCTTTAGCTGTAGAAAAATCTTCTACCCAGTTCAAGACATCTCTTTATGCTTCTCCCTACTTCTAAATACTTAGTGGCAGATACCCTCCTGAGGACAACTTCAGCAAATCAATTATAGGTTGATCTACTGAACACTTTGTTGTTAAATGGTTTCCATTAGTGTTGCTAAGAGTTAGGACTTGCCCTGGAAAAATGTTTGGCTTTCAGTGTATTTCTCTATTTTGATACTCTGCTTAATTCTAAATGCTGTTATCTCTCAAATGCTGGTTTTAGATACTCGGTTAATGGAACACTGAAAAGAATTATTCTAATTATTAGAAAAGGAGGCAATTCTTCCTTTGAGTGCCTGTTTCAAAATGAGGCTCAGGTGTACTGAATGCTGCGGGTTAAGTGCTCATCTCCATGCAGCTTTGGTTTTAGCTGTAAACATAATGTACTGTGACATTAAAGGTGTTAAAGGTGTATGAAGTGGGTCAGCTAGAAAACATACAGTTAAAAAATACCTGATAGCAAGCATCTCTCAGTAACTGAGAGTTAATTGGGTGATTTTCCCATCAGAGCACAGAAACTTCTATTGTCAGAGGCAAGTTAGAATCATACTTAAAATTTTTAAAAAATTTCTCTTTTCCCTTCACTTCTACTATAGTTATTGCATGTATCTACAGTAAGTATCTACTGTATCTACTTGCTTCTGTCTTCTGATTTCTTTGGCAAGAAGTGCTTCTTATTTCTGCTACCAATCCCTAATTCATGCCCAGAGCAAGAGTGTTATGTTTTGTGTGTTGAAGAGGCCAAGAATCTGAAGGGAACAGAAGCAGCTGTTCCTGTGGTTGAGACTGCTTTACTGCACATACCACAAAGGTGACTCTAACAGTGTGCACTTTGCAAGAGTTCTTAACAGCCTTGATTTTTAGTACTTTCCCTTGCAGCCTAGCTCTTCTTTTAAATGCTTACATGGTCTTTATTTTGGTATAAGTCGGGAAACATACTGACATCTTCAGAAATTGTCAATAGATGGAGGCCTTTCGATTCACGGCCTCTGGAGTCTTGATTTCTGCCATTGAGATGTTGCCACTTTTGTCTCAGTTTAGATCACCCTTGAATTCAAAGTTGCTTTGTTATGTATCGCAACCTTGCTGTTTATCTGCTTTTTAAATTACCAGTGAGGATGCTGTAACCTGGTTACCAATTATCTAGACGTATTACTGTTTTATTTTCTCCCTGTTTCCTTGTGGAGAATAGTGTTCAGTGTAATTAGCACTTACCATATCAAGGGATTCTGTTGTGCTTTTAGAAAGTATAAAAATATATATTTTAAAAGAAAAATACATGGTTTTGTGTATCCTATAGTCAAGAATTGCAATGACATCCAGTCCTTAAATATAAAAAGTTATAAAATTCTCTCTTCTTTAAGTTATTCTTGTAAACTGTGTATCTAGTATCTTGAATGCATCTGATTTTTAACCTGTTTACCAAAGGACACTGTCGTTAATAAAGCCTTATAAAATGGAGCTCTGTTATCCCTAGAAATCTTAATTTTCTTTCCAGGCAAAACCACTTTGCTAGGGAAGGTCAGTCCAGTAGTGTCAGTACAATGATCTGTCTCCCTTACATTAGCTATGCCCTAACTCTTCATTCTCTGCATTTATTGGAGATGTCCTGCCTGCAGGATTTCTTTTCAGAGCCTTGTTCTTTATCAAACAGGTGTAAATTTAACCTCCCTCAGTCTGTGTGCATGCAGTCATTTTTGTGTCAGCACTGCTGCTTCAGTGGTCACTTGCTGCCATGGTTTCATTGCCCTTTTCTTCACTTTACATAGCTTGAAAGTAATACAGCACCCACAAAGTCCATTCTGAATTTTCTTTGAAACACACCTTGTTTCTTGAGATGAACCTAAGTGGTCTATAAATTGGCTGGTTTTATAAATACCTGTCAAAAAATAGGGCTGCTCCAGATAGAACCCAGAGACAGCTCTCTGGAATATCACAATAGCTGATGTATATCCCATGGGAGGGAGAGTCCCACATATCAGTGAAGGAACTGAAGCACTGTTTGTAGGCCATTTTGAAACTTACAAAGGCTCTTTTGTCTCAGACAGCAGACAGCTAATTGAAGTTCCTTTGTATATAGAAGTAACAAATAAAAGCGTAGCAAGCTCTTTGCCAGGGTACTGAATGCTGGCTAGCTGCCCTGCCACTCCACCCCTGAGGCTAGATATGAAGAGCTGCCCCTTCTTCAGCCCCGTCAAAGCAGAGACAGAACTTTGCAGAAGGTCTGCATTCACAAACAGGCAGGGATCTGTGGAACAAGGGAAGATTGTCTATAATCCTTTATCAGTGTACCGACAAAGAGAAGACATGTCTTTTTTTTTCCATCTTTTTGAACTGCCTAACTAGACTTGTGTAGTTCAAGCAGTGCAAATGATGGAATGAAAGCATTGCTGCCAGTATAAGGAATCTCTGAGCCTTCAACCATGTGTAAGGCCTTGCCTTTTCATCTCTTCCATGGAGCTTAGCCTAGATACTGTATTCAAAGCTTATGTATGAGCTACATCTATTCTAAAAATCTTAAAAAGGGCAACTTTTCTCCTCACGCCATTGTGGAACTCTTCAAGAACACCCACTGGAATATTTCCACAATTTTTCTCATACAGACTCTGTTTTTATTTGACAGAGACCTTGTAGCCCTAAATTCCTCTCATTGACTAACACAGGCTTACTCTATCATCCAGTAGAGCGATGAGTGTTTAATAAATCTATCGGAAGGCAAACCCACAACCTAACAGCCTCATTACTGCATAATTCTATTACTGATTAGAATTTCATACTCTTATGGTTTCATACTGTTATTCCAGGATTGTAATTTCTTCCAGTCACTGAGCTGCAAGGGAAATGATACAGACTGCTTATTTTTTTGATTAAAAAAATGTCAGGGTTCTAAACTGAAAACATTTTCCATGTGTCAGGAGGGTGAAACTAATCTGTGAAAGGCAAAAATTCCCTGTTTATGATGGGCAAAAACTTTCTCCACAATGTGAAAAGCTTTCATATAATACTAATTTATACCTGTATTTCTCTCCTCCTCTTACCTGTTTATGTAGGATATAAATGTCCAAAGCAAGTAATAGGTACAGAAGTTTTCCAGACATCTGTGTCCATTTGCTTAGAACATCAGTGCATCCACTTATGTGGATGGTTATCATAAACACTGTCCTCCTGGAAACACAGGTGCATTTTAGTTTTTGCTATTGCATTTTGTGTTTAAGTTTTTTGGGATGTTTTGTTTATTTTAGAGGGTTTTCATTTGTTTGTTTGTTGAGGCTATCAACGAGAAATAAAAAATATGAGTAGAGAAAGGAAATTTATGAAGTTTAATGCAAAGCAGATACACCAGATTTCTGTTATGTTTTTCATCGTCCTGCAATTGCCCTTGACATGTTTATCTTGTGGATGAACACAGTGCTCATCTACAAAATATTTTTATAATTAAACACTTAATGTTTCTTAATTATTATAAAATACACCATTTACTAGTGCATAAGCAGCCGCCATAGGCTTCAGGAGCAAACAGGAAATGACTTGGATCTCCTGTTGGGATTCTAACAGCATGAACTTCATGAGGGCTTCCAGAAAGAGCATGTGGAATGCTGTAAAGCATAATCATAAATGTTCAGAGACCACTTCTTGGCTGTTGTAAGCACTGAAGTCAATATAATGTACAATGATCTAGCACACTTTTTCATCTCTGGGTTACTTTCATTGAGACATTCAGCTCAGTAAAACTAATCTTTATACAAAATTTTTATTGAATGAAGGTTGGAGATTATATATTTTCAAGTCTTCATTGTCACAGATCTCCTCCCCTTTGTGCCACTGATTATAATACAGTACTTAACATATCTTTCAAATACAGTCATGGAAATGTTGTATTTGTTTGGCCTGCACAGAAATAAGCAACGCTTATTATCACTGATTTCACTCTGGTAGTCCAAATTCACAGCAAAGGTAATAATATTCCATCTCCTGTGCTGAAAAGCTTAACCATTTAATTTAGTTTATATCAATCTGAATGGTGGAAAATATCTTGTGACAGTAGAATGAAATTGAAACTGAAAATTACTTAAAATACTTGTAGTCTATGTCTGCCTTTACTGAGTGGTATTAACCGAAATACTTACAGTATTAGTATTTACAACTGAGCTGTTTGGTAATCAGCTTTAATTGAGCATTTTTTTCCCCCACTCAGTTTGGCTAAGATTTTCATGGGAGGTACTCTCCCAGTCTACACTACTTAACTTCTCAAAGCTTTAGAGATGAAATTATTTAGAGCTTAATCCATTTAGCTAGCTAGATATGGACAGGTTTTGTTTACAGCTATGTTACGTGTTTCTACATAAAACTTAAAAAAATCTGTACATATTTTAGCCACTCAGTAAACATTCTAATATGTCATTGATTCAGAGGAGAAAGGAATATAATTATACATAACTGAATATAAAAAGCTAGGGCATGCTGATGCCTTGATGATTTTTTGCTTTTTCTTTTATACCCCTTTTTATACTCTCTTATATAGCTTTTATGTATTCTTAGTGCTTTTAGCCTACATTATTATAATTCTTTAAGTTTGATAACTTTCCTTAGACCCAATATTCTGTTAAGCCAAGAGACCAAACATTCTGGAAACCCCAGACACCAAGGTCCTCTCCAGAACACATAAACAAAAGATAGGCCCATCCAGGGGGAGGGTTCCTCAGATGAGGGGTCTCGCTGGAGTCTCTCATTGGGAAAACTTTGATAGATATGCTAATTTTTGCAAGGCATATAATTGTATACACTTCACACTGTGAGTGTCCATTTTCTTTGGTGGGCATTTCGGGGTGCATTTCGATGTGCATTTCAGCACACCTGAGGATCCTTAAATAAACACTGAGGCACAACCCTTTTTCCCTCTTAAATGTGTTTAGCTCGCTTAATTTTAAGACCAGGAAAAGGCATCAGTGCTGAGTCCATGGCAGATAGTATGTGATAATAAACCAGTGGGACAATATAAATGTGTGTTTTCTTTGGCTGATATGTTAAAGCTGACAAAATAAACCACTTTTGTTACTGGATTTTCATAAGAAAACTCATTCTCTGAAATATACTCTCTCTTCCACTGGTTTTGGATAGTCTAGGTTGATAAAATATTCTGGAACATGAATACATTTTGTTTTGTAGCCAGTGTTGTATCTGATCACAGACTCAAAAATTCTTCAAATCTGATGCTTATGTCAAGACAAAGATATTTCATGATGAATTGTTCTTACAGCTCCACGAGCTAAACTTCTGCAAAGGAACACAGTCTGCTGTGACCTACATGTTGAACATCATGTTGAACATGATAAAAATTCAAGTGCTACAGATGGTCATGGAAAATACTCTGCTAGCAGAATGCATAATCTAGTGCACATGTATATAATTCCATGTGCAGCTTCTGTATAATACTGAAGAATTTGAAGGGAAAAAAAAAGAGAAGATAGGTTCTTCAGACACTGAAGAGATGTTGTGAAAGTATTTACTGTCTCCTCTTCTTACCCCCCCCTTGGTTTTGTAGCAGGATTTTCATCTGGACAGAAACACTGTGATCATAGATCAGAATAGGCCTTAAACCACATCCTGCCCTGTTAAAACTGCTTTGGAGAAAGTATCAGATACTGATTTGGAAAGACTTTGTTTTATACTGCATGTTTAATTTTCTGTGCAAGTATTTACATTGCATTTTTTTGTTGTTGTTTTAATGGATGACTTTTCATTCCATGTGAGCAAAGTTTTGATAGATATGTAAATCAGAGAACTGAGACTGTTCCCCTAAAAATGGCCCTCTCAGAGGGGACCTGGCACTGCCTGCATTATCCATTTGAACCAAGACACTTCTGAAAAGTTACATGGAGTCTTCTGCCTAAAACAGCAAATGTGAATTAAGTTTTCTCCCAGGGAAATGAGCGTCCAAGTGGTGGGGACCCTAAATAAAAAAAAGGCTCTCTTACTTTCTCATCCACTCATTTTGTCCTGAATTCAAATATTGAACTTCATTAAAGAAACGGCAGATCTTCCGACAAAAGAGTTTTCCTACAGGAATTCATATGAAATAAGGTTTCTAGCTTGGGACATCTTTAAAGTCTCTTGCATGTTATGTCTTTCATCAATGGTAGCCCAACAAGTCTGACTGCTCCTTCATCCCTCACTAGTAGCATTAAGCTAATCAAGCACCTGCTGATAGGTTCTGCTTCAAGAGCCCACCCTTTAAGCACTTCCCTTATTTGGGGCACTGCACTTTAATCCAGTGTGTCTGTTATTTTGTCTTGACTAACTTTTCATACCACTGTGAACTGAAAATAAAACAATTGCCTTATTTCAAAAGGATTTAGTAACTGAGAAAAAACTTGAAGAAGTTTTGCATAAGATGCATGTTATTGCCTGTTGCAGTTTCATTCAGCAACCAATACATCTGAAAGTTTAATTGTGCAGACTGAAGCTTACATCCTTCCTGCAGCTCTAGTCCAAAGGTGTTTTCTCTTGACAGAAAGCAGTAGCATTATTGGGTGTTTATTTATTTTTGTGAGATTTTTTTTTATACTTGCCGTCCAAGATAACTGACTGTACTTGGAATATGCATTTATTAGCTGAAAAGATGATGGCACTTCCAAGGGTGCTGTTATGTTCACTAATATCTGTCAGACCTCAAAAATTCTAAAATTCAGGCAACAAAATAAGCTGTATAATTCTGAAGTTACAAATGCCAAAAAAAGTTGTTTACATAATCAAATATTACATGGGAAAAATGAGGTTATACAATACTTCAGTGCTTGAAGTTATACAATACTTCAGACTTGATCACAGTCTCAAAGCATATGTGCCTCTTCAGTTAAATTTGAAATACACCCTGGTAATACACTGGTGGGTGGTGGTGGTTTGGTTTTGGTTTTTTCCCCCTTCTTTTTTTTGCTAAGAACCACTGAAAAAATGATTACTTGAGAGGTTTTTAAAGCACTGTTTTAGAGTGTTCGGTTTTTCCCTTTCTGTGGGAAAAAGTAATGCATTTCCCCATATAAATCGGTCATTTGATAAATAACTATCTTTGTATGTATTCATTGAAATATAGATGAAAAAGAATCTGAAGCTGAGAGGTCCATCACCAATTTTTGCTTCTTTTGAAGATTCAAACAATAAGCCATTGACAGAAACTTAAAAAAAATTTAATAGAAATACAGGATTGGATGAGCAGGCAGCCTGATAGATGTGGGTTTTTTTACACATACCTGATGTTGCTTGTTTGCCATGCATGTGCATAGCATATATTTTTGAGCTGTCACTAGTCACTTTGTCTGGAAAAGGTTAAATTAACAAAAAACCATGGGAACAACTACTTCTCTTGCTATGATTCTATGAAATTTTTTCAACGTTTCTAGGGTGAGGCCTCCTTACTATATGATGTGGCACTTCATGACTGATGTGCCAGAGTAACCCATGTAGTTTGAGGGAAGGCTGAAGAAGAAAGCTTCAAAAATCGAAGTACAGCTGTGTGCACACTTTTTTTAAAAAAATGCAGTTTTAAAATGATCCTGTGTTTGAATGTTTGGGAAGGTTGGTCTACTGCATTCACAAGCTGAAGATACTCTGCAGTTTCAGAATGACAGACCTTCTAGTGCTGAGTGGGAACAGAGAGGAAACACACCTTCAGTTCCACTTAAATTGTTTATAGTCTAAAGGTCCTATTGCTCTATGTTTTTTAAGATGCTGTTCTACCCTATGTTAATTCTCTTCATGTTTATTCCATGTTTATTGAGAAAACCAAATTAATCTGTGTTTTCGTATGCCTGAGTTAGGCATGTTATTTCACAAAGCCGTTTATATTCAGGCACCTTGTAGACAAAATCTGAAATGAGCACTCTACTTGACATTGACTCCCACACTTCTGTCAATCATCGGAATAGCAGGGAAACACATGACATTCCTTCACAAATTGTGGAGTTTGCTGAATTTGTATGAAGGACACAGCACAGCCACTCTGCTGCAGGGGTTCTTGTTGGAGAAAGGTGCATATTATAATTCAAGCCCTACATTTTAAACTATTTTAGATAGATTTTGCAGTGCAAGGGTTCTGATCAAACCAGGGCCTTTATGTACTATACCTAGGAGAACTGTACACTGGTACCACCTGGCAGAGATTGAAAGACCTGATCCTTATTGCTATGCTGTGCCTGGAACAGCCATGACACCAATTCTTCCTGCCAAATAACAGACCTTCTCCTTTTGAGATGGCAGTATCTTACACACTGCTGACCTAAACCAAATCAGTTCCTCACCTGAGACATCTAACATTGCCTTTCCTTCCCTTCCTAACTCTTCTTTTGTGTATAATCAGCCTTGCCCTTTATATCTTCTGGCTTTAGAGTTTCAGAGTTTTGGATTTTTTTCTTCCTTGGAGCTCATCTCATCTGGTTGAAACTTTGAATTTGTGACAGAAACACAAGCAAAAGGTGAGATTTTTTGTTATGCACCCTTTTGTTTGTCATTAACTGTCTGTGTCAGAGGGATTTTCTTGATGAGTGGCTCCATAAGTATAACCGAGTCTGTTAGAAGGATCCATGCAAAAAAATCTTTAGAAAGGGTGAATTTGATAAATGCTGACAAAACTCAAGTACATTAACACTTTAAATTACATGATTTCTGCTTACATTATATCCCGATATTACTTTGGAAAGTAAGTTTCTTACTTAACTAACCTTCTTCATATGGTATCTCAGACCGCTGTAATCTTTGTTAAAGGTTGCTATTCTTGTTCCCTTCTAATTCAGCAAGTGTAAATAGCCAAATAAGCAAAGCTTTCAAGACTTGAAAATCAGGAAAGAAATGAGATATCTGAAGGTCCTGTGATTACAGTGCTTTTTATGCAGAGACAGGGATGCTTTCTATGGAGAGCAATTTTCTCTCATCATTATTGTTTATAGGAGTGTGAAGACTGTGCTTGACTGCATCTGGCTCTGCCAGGAAGCATTCAGGACAAAGTGTAGTTGTATAATAAATTAACCGAAGTAACTGATGTCAGTTCTGAACTGCAGCATAATAACCTTTTCTGACCTTGTGGCAAGGATTTTCCCTTCTTTTTACCTAATAATATGGTGTGTATCAGAAATAACTTTTGCTATTGGGTTCTTCTGAGTGCAATCTTTATGAAACATGTTTAATAGGAGCAGCTGGTATAAAGAAAAACAGTGGTAGGAATGAATATTCTATTAAAGGAATAGTTTGATTTACATTGCGGTCTATGGAAGAAAGCAAAATGTTAATTAGTTTACCAGTACTGATATCTATAACCAAGCCAGCTTGTGTATTTTACTATTATCAAAACGGTTTAGTATACACATTCAAAAGATGGTGCTGGTAGAAATTTGAAAGCAATAGAATAATTCATTATGGGAAAGCTTTAAATTATGGGAAAGCTTTAAATTTGTTTCTGTCTATATCTAGTAATTTCCTGCAGTCGTCCTTTCTGAAAATACGGTGTGCTGGGCACTGAAGAACAATCTGAAGAGGAAATGTGCTGCTCATTGTGGAGCTGCAGTGTTTCCACTCGTCTTCCTGACCTGTAAATAAAACCTGCTCAGAACAATGCTAGGGGGATGTTGAATGCAACACAGTAAGGCTACACGTGTTTTGTGATCTTGGGAAGCGAGTAAAACTTTATTCAGAGTTCTGGATGC
Source organism: Oriolus oriolus (assembly GCA_013400235.1). Lineage (NCBI taxonomy): Eukaryota > Metazoa > Chordata > Aves > Passeriformes > Corvidae > Oriolus > Oriolus oriolus. The sequence continues at coordinate 36,701 of VXBT01009205.1, forward strand.
TAAATTTATCCCCGAGAGTGTTGAGCTAGTTTGGTGTAATAGAGTAGCTTGGCTTTGGTCTACATTAAAAAAGCACTAATCTGACAGTTCTCGGTTCCGTGTCGCGCATCTCTGAAAGAAACAAATAGGTGAGGTCAAATGAAGTGCCGGGGGAAGAACAACAACCCCCCCCCCCCCCGCCCNTCAAACGCAAGTGAGGTGGAGTCAACACAGCAGGCATGCACTGAATGGGCAGTCGAGCTGAAGAGCGAGCGGGAAGCCTAATGTAACAACAATTGAGGAATTACTTTCTGCCTGGATGAAGTGAACTCTGCCTATTCTTCTTCTGGGTGGCTGTATTGAGACAGGGAGCCTGTGCTTCTCTCGCCGCAGACACTGGAACCCACTTTGCGGTGAAGTTCTAACATGCGAGGGAGAGCGGAGGGTGCTGGCAAATGGGGGAAATAGCTTTTCCCAAGTCTCTGCGTGGCGGGGCGGCGCGCCTGGCTGCCTCGATTCGGTGAGCCACAGGCAGCATGCGGCACGGAGGCAGGGAAGGAGGATTTCGCACAGCCCCGTGGGAGAGCTGCTGTCACGATGGCTTCCCTAGGTAGGTTTGTGGCTCCCTATGCCCTTCTCTTGTGCGTTTTCCTAAGTCTGAAAACTCGTTTTGTGGGTTGGTCTTGTGTTTGGCTGGTCGCGCTCGCCGCAGCGGCAGCGAAACATGACCCAGGAAAAGGGGAGGGCGGCGGGAGTTCACTAAAGCGAACCAGTGTCAGACGGGCCACCGGCGCTGCTCCGCTGGCGGGGCGGGGTGCTGGGAGCACGCACGGAGGCTGCGGCTGCGGCCTACTGCTGCTGCGAGCTCTGTAGAATTGACGTGGGTGGAAGAATTACGCCTTTTGTAGTCATGTAGCAACGTTGGGAGCGTACACAGAAACTGAGAAGGTTTGCAGACAAGTTCTGTCAGTATGAGAGTTTTCTGCAGTCGCTGAGGAATGATTGAGGGCATGAGGCAGGGCTTGAGAGTTTTGTTTGGTCACTTTTCTGCCGAGGAAGGCTTCTAATGTTTTGTGTGTCGTGGTGGGTCTTTTTCAAAGTAGAAGAAATGAGGGCTGCCTGGAACATACATAATTTCTGTCTACGTAGAAAAAAGTTGTCCAGGCTGCATCTTTTACCTCCTCTGAGGAGCTCTTGGTAATATTATGGCAGCACTGAATTTCTTCTCAAAAGCATGAAAGGTATACAGATTTTGTAAACACGAGTCTTTCCTAAATGAGGAATATGGCATAGTTCTTCTGCTTTCTTGGTTAATGAGAAAGACACTTTATTGTGCCATTAGCACTGGAAGGGTAATTCCTGTAATTCTTGCCTACGAGACAAAGTGTATTTGCGTAATACATGTAAAACACTCTCACTTTCTTACTTCAGATCTGAATTTTCCATGAAAATATAAGAGTCTTAGAGCAGCCAACTATTACATGGTACAATGTACAGGATGCACCAGAATAAAGATCCCAGTTCTTGCTGCCTTAATGCAAACAATTTTTCTATTCAGGCAGTAGCAGTACATGCTTGGGTAAAGACTGCAACCCTAAAAGGAGAGTTACTAATTCACAGTTCTCGAGAGACAGACCAAGAAAAAAATTCAAAAGCTTCAAATCTCAGTTGTGTTTTGTGGTACTGGACAGCACTGAAGATAAACTGAACTGAGTTTGTTTTTACCAGTTTCAATCCCAGGTTATTAAAAGCAGCCGCTGAAAAGTCAGTTCTTTTTGTGGTTTTAAAATAAAATGGTGTAGGTACTAGTTGCAAAATCAAAAAGCAGCCCTCGCTTTTAATATTCAGGCTGCAGTGAGCTGGCTTCAGCATTTTCTTGCAGGCAAGTGACTAGGAAAGTAAACAGGTTGAAGAGGGTCACATTTAGGCACAATTTTTCTCACAGCAGAAGAACAGGACCAAAGTGAGGGTTTTGATAGAAGGTCCAAACATCAGTTTGATTGCTTCCATTCCTTCTATGAGGTAAGTATGCCTCAGACATCAAAAGCTGCATACTGGGACCTGTCTGATGCCTGGTGGCACCAGGGAGCTGGACTGAGACAGGGAAAGGGGAGTTGAAACTCCGTCTTTCCCTCTCTTTCACCTTAGGAAAAGTATATAGGGTCATAACACAAAATAGAAAATTTCAGTGAGTCTTCGTGCTTGATTCTCAGAAGTGTCAAAATCAGACCCAAGCTCTGTCCATTCTTCTTTCACTCAGTATTTGCTCCAGTTTGCCCCCTGTGTCTTCACCTTTGCCTCCTTGCCTTTGGCTTTGCAATGTATCTGTCAGTAGACATGAGTGGCACGTTTCAATTCAGCAGAGACATCTTAGACATCTCCAGCATTTCAAGCAATTTAAATGGATAATGAACTTTGGAGCACAAGGGTGACATCTTACAGTTTTCTTGAACGGTGCCTAGTCTTTCAGTGCGTTCTGCCTGAAAAAGTGTTAGTGTTCATTGTGAAGGTACCATTTGCATGTTTCATAGGTTCTTTTTTTTCTTCTCTAAAACTATTGCAATTTACTTTGGCAGTTTGATGAAAACTGTCATATTCAGCAATGTGAATGTCTGAAATTCCATTATGAGATAAACCATGATAAGAATGGAATTGTCTGTCTCTAAAGCCATTTTACTAATTTGCTGTGTAAACTTAGTGTGGACATGTTAATAATTGTGTTCTAGTTGTTTTATTGGATATATTTTTTTTCACCACTGAATGATCTGCTGTATGTAGAGACAGAATAGGGGTTCTTTTGTTTATGCGTTATGTACTGACAGTGATTCTCTCCTAAAGAGTGTTTTAATAAATGTCACATTTTATGTTTGCATGTGATCCAGATGTCTTGGGGACATGCCTCTGCAGCTGATTTGCATTCTTAAGACAGCAAAGCTATGCTTAAAGTCAGTAGCAGAGCATCTGCAAGATCTTTTAAAATACATGAAAAGACAAATGCAACTGATTGCTTTAGTCCTTGGGGAAGTTTCTTTTTTTCCCCTGGTACTACTTGGGAGAATGGAATTAATTAGTATAAGAAAGCCTTTCAGAAAGTCACGACAAGGATTTTTCTGCTTTGAAGGTGCTGTATTGTTAATTCTGTTCAGCATATGGGAGTTATTTATTTTGGTGTTTATATGGATCTGTGATACCAAGTTACCTGTAAAACGGTCTAGCTATTTTCTCAGTAGAAAAGAAGCCAGATAGTACAGGCTTTAGGGCAGGGACTGTGGGTGGAGTAAAGTGGGGTCTGGTAAATCATCCTTTTGATTCTTACCGATGTGCAGAGGGGGCAGAGGGTAAGTGCAGTTAATTGTGTCAGCCTGTCAGCCTGGAGATAAGCTGACACCTGGCATACCTTCAGAGCGTGCATTTGGTTGTTACTGGCAGGCCATTATGGGAGCTAGAAGTTGCAGAACACAGGAATGTCCCAATACACTCCCACTTTTGTCATACATCTTGCCCGCTGGCCAGAATCTCCCATGATGAAGGTGGTGAAGTGCCAGCCTTCCTCACCCAGTGCTTGCTGGGGAGGACTGCTGTGCCAAGGCTATTTCCTCAAGGGGCAACATGGATGATTTACAGCTCTCTTTAGGGCATAAGACAAGAATGTTTTTTTTTTTTTAATTCTAAATACATTTGAAAGGCTCCCAAAACACAGTAAACACTTTCAAAATGCACACAATAAACAACTGCACGAAGTTAAAAACATTCAGTACTGTACTGTACATTACATTTAATTACTAGCAGTTTGGGTTCTGACTGTTGAAGGTGTTTTTTCTTCCACCAGATAAATGTCTCTGAGAAATACTTTACTGCCTCTCCAGATGTGCTGTTTTATTTCCCAGGTTGTCAGCCACTCCATTGTTGTATTTTCTGTAATATCCAAGCATGTAATACATATTCTACTGAGATTCTTCTCAGATGAAGCAACTGAAGCTGACTTTTTTTTGTGCAGAGAGGTTAATACCTGGATGCTAGAGCCACTGTCTTAATAACTTTCCCGGATTCAGCCTGACTGATTGATTACTTGCAAGAGAGTTGGTCCACTCAAACATGCATTAGCAGAATCTCCAAGCAATAGTAATTCTGTCTTTTCATTCACAAACATTAAAAAATCCTGTTACATTCTTTCTACTTGATATTGATGGGTTTTTGGAAAGTGGGAACCGCAGGTGTCTCTGTGTTGGTACATGATTTTGACTCATGACGTGTACTTCTTCTAAATGAGGAGTGGAAGTACTTATGTTGAATAGGAAAGCATGTGCTGTGCAAAAGACAGAATAAAGTTACTCCATTCCCTGGCATCTGAAGTTATAAAAGACAAGACTTTAAGCATCCTTTATTGATTCCCACATTTTCTGTGAAAAAGAAGTGATGCCTTGAAGTGGCTACCTGAAAACAGAGGCTAGACAAGATTGCGAGAATAAATGTAGATATTTATTTGAAGGGCCTTCAAAGGCACACCCTGAGCAGTCAAGAGGCTGCACCCAAGAAGGACTCTGGGTCATGTGTTCTTCACACTTTTATGAGTTTGGTCCATGTGCATATCAGAGTTAATTCCCCGATTATAATATCAGTTAATGATGTAATTATCCTAAGTTTGCCCCTCCTCTCAAAGGCTTTAGTTTATGTATTTTGGGCCCTGGGACAACAAGGTGTCCTTGAAGTGCAGACCTAGAGAGGGTTTATTATGTCTAACCAGCATGAGAGAGCAGTAGTTTGCAGGCCATATGAAATTTCAGAGTTACATACTAGGCAGTACAGGATTTGAAAAATATAAAAGTTAAAATCCAAGGCGTCAGAAGGAACAGCGTGACCAAAGTTGATGGGTTTCATATAAGGGAATAATTTGGTTTGCTGTATTTTTATGAAATTGAAAGCAGGATGTATCAAGTTTAAAAGGTCAGAATTTCAGTAAAGTTAATACTTTGCAGACTGACCGAAAGCAAGAGAGACTTTTGGTCTCTCTTACCAATTTTGGCACCTTTGGAAAAGCAAGGGAGTGAAAAGGAAGATAGATCACCCCTAAGAATCTTACAGTGCAAATAGACTTGGAAAGGTGTTAGTTTGTAAACTGGCTCAAGTGGGCCATCAAGTGGCTTGATTACTTTGGCTTACTTCAGAGCAGTATTATTTTCTCTGTCCATTTGGCTTTTGGGCTAGTCTTAGTGGTGAGGTTGTGAGCTCAGCGTTTTGGAAGCAGAACACTGACTTAAAGCTCCCTTTCCCCTGAGGATCTTGACTCGAGTTTTCAGGCTGATGTGATTCACATTAACTATGACCTTCTCACAAAAAGGACTACAAAGTTTGAAATATATGAGAACCTAATGAAATGACTGCTTTTACTTGCCCACTGTTGTTGGATGATTTTCTCCAAAGGTGTGAGGTGATTTTGCCCTTCAGCTGCTGTAAGAAAAGGAATGTTGTTACCTTTTATCTGGACCATGGTATGGGTTAAGCTACTCTGGGTTTTTTCTGTATTTTTTTCTTTTGGTGGGGGAGGTGGTTTTCTTTTTCTTTGTTTCAACAGGTTTAGTGGATTAAACTACGGATTAATCTGTAAGATCTTACTTTATATAGCTGTGTCCTAGGCACATCCAGGAGTTTATGCTTACAACTGAAAAAAGTTGTAAAAAAAAAAAACTGCAACTTTTACAGGTTTTACGTGTTGCTGCCAAGTAGAAGAGTGAGCTGGATATTTTTGTGCCTTGCACGTTGGCACAATTAGGATCCATTTCGTTTCTTAATGCCATTTTTCAGTAGTGTGTGGTGCAAAGAGGCCAGCTCCTTTCTAAGGTCCTGCCTTTAAAGTTGATCATCAGTGATAGTAAATGTAGGTCTGATCTGGGTGCATGAAAAAATACAAACATGAATGATCCTGGCTTTGTCATGTCACTTCTTGAAGCCGGGAGCTGCACTTTTACATTGTCAGTGTTTTCACAGCTATAAATGGCACGGTAGGGGCCTGAACCATGAAGCATTGATGCTTTGCTTTCTGTCGAATGTGCCAAGCCAGTTAATTCTGTAGAAGCTATGAAGTTGCAGAGTTATTGATTCCGTGAGATAAAGGGGTAACAGCTGACCAGTGAACTCTGCATCAGACAGTGAGAGGACATAGCTGAAATATCCAGCAGTCTTGTTTTTAACTGAAGTAAAAACAAGACTGCTTTCATGGGAAGTGCCTTTCAGATATACTTGTTTCTAGCCTGGGAAGAGTTGTAATGAATTTGTGGTTTTTCTGCAGGTTACATGCCTGGCTGCCAGTGGCTTTTTACTCTGTATTTAGTATTTTACACCTGTGAAAACGGGGTGTGAAATGCATCTGTGAGCGTGACAGTGATCCTTCCCTCATGCTCTGAAGTGCTCTGAAGTTAATAGCAACAATCCAAGGCCTGAAACAGGGAAGAATCAAGCCTTGGTCCCTTTATTAATGCAAGTGTTGTGGAAGAAGGAGTGGAATTTGCTGTGTAAATCTGTTAGATTAATTCTTATGTACATAGTTGAGATCATACTAGAGTGGGAGAAGATTTTAAGCTATTTCAGGAGTGCCACTCCCCTCCCTGCCCCCAGACTCTTGGTAACTGGGTTCCCGTGACTCCGCTATATAGTCTGGTATCAGCAGAACAGACACAGAGGCATGAAAACAAGCAAGCATATGGAGATAAGCTTGTGATTGTAATTCCTATTCCTGTGGGGAATGCATTAACCTCTCGCATTCAGAAGCAGAATCATCTCAGCCTGCAGTGTAATTGGGAAGCGTCTGGGCAAGTTCATGTACGGAGCTGATATGCCTGTTGCACTTGAGATACTTTGTCAAATGCTGGTCTCTGGAGATTTGTCTACTTTTAGCCTAGTCAAAGTTGTGTTTCTGGGGAGGCTCTAGTAGTCTTCATATGTACAACATCAATTTGACCAACATGGGTTTGTGCAGCCAGCTTTTTTGACTGTGTTTGCACCAGTATGAAGATGACTGTAATGTAGCTGATCTAGTAGATAAATGCAGATTCAGATTTCTGTAGCTCTTCCACACTAAACATTTCTGCAGTATTTCCTTAAAGTTCACTTTTGGCTGTTATGAATAAAGTTAAAGTAATGGTGTAGTTAAAAGACAGTTTCTGTTAAAAGGCAATTTTCTGTTTCCGTCATCCAGTTAAATGTTTGCTCTGTACAATGTGTGCTATGTGATGAATTCAGATGGTTTATAGTCAGGGCACTAATTTGCAGATTTTCTTGTCTCAGACATATATTTCAAGTACCTTGCACATTCTTCATTCAAGTAATAGAAGAACCAAGCTCTGCCATGAATTGAAGGGGAAACAATATTAATTTAGACTTGTTTCAGTGGCTTTTTACATTAGAAAGATTTTCTTATGGAAAAGATGCATTAGTGTAACTCTTTGTAGGAATGGAATTGTTCCATAACTTCCTTGGTTTTGGGTTTTTTTTTCCCCCTCCCTTATTCTTTGGAAGTGTATCAACTCAAGAGACAGTAATTAGAGGTTGTTTCATCTGTGACTGTCTTGGGTTTCAGGCCTGCCAGTATTGAGTTCAGTAGGACGATTCAGCTGAATGAAGCTATTCGGTTGCATGGGCATTTGTAGTATTATAGTCTTCTGTCATGGAAAACAGTTTGGTTGAGCCTGGACCTACGTGAATAGGTGTTGACTTTTTTTATACTAATCCAGAATAATTAAATGTAATCCACATTAGAGCTTGACTGGTTATTTAAGTATGTGGGTGTTAAAAAGCTTTCAGGAGAGAAAATTCTCAGCTTTCCCAGCATTTTGTTAGCTTTCCCAGCATTTTGTAAAAATCCTGGTTTTCCTAAGTCCTGCTTTTCCAGCGCTTCGTGAGAACTTTCACGTTCCAAGACAAACTGTTTAAAAACAAAGCCAATGGTTTTTTGTAAACTAGATTTCCTATCTCACAGGTGCAAGCTGTTGTAAAATTGTTTTGATATGGCCTGGAGAAATATTTAGAAATAGGTGTCTTCTAGCCTGACCAATACCCTGGAAGGTGGTTTCTCAGAGATCCAGTAATCTTTTCTGTTCAAAGTAAACTTCAAATGAAGTAACTCTTATAAACTGGTCTGTATATTCATAAATAATTGCATTTTCTTTCTGAACACTGAAAATCTATGTCGCATTTTCTCTCCATCTCTGCCACCACTGCGACATAAGTATACCTCTAAAAAATGAGGTGAAACTGTTCCTGTATAAAGGTCTGCTGTAATAGTATCCACATTATTCCTCATCTAAATGCATCTGTTTAACTATATCCTATAGTATTCATGTCCAGCATAATTAAGTTGAACATATTTCAGATTTCAGTCAGTTTAGAAACCAGTTACTCTGGTGCTGTTTGCATGCTATTAGAAAAGAAAGGTTACAGTTGATTTGCTTCTTTGTCTATGTGGTGTGCACAAAGTCACACCTGAAAACTGTAGCTGCACAGGTGTCACGGTTTAAGCCCAGTTAGCAACCAAGCCCAGTGCAGTTGCTCACTCACTCTCCAACCCCTAGGACTGGGTGAGAGAATTGGAAGGGTAAAAGAAAACTTGTGGGCTGACATGTAAAAGTCCCACACACAAAAGCAACATGAAACAAGGAATTAATTCACTTCTTCCCACGGCCAGCCAGATGTTCAGCCATCCCCTGGAGAGCAGAGCCCATCACATGTAACGGTTACTTAGGAAGACAAATGCCATAACTCCAAACGTCCTCCCCTTCCTCCTTCCTCCCCCCCATTTTGTATGCTGACCATGCTGTCATGTGGTCTGTAATATCCCTCTGGTCAATTTGGGTAACCTGTCCCAGCTGTGTCTCCTCCTAGCCTCCCATGCACCCCCAACTGCCTTGCCAGTGTGGCAGTATGGAAGGCAGAAAAGGCCTTGTCTGTCTCTGTGTAAGTCCTGCTCAGGAATAACAAAAATATCTCTGTATTATCATTACTGTGTTTAAGCACAAATCCAAAACAGCCGGATACTGTGAAGAAAGTTAACTCTACCCTGGCCAAAGCTAGCACAACAGGTAAACCATGTGCTGCACTGTGCTGCTAAACTGCCTTTAAACCCCAGTTGTGTCCTTTTCTCCTTCTGTGATCAGAAGTGAAGACTGGCTCATTCACCTTCATGCTTTCCCATCAGGTTTATATATACAGTGATAATATACCTCTGAGCTTTCTTTTCTTTGGGCCGTACAGTCTCAGCTGTCTGGGTCTCAGCCTCTGCTCTTACAAAAGATGCTTCAGTCCCAGTGATGGCATCTTTGTGACCTTGTGCTGGACTTGTTCAAGCAAGTCCCTCTCTCTCTTGGACTGAGGAGCACATAAATTGGCACACAAGCTTCATATGTGACCTCTAATGCTAAGCAGGGAGGAAAGATCAGCTCCCTTGTCCTGCTGGCAAGACTTCGTGATGCAGGCCAGGATACTATTGGTCACCTTTGCCATGGGGTTGTATTGCTGGCTCATGGTCAGCTCATTGTCCATGAGAACCACCAAGTCCCTCTCCACAGAGCTATCTCCAGCCAGTCAGCCCCCAACATGTGCTGGTGCCACGGATTATTCCTTCTCAGTTGCAGGCGTTTATATTTCCCCTTGTTGAACTTAAGATTCCTTTTGTCCCATTTCTCCCACTTCTAAATAGCAGCACAACCATGTGGTTTGTCAATGACTCCTCACAGTTTTCTGTTGTCTGCAAAACTTGCTGTTAAAACTTTATCCCATTATCCACGTTGTTTATGAAGGGTGTTGAAGAGTATTGGTCCTAGTATCAGCCCTGGGGTATAATGCTATGACTTGCCTTCTAGTAGACTTGCTGCAGCTGATCACAAGCCTCTGGGCCCAGATATTCAGCCAGTTTTTAGTAGATCTCACTTCCACTTATCTAACCTTTGTTTTGTCAGCATGTTCATGAGGATATTATGGAAGACCATGATAAAAGCCTTACTGAAGTCAAGATAAGGAACATCCACTGCTCTTCCCTTAGCCACTAAACTAGTCAATTTACTGAAGAAAGTTATCTCAGTGGATATGCATGATTTCTCCTTTGTAAATACATGCTGACAACTCTCAGTCCTTTTCTGCTATGTGTTTGGAAGTGGTTTCCAGGGTTAGTTGCTCCATCACCTTTCCAGAGACTGAGGTTAGATTAACGAAGCCTGCAATTCCCTGGATGATCCTTCATACCTTTCTTGGAGGTATGAGTGATGCTTGCTACCTTCCAGTTTTTGAGAATCTCTTCCAGTCACTGAGACCTTCTAAAAATTAATGAGAGTGGTTTTGCAGGATATCAGCCAGCTCCCTCTGCTCTTGTGTGTTCAACTTCTCAGCCCTAGTGGACTTAAATATGTCCAGTTTGTTTTAGTTCTCCTTTGCTTAGTCCTCATACACTGAGGGTATGTTTTGATCCAGATTTTTTGTATGGTCTCAGGGGCTTGAGGTTCCTAAGGGCCTGTCTTACTGTAAAGACTGATAGGAAGAAGGTTGTGAGTAGCTCAGTGTCATCTGTGTCATTATCCACAGGTCCCCTGCCCCATTCAGCAAGTGGGCTGAATGGGCTTGGCGGACTTAAAAAGTGAAGATCGTGGGCTGAGATAAGAGCAATTTCCTGAAAAAAGCAATGAGATGAGAAAACAAGCAGTAAGAGTAACAATACTAAGAAAAGAGAGAGTGATTCACATACAAAAATGTTCACTGCAGAGCTTGACCTGAGCCCCTCCCTCCGGCTTGCTACCACCACCACCTCACTCCTCCCTCTCCCACGCTTTCTGAACCAGAAAGGACCCTTTCTCCCTGGATGAGACTCCCTTTCCCCTACCCCCAGCGATGACATGAGGTGGTATACAGTAACTCCAAGTCCTGGCCATGCCCCCTACTGCGTACTGCAGAAATTAACTCTGTCGTGGCTGGGACCAGGACACCCAATTTTTCTATTGGTGACACCCAGTTTTCTACTGGTATTTTAAGTGCAAACAGTGCACTTGACTAGACATACCTGTTTGACGCTGTGGACTGTGGAATGCAAAATATCTTGGAACAGATGGGTCCATTCTCATTTTTAGGGCTAGAGAATGTGTCCTGGAGAACTGATCAAACAGTGTTGCAATTCTGTAATCTCTATTCACTCTGCCGTTTTACCTGCTGGATGTTTTCAGCAATAAACATAGTTTTGTGAAATAACATCTGCTGCTCATACAAACAAAAGCTCTTCTTTATAATCATATTAAGAGAAAACCAGAATATTTTATGGACACTTTTTTTCAGTTCAAGGTTAATAAAAATGCATGTTGTTTTTAAATTTGCATTTGCTTTGTTTTCTTTGTTGCAGAATCTCAAAGTTACACAGAAGCCATTAACCTCTCTGTGGTGATGTCTGACAGCACTGTGGGCACTAGCTCTTCTCTGCTGAGGGCCAACATGCAGACTGATCCCTCCTTTCAGCGCTGTTTTGCATCTTCATGTACTGTTTCAAGTAGCAGTCCTATCCCAGGGGCAGAAAGGTAGGAAAAGATTCTCCTACTTTATTGTTTAGTTCTCATAATGACAGTTCCCAGCTAAGACATTATGCTTTCATCTTCATTGCAGACCATTTTTCAAAGAACTTTGAGATTGGTTGTGACATTTAATGTTGATGTTATCCATTGGCTGGATTTTAACACGTACACAGATGTTACTTTTATGTCAGGGACACAGTTAGCTTTGAAGATAAGTGGGAAGACAAAAACAAATAGAATTTTATAGCTCATTTATGTTATTGTGTGCTAGCACAAGCTCATATATATTTTTGTGTGTGCTTAACTGGCTTCTCTGATATATTACTTAAAGCCATGTCGTGAAATTTCACATTGGAATAAGCTGTAGATGAGAGAAAGGGAGTACTCTTCTCACTGAAGACGTGTTTCTAGTCAGTAAAATGTCAGTAGATTTGCTTTGGTAGTATGTGGCTGATTCCCTTTCAACTGTTCAGCAGGCTTAGAAACTTTATTATTTTATAATTATATTGTGGTAAACATGTAGAGCTCTGGACAAGAGCTTGAGTAGTATAAATCTACAAAGTGGTCCTTGTCTAAAGGAGCTTACAGCATAAGCTAAGAAATGGCAAGAAACAGCAAACAGGGAGTCCCTAGTTACTGTTAGAAGGTTCAGAAGGCCATAACAATGCATGATCAGTCATTAGCTGTGCGCTGCATTTACTCAATAGACAAGGTGGTACATGACACCTGATGAAGTTACCTTCTCTATCACTCTGCAAAAACATTTCTTTCTGGCTAATTATCCTATTCTCATTCTTAGCTATTTGGCTCCTTTTTCACAGTAAGCATTTGTGAATAGTTCTGGTTGGAGTGTGAGAGTCTCAATGAGTACTTCAAGTATGTTGTTATGTATTTATCTTTTATTTATCTTCCAGTCTAACTGGTTTCATTTTCAATCAGTAGTGAGACTGAAAGAATGTTTGGGTTTTGTGGTTACGAATGTGAGCCATAAGACTGAAAAAAATATGTTGGTATTTGCTGCAGAGGAGTCAGTGTAACAATTGCAAGTGGATATGTATTAAAAGCTTATCAGGCAATTCAGTCATTATCAAGTTTACATTCCTACTTCAGACTTTATCTAGAAAATTTTGTTCCCTTCTTTCTAAATATTTTTTCTATAATTTTTTATTTTACCTAGCAGATAGCTACAGCTCCAAAGGTTTTTTTTTTTGCAGTGATGTCTTCAGTTTGCTTACCTTCCATTTCTTTATGACCCTTCTAATTTGAGCTGTTTAAATCTACTGGCATCTATTTCCACAGCTCCCTTTTAATTAAAAATCGTTTCTTTTTTGATATATATCTTATGTCTGCTCTTTTCCCTTCGCATTTCCCAGTGAGTTTGTTCTCTCTAGATTTGGTAATATTAGTAATATTTTCCAGCTACAGCCTAAGGGCATTTCATTTTTAGAAGCAAGGAGACAACTTAAACTTTTATTAGATGATTTCATGAGAAGCTGAGTTTCTCATGTTTAGAAGGACATTTTTTTTATTTTTCACTTGAACAGGTAGAATTGCTACCCAGTAGAAAAATAGAATGTTTGCTGTTGAAATATTTAATTCTGTAAATCAGAATTTTTCCACTGTCAAATAAATTAACCACTGGACCTGCCTCCCTTCTTTCTTTTAATATAAATTGTATTAAAAGGGACCTGCTCTGCAAGTTACTCCTTGTGAACTGTGTTCTTATCATTATCATAGTTACTGATTTATTGTATGATGGTGCACAACCACCTCCTCAGCCTATTTCTTTTTGTTTTTATTCTGATGAGCATAAGACTCTCTGCATGTAAGAACTTGAATGGCCTTCCTATGGTATATCTTCCATAAGCCTCTACCTCTGTGTAGCTTTGATGAAGATAGCCTCCTACTGCTATTTTTCAGGTAGCACTTTAGTTCATCAGGACCACTGTATGTGAAGCAATGCTGCAAACAGCCTCACTAAACTGATTCATATTAATAAAACTAACCCCCTCAAATAGAGAGAAGGAGAAGTATTTTTAGCTGTCATTAATTTCAGGGACTGGTTTACAGTACAAACTCAGAAACCATCCCGTCAACATGGCTAGGTGGAGATAAGGCAGAACATCGTGACCTACATGAAGAAGTTACTGGTCAGGGTAAGGCTGGAATCCCTTGATCCAGCTGCATTACCTGGTCCAGCATGTTTTCAAAGAGTACCCTGAGATTTTGTCCTGGGTGTGATGTTTCGTTGCTTTCAGTGATCACTGAAGTATGAATTGTACAGTAACATTTTAAGGGAATGATTTGGCTGTTGTTTTATTTTTATATTCAATTTTTGGCTTTTTTTTTGACAGCTCTTCTGCAACAGAATGTCCTTGGCTTGAAAGCAGCTCTAAAGCTTCCCTGTCAACCCAGTTTTCATTGGGAAACACCAGGCAGCCAGGTGGTTACCTTGTGCCCTCTGAATTTTCAAGTGCTGTGCAGGATGTCTCTCTCCTGTCTCATTTCCAGACTCCAGGACTGCAAGTTGTCACCCTGAGCAACTTGGAGAGTTCACCAGCAGAGCCAAACCAAGAACATGCTATCAGCAGCAGTGCTCGTGCCTACCTAAGCTGCAGTGCGGGTACCAGGGATGGTAGCTCCCCCCGAGAGGAGACACAAGCTACTTGCGTAGCCAATACTAGCATATCTAAAACCCTGAGCTCATCAGTGGCAAGTGCTGATGGCAATGACTTTTTGACACAGAACTTTCTTACAGTGGCCTCTGGACACAGCAGCCAGAACAGTGCAGTTCAGAATCATCATGGAGGGAGCCTACATGCTCAACCGCCTCTTCCAGAGAAGAAGAGGTCCTCTGAAGGAGAACATTCCTTTGCCTCTGTGTCACCTTCTTCAAGTGGCTTCTCTAGCCCTCACAGTGGAAGCACAATCAGCCTTCCCTTCCCAAATGTCCTCCCAGATTTCTCAAAAATGTTAAGCCCTTCCCCAGTGCCAGGTAGGTTCTGCATCAGAGAAATGCAAAATACATTAGATTTTATATGAGTTTATAAAAATTTTGGCGATTTTAAAAATGGAGAGGGAAAAAAAATGTAGTGGAATGAAAATGGCACAGAGGACTTGAGTGTTTGCAGTAAGTAGTGCCAGTTCACTGTCTTTGGATGTATTATTCAGAAAAGAAGGCTGCAGATTTCTTCCTGCACTTCCTAAAAGTCAGCTGTTGGGCAGCCTACCTTTTCAGCTGTCAAACTACAATGGACTGGTATGGAGTCCAATTTCTTTTAAAAAAGGGCTGGCTTCTCTCTGCACTTTTTAGACTTGTGCCAAGAAAATTTAAAAATGTACATGTGTGTTCTTTGGGCCCGGTTGAGAAGTTTGTGTTTAATACAGCTTTATAACTAAAAGTTTTTAACATTTTATGGATTTTGCAAAATGAAACTTTGAACATGCTTTCAGAGTCTTAGCATACAGTGTTATATATGCTGGTTCTAAAACAGCTCAGTTTTTCTAAACTGTCCTAATGATGAGTTTTTGGAGTAATCATGGTGACTGGAAGTTGGAAAGAAAAGTAAAAACGCCTTTGTATTTCAAAAAATTTCTTGACTTTTTTCTCTTTTATTTCACAGAAAACACAGCTGATAAACATGTGACCGTAAAATTTGTTCAGGACACATCCAAGTTCTGGTATAAGCCAGATATTTCAAGAGAACAAGGTATATCAATTGATACGTATTCTGGCATATCCATTCACAGAAAAGCTAGTTGGTGAAGTCTTGATTTTTGTTTCATACCTGATCTCTAAAAGAAATATACAACCTAGAAGGGCCACAGACAAGCCCTCTTAGTTTCTTTTGTTGAAAGGCTGAATTTGAGTGTGGAGACCAGTCAAATAGTCCTGAAAAATACTCAGTTAATCAGACAAATTATTAGCCTAACTGAACTGATTATGAAGTAATATAGATGTACCTGTGGTAGCTACTGCAAATGCTCTTTGTTGTCATTTTTGAATGGCAGATATGCATGAAACAATACCAAACGACTGTCTGCTCTCCAAAAAAACCCTTTTTGAGTATAAGTGTGCTGTTCTGACATGATCTCAGAATAATTCATTAGCTAGGTCATCACAAAAGCATCCTCACCTACCAGTCATTTTGTAGCCTGAATTTCAATGTCAAGTGACTTACATTATTTCTTAAAGGTCACTACCATGGAACAACATCTTTATGATATACGATGCAGATACAGTACATTTATATGTACTGTATGTACATTTATATGTACATTTATATGCAGATGTATTATTCAGTGAACTGAAGAAAATGTTTATTACCTATGTGAAAATGAATACTTACAAGCACCTGGAGCACTGCATCTGGAATACAGGAAAGACATAGACAGGCCTGTTGGAGCGAGTACAGAGGAGGGCCACCAAATTGATTAGAGGGATGGAGCAGCTTTCCTGTGAGGAAAGGCTAAGAGAACTGGGATTGCTCAGTCTGGAGAAGGGAAAGCTTTGGAGTGACCTAATTGCAGCCTTCCAGTACCTGAAGGGACCCTACAAGATGGAGAGGGACTTTTAGAAGAGCATGTAGTGACAGGACAAGGTGAAATGATTTCAAATTGAAAGTAGGTTTAGATTAAATATTAGAAAAAAATTATTTACTGTGAGAGTGGTGAGGCACTAGAACAGACTGTCCAGAGCAGTTGTGAATGCCCTCCATCCATGGAAATGTTTAAAACCAGCTGGATGTGGCTCTGGTCTAATGAAACATGTTCCTGTTCATGGCAGGAGTGCTGGAAGTAGATGATCTTTAAGGTCCATTCCAGTCCAGGCCATTCTTCCACGATTCTATGAACTTACACACTGTCCCTGCAACAGTATGTATATAAGCGTGCTGGGTGCTTGTTACAATCCACTAATCATAGAGGAGCAAAGTGAGCTCTCTGTGGATTGTGGGTAGAAACTTCAGGTTCGAATATTCTGTGAAATGATATTAAAAGCAAACAAGGTTAAATGTTGATACCAAAAAAGTGATATACTTTATTTAAAAGTAAATGAGAGAGAAAGAGAAAGAAAGAAAAGAAAGAAAGAAAGAAGAAAGAAAGAAAAATAGAGGTTGGGAGGGGGACAGGAAAAGTGACAGGAACAGAGTAATTAGAAATATATCACCCCTCTATGGGTCCCAGCGATGTCCTGTTGATCCTCTCCATCAAGTCTGCTTGGTGGTGAGGGTCCCCTGCCAAAAAACATAGAGTTCAACGGATTAATACAAGTTGGGCCAGGTGGGAATGCCCAGGTACCTCCCCTGAAGGGGGGCAAGTTTGACACTGTCTCTTGCAAGACTCTGGATTGGTTGCATCACTTTGCATCATGTGTAGTGCTCTAGTGCAAGGCCTCAGAAATGAGTCTGGGGGGGTGCTTTGGGGGTCTTTGATGGATTATGACACCTCCTCAGCTGTCCCTCACATGAATGTCCCCTGGATGTGGCTTTCCCGGGGTGGGGAGTTTTACAACTGAGCCAGTTTGTGTAGTGGAGGGTGGGTGTTCACTGACTCTGACCAGAGGCCATGTCAAACACCCAAAACTCTCCTCCTCCCCCCTTGGTTGGGGAGGAGTTTGTGCAAACCTAGCTGCACATAGGCCTGTGGGCAATGGCCTCCACCCCAAAGCCAGCCAGGATGATTTTCAAGACAGCTGCTGGGCTTGGCCCTCCTGTGAGTGCATCCTTCTCTCCTAGCCTTATCCATTTCTTCTCAGACCTGAAATGGTTGAAAAACAGTGTCACTTTTATCTTATCTCAGGTTCTTTTAGGTGGCTTAACTCACAGTTCAGGGTTTCAGTCAGGAGGCCCATTCAGGGTTGGGTGGGCTTTGGTGGTGCAGCTTCCTTGGTGCAGCTTCGTTACACACTTTTGCCACAATGGGCAAAAGTCCTTTATAACAGTGTTTCAGCCATGAAACTGTAACATTTCAGTCTCTGACAGTGCTTTGCAAATGCAGTTGATCTGACTGTGCTTGTGTTTATACAGTAGTAGTCAGCTATACTGAATTGTGATTAATGAGATAAGACAGGATTTTAAACTGGGATTTTAAAAATGTGGTTGTCAAAAAGGGAAAATGACTAACTAGTTCTCCATTGAGAAGGATGTTCATACTAAACCAAAATAGTGTGAACTTCAGCTGTTGGCAAATGATGAATTGCTATGTCTGTCTAGTTATTAGATTCTCGGATGGTATGTTCTTGTGTAGTAGTAAATACGATGCCAGGGGAATAAAGATCATAGGAAACAGAACATTAATTCATTTTTGGATGATACTTTGCTGGTGCTTTCACTCCAGTCCCCTTCCTCTTATCTGCTCACCACCCATAATGAGAACTGAGTCTTTAAATGTGCAGAAAAATACTTGATGTGTGTCCAGAGAGGGAAGTAGATAAAAAGCAATTTTAAACCTAACTGCTTAAACAAATGAAACAATTCCCGATCTTTTAATATGCCTCTTTTCATCCTTGAAGTAAAACTCCTTTTAAAAAGTGTTTTAAGGTACTGTTGCTGAGGAGGGGAGCATTTGTTCTTTTTTCCCTGTGTTTAATAGACTGCCCCTGTGACAAATTACTACCGTATCCCTTTGTATTTAGAAGTGTTATGTGAGTACTGCTTAATTGCAGGGGTTTCCGTATTCATCCTTGTCCTCTCAAAACAAGACATATTGTTATGAAAAAAGGTTCTTTCCTTTGCCATCTGAGAGAAGAAGAGAATAGAATGCATACGTTTGCTTTACTTGCTTTAACAGAAGAGACAATTATGTCTGCATTTTCCTGATTTTTTTGTTTACTTCCCCTTTTTTCATGAAAAGAGCCTTTGCTTTTAAACACTGCTCAGGCCTTGCAAAACACGCCTTTGTGCCCTATATTCATAATATCCGTGTTCTGTGTGAACAGTCAATTAAGGAGTCCAGCGTCAAATTTGGGCTTTTTCTAGGGCTTCTCTGAAGGCTTGCTGATGGTTAGAAATTCTAGAAACAAAGTATACTAGTATACACAAGTATTTCTAAAAAGTTTGTGGGGGAAGAAAGAAAGCAAAGTACAAAGATTTTATTAAGATCAATCATTAGATTAACTTTTTGTCTGTTTTCAAAGTAAGTTTAAGATTCTGGGCTACTAGATTTCAAAGTGTGCAACTGACTTGTGCAAAGCAGCAGCAATTTCCCTGCAAGTGTTTCCTCTTGGAGAGGACTTCATATTGCACTTTCAGAAGAGATCCCAAAATACAGGTGAAAAATATTTCAAAGTCAAAGAGCAAAATATACACTTACATTCCTTCCTTTGCTTTAAAACTCCTAAGGCAGTAAGGTGGCTTTGCAGGGACAAAAACTTGGTGGTGGATGAAAATGAATGTGTTCTGCCTGTGGAGGCTTAATAGTGCTATCTAGTCAGTGTGGGAATTACAGAGAGCTAAGCAGTCTTTTAACAAGTTGACAGAATCTAAGCAGTAGACTTGCTCTTGCACTGGTTGTAGGAATTCTGGTCGGACCTGAGCATCCTTCTCAGTTTAAAAATCAGTAGGGTTCTGTACTTCAGGCTTCTTTTAAAATAAGTATCTGTGAGATTTGGACAAGGTGTTTCCACACAGGTCTCCCAAATATGCTTGATAGTATTTTGTTGTACAGCAATGAGGATAGAGAAAAAGATCTTACTTCTTCTGGTGTCCTATTCATTATACATTTGCACTTCTGTGCTTTTTGAGTCTGTGCGTTGTTCTTGAACTGTTTTTCTCTCTCTTTGCTGGAATGCCTTGCAGCCATTGCTGTTCTCAAGGAAAAGGAGCCTGGGTCTTTCATTGTTCGAGACAGTCATTCTTTCCGGGGAGCCTATGGGCTAGCAATGAAAGTTGCCACACCACCTCCTTCTGTGCTGCAGTTAAAGAAAGGTACTTCTATATGTTATTAAAAAAGCCGGACATAGTAGGTAGTCCTTATTGCTGGATAATAATCTGATGGAATTTCCCCTCTTCTCATAAGTGCAACTTGAATTGCAGGCTACATTTGATGCATTGTTAAATGAGACTGGAGATGATGCCTGTTGTACTATATGGTTTCACCATGACTTGTAACTGTATGTGCATTATGGCTGTGCTTGTGCTGTACCTCATCAACTTAACAGAAAATCAATGTCATCTCAGCAATTGGTCTTCCCTAGCAATCAGAAGTCTGCATTTGATTCACAGACTGCAATGTAAAGTTTTCACTCAGCTGGAGGGCTGAATATTTTTGGTGCCAAAGTTTTGTTTTGACACAGTTCTACTTCAGATATAAATCTGCAGGGATTCCTGAGGATAATTGTTTAAAAGAAGTGGTGATTTATATACTTTGTCAGCTCCAGTGCCTCCATATATAACTGGTGCCTGATGGTTGTGGAACATAAAATGAGAAAAACATGCAGAAATCATTAATTGGTATGTGGAAACTCAGCAGCCGATATCTGTAGTGTTCTTGGTTCCATTTGTACTACTGCAAGGTTAGTGGAGTGGTTTTTATTGTTGTTGTTTTACAAAGCTTATTATGTTTCATTAGTACATAATGACTGGTTAGGTAAGCAACTAAGATTACAGGAAAGCATTTATTCTTAGTGTTGTTTTTATGGAAGTATGATTTTGGCTGTTTGGTTTGATTTTTTGTTTTGCTGTTGGTTTGGATTTGCTTACTCTGGGGCAGGGTTAGCAGTTCACCTCTATTACACTAACACTTTGAAATTCTGTTTTAATCTGGTATCTTAAAACAATTTTTAATAACAACTTGCCATGTAGTCCTTTTGGTTGCCAATAAACATCAGCAGAGCCGCTTCAATGACTTACTTGGTGAACACAACATAGGTGTACTGGGGTCGTGATAGCAACAACTAGGAGGCAAATTGAAAGTGTCTTGTAGGTGTTTTTAGTAATGTTTTCTTGTAATCATTAATGAAGTCTAGGAAGACATGAAAGTTCAAACTCTGCCAGCCTTTAAGAGACAGTTTATGTTAGTAGTACCACAGGCAAATAGTAGTAAGACTGTAGCATTCTTCCCCTTCTCACTTCATGATACTTAGCTTTTTAGTTTCTGGTGTTTAATCCCAGAAGGCACAGATTGGTTCAGTTTCCTGTAGGGTTTTTTGTTCCAGGCTTTCCTTTCCCACGTGCCTTGTAGTTATTTATTTGTAGTTTTGTGAGAGCATAACAGCAAACAGTAAGCTGTTTGAAAAAGTGTTCAGTGTAATATTTTCTTGCATAGAAGTTTCTGCTATCCATATTAATGTGTTCATCTGTATTAACCTGAAAGTCAACTCTTGAGGTGTTTCCTGATAGGTCAAAGGGAGCACATGTGTTTGTAGCTTTTTTGTTAAGGTTTGAATGGTTTGATAACTTTGTCCTGTTGGTATGAAATAACCTTTTAATTATTTGGAGAAAGATTCAGTTTGTAGTCAGGTATGACATACTGTGAATCTATCTTTCAAGAAATACTTAAGTTGTCTTAATTATATGTTTGCATATGTATGTATATTCTTAAAGGAATGTTAAATCTCAAGGGAATTTTTACATGTCTCTTGGACTTTGAACCTCCTCTTTACATCCAACTCAACAATTTTGCTTTGTCATGGAATCCTGAGATAAAAACTGTCTTAAAATCTAGTGAAACCTTAGTGTTTCATGTAATTGTTTGTTTTCAAGAGCAGAGACTTAGCATAAAACTGCAAACATTTGGAAACTTGAAAATTCACTGAGAGAATTGCCATCATTACCTTTGTGTAGCTAAATCTACTCTTCTTTTAATCTGGAGAACTTCTGTGAACAGAAATGTCACTGGAAATTGGAATATTTTTTCATACTTCTACTTTCTCGTCACTTTGAGTACAAGTCCTTTTAATGGGCAAGTGCATCAAAATTTCTAACCATTCATTTTTCACATTTCTTTTCCTGTCTGTAGCTGGGACCATACTTGGACATTTTTGGACACCAGTGTATTTTTACATGTCAGTCGCTTAAGAATATAAAACCATTTCCTCTGGCTGTGTAAAGTGAGCTGTTTGCTTATTTGTTTTTTCAAAATGGCCTTTTAAATACATCTCATAACTTGCAGAGTAGGTCTAATTATATTCTTTGCATTCTGCGTATAAAACATTTGGTGGTAATGTGGAATAACTGCTTCATAAAGACCTAGTTTGTGAGACTTGTCTGTTAACTGCTTCTTTTCATGATCTTTCTTTTCCAACACAGTTGGAGATTTGTCAAATGAACTTGTAAGGCATTTTCTGATTGAATGTACTCAGAAGGGGGTACGCTTGAAAGGATGCCCAAATGAACCATATTTTGGTAAGTACTGTGCATCACAGAGACAGAGAAAATGGAAACACTTGGCATTTGCCAGTGCTGGCTTGGATGGGATACAAATGAGAGACTACTTTGTTTAAGTCCTGATGACTTCTGTAGGAACCCATTCCAAGGTTCCAGGAGTCTTGTACACATTTACTTTAAACAGATATGCAGGGCACTCTAGCACAGATGTATGTGACCAAGCTTCAAACAGTCAAGCTTGTCTACCACTACCAGTGTTGCTGCAGAAAGCTGAACTAGATCACTCTCATAATCCTAATTAATTTAGGACCTTTTGTCCTGTGTTATATTTATGCTGCATATAAGGTGGCTAAAAATGACGCCAGAGTGAGACATTCACAAACTACAATATGCTACCTCAGCCTGCCTAATGTAATATGATGGAAGTGCAATACCTGTAATGGCAAACAGCCAAAGACCTACCTAGCTGTTCGCTCATTTGCTTTCCACTCATTTGGGGTAGGAGGGGAAAATAGGATGAGAAAGCTTATGGGTTGAGATGAAAACAGGGGGATGCTAACCAGTTACAGGGCAAAAGAAACTCAACTTGGGGAAAATTATTTTAATGTTTTTCTGATTAAAATCAATATTCAGGTAGTCAGATGTTGAGGGATACATTCAGTAGCTGGGTTTGCAAGCTGGAAGTGCAAATTGCAGATTGATCTATGGGTGTCCCAGACAGCAGGCCATGACCTGCTGACCCTGTGCATAACAAAGGGCCTGGGGACCTGTATGGCCAGGTGACCAGACACTCAAGAGATGCAGCAGCCAACAACCCCCAGGCTTTCCTGCCCTTAGGCTGTAACGGCAGCCAACAACCCCCAGACTTTCCTGCCCTTAGGCTATAAGGGTATCGCTCCTCAGAGGCACCCGGTATGTGCTATAACTTTGTTTTTAAGTTGTTGCATCAAAATTAAATTGTTCTAAGGATCTGGATGTCTGAGACTCTGCAAAGGGAAACCTGGGGTTGAGCCAGTGAGGAAACGTCTGACTGTAAGTCTGGGGTGTGTAGCTGTGAAGGCGCTTTGAGTACCAGCTCAGGTGGTCAGGAGTGACTGCCAGAGTGGCTCCTGGATGGTCAGACAGGGAAGTTTCCTTAACATGAGGAACAAAGACAATTATTAAATAACACTTTTCCTTCTGCTTTTCCAAGCTCAGTTTCACTGCTTCCTCACAGACTCCTCATGCCCACTGCAGTTGGTGTGAGGGCATATAGTCATTACAGAACAGTTCCTCTGCTGCTTCATCCCTCTCCCAGGTCTTCCTTCCTGGGATGTGGGCTTTCCCCCTAGGCTGCCGTCCTGCGGGAAAAAAATCTATTTCAGCATGTGCTCTCTGTCGACCACAGAAAATGTCTCATCTGT
The DNA here is from genome assembly GCA_013400235.1 of Oriolus oriolus. Taxonomy (NCBI): domain Eukaryota; kingdom Metazoa; phylum Chordata; class Aves; order Passeriformes; family Corvidae; genus Oriolus; species Oriolus oriolus. Next base: position 59,945 of record VXBT01009205.1, read on the forward strand.
TCCAATGTGAGGTCCTCCGGAGGCTACAGGGTGAGGATGGCAACTTGGATACCCAGAGCATCTCCTTCTCCTCCTCTGACCGTGGCATTCCCTCTGCTGTGTCTCACCCAACCTTTTTTCCATAGGTGCCCTGCAGTGGGTCTGCTGGAACGAGTTGTGTTTGGCATGAAAAGCCCCTAGACTTTACCCAGAGGTCATCCTGCAGCCTTCCCACCCCCTGTTACAGGCCTTGTCACATACATCAAATGCACCTGTGAAAGGGTCATCTACCATAAAATTAACAGATGTAAAATGAAAGTCGTATTTTAAAAAAAGGTGGATTGAAGTTTATCAGTATTTGGCATGAGACTTATCTTAAATCAGAATTTTCAGTCCATTCCTACCTCAGTCTTGAATTACCTGTTCAGGCACTTATGTAGCCCTACTAGTCATTTAGTTTGAACATCTAGTCTTTCAACGTGTACAGCCTGTGCTGGTTTGAAGATACATCACAGTGAGAGATGAACCCCATACAAATACCTTGAGAGCAGGTCAGAGTTACAGTTTAATAAAAAAGATTATAGGAAATGCAATGATACAGAAAAACTGGCTTAAACCGACGAAGTCAGAGTACAGCTGTGCACCCTGTTGGTCAGGATGGTGGTCGCAAGTCCAATTAAGCAGTGGTTGCAGTCCTGTTGAAGTGATGATTGCAGTCTTGTTGAAGGTGGTGGTCCTGTGGAAGGTCTGGTCCTCCTCTGGGTCTGTTGAGCCGTGGTGGTGCTGTCCCAAGTCCCCAAAACCTCAGGTGATACACAGTCAGGTTCAGGTAGTACCTCCCTCAGGATGGGGAGTTTTATAATGGAATGATGTAATACTCTTGAGTCATTGCAGTTGTCCATTCTTGCTAGGGCCATTGAGTCCAGGATGGCCCCTTAGCAGAGACGACCCCCTCAGGATGGGTGTAGTTACCTTGGCCGAGTTAACTGTGAAGACCAGGAAACATTGCCTTGCAGGGTTTGCCTCTTTCCCCTTATCTAACACCCAGCTTGCAGTCTGAGGGGTTGGGTGCACGCTGGGCAGCTATTGCAAACGACCCATCACTTAACAGTTCGTTAAGAGTTATGTAGATGGAAGTAGAATAGTAACTTGGTTACATCCCACATTGTAACCCAGGACACAGCCTCAAAACTGCTTCACAAAGTAGGTGAACAGGCAGTATTACACATGTTTATGGGTAAGACAGTGAAGGACTAACAGTGTCAATCAGTTTTTGCATTTGTGTAAGACCCTTGTAGAATTGGGTCATCTTTCCATTTCAAAGAAATTTTTGTTGGACTGTAAAAATGAGATTTGTTTTGGTTGAACTGGGATTTTTCTCCAGAACATGCTTATAATGTTTGCTGCTTGTTAGTAAATGGGATTGAAGGATGGCTTTTTGTACAAACAGATTGATGAATACTATGCTTTTTCTCACTCCTTAGAGTAAAGTCTCACATGCTAATATCAAAGATAACTAATGTTGAATTACTTCACTTAAGCCAAGACCTAATTGCAAGAGTGACTTTGAATAGAAAAGAAGAATTGTTTGATAGAGAATGCTACGTGCATCATTGCTGCATTGAATGGAAGAGGTTTTACCTGGACCATCTTTTATACTTTCAGAAGTACAAAATAGAGATGCACGTAGACAGAAAACTAGATGATGAAGACTAGGTGGCTAAGAGGTAGAACTTGCTCTTTTTACCTTATCATGTAGCACAAGCGACCTCTTGTGCTCTTATCACCTTTGTAAGATTTTACTACACTTAATGTAGCAGAAGTTAAGAGCCTTGAAAAGAATTTACTGACTTCTATAAGTTACTGGTTTTGCCATATTTGTGCTTTCTCCATTGGAAGCACAGACATTTAGGTTAGGATCTAAGCAGTGTACTTAAGAGGGAAAGGGAGCATATGATTGTGATTAATGAGTTCAAGAGGATCTTGGCTTAGGTCCCAAGAGATTTGTAAAGGGAAGCAGAAGGGGCCCTTAGTCTATAAAATACTTGAGAGCAAACATAACTTATGCATTCTTTTGTCCACCAAGTTAACTGTGCATGTTTTGTTACTTTTCTGCCCGCAGGGAGTTTGACAGCTCTGGTGTATCAGCATTCCATCACTCCACTAGCATTGCCCTGCAAGCTCCTCATCCCAGACAGAGGTATGCTTGTTGAAGTACAGAAGAGATACTTCCCAACCAAGTTCTACTTCAAAGTGTCAGTGTCTAAAGGCAGGTGAATGTGTCACAAATTGAGATCTAAGCAAAAATTCACCAAGGAGGAAGCTGTGTTGTAAAAGAGATTTGTCAGTATTGGTGATGACCCTTATCCAAAGTGTGGTTGTGAGCATGCTGGTACTGTGATACTACAGTCATAAACATATATGCATCATGGAAATTAATGCAGTAATTTACTATGTAGGAAGACAAATGTTCTTCTCAGACATGACGTTATGCCAGTGTATGGTTAGGTTTAACCGCTCATTCAGATCTGGATAGCAAAAGGACGAGTAGGTAGAGAGCAGATGGTGCCCTGAGTGCAACACTGGCAGGAAGAGTGTAACGACTTGCACAGGTTCAAATATTGTTTAAGTAAATTATCAAAAAGCCGATGTTGCTTCATGGGATTATGATTCTAATTTTGGTTATACTGATTTATAAACCACTCTAAGACAAAAACAAAATGTTCATGCTTGTCCAGTAATTCAGTTGCCTGATACTCTCCCACATGAAGTTAACCCCAGACACATTATTTAAATATTAAACATTCTTGTGGTATTTGACTGAACCCTTTAAACTTCCATTACAAACCATATGTTAATGTACAAAAATAGCATTTGATTTATGTGAATACATTAATGAAACCATTTTAGCACAAAAAATATGCTGTGGTAGATGTGACAAGAGATCTCATGCATTTATATGACAAAACAGTATGGAGATGGGCATGTTTTCTTTATCCTCCTCACCTAAGATGGAAAACTTACTCTGTTGTTCCAGAGGTGCAGGACTGAAACATTTGCCTTGTCTTGAATAAACATACCACAGTGAAATTTTATTTTGGATTTATTAATCTGATTTGATCATGCATTTTAAGATGATCTTCTGTGGTTAATGACAGGATACAGTACCTGGAACATTTGAAATGTTTGGGTAACTGTAATTCTGTAGTTTTAGACATGTGAATAGTGTCACAAACTGTATTATGGCTCTCTTCCTCATTTGATTATATTCAAAGACAGCATACCTAATGCTAAATGCAGCAGTAAGTGAGATCTTTTTACATGCATTTATATACCTGAAATAACATGCTAACGGACAGTTTACTTTTAACAGACAATTGGGAGGCAAACATTCCACTACTGTCTTAATGGTTCAGATGGTTTTTTTCAACTTAAGAAAGTTGTGTTGTCATACTCTGAGTCAAAATCATGGTAACACAAAGTCTTTCTGTATAAATTAGTGTAAGTTATACAAATCAAATGAGATCATTAAAATCACACTATTTTAAATATTTTCAGGTTGTAGTGAGGGAATATAGCTATAAGTATTGTCTTGATGTGTTGTCATGTGAGTCCCTGCAGCATATGCCTATGTTATGTTTTTTATTGTCAGGAAATTAAGGTTAAGCATCCCGCTTGTGGTGCTCGAGGCAAAAAACCTGATGCAGCACAAAACCTACATAAACGATTATAATTGCAGATACAAGGTTGTTTCATATTTGTGGCCAAGAGCTGTCCAGTGGATGAGATCACAGTTACAAATGCTAAGCTCATACTTGACTGTGGACTTTGATTTGTTGATTCAAGGCCATACAAGACATGGACAGTGTTTTCTGTTTTTAGATCCCTTGGAGGAGATAGCAGAAACTTCTCCACAAACTGCTGCAAACTCAGCTGCGGAGCTTCTCAAACAGGGTGCAGGTCTGTTAAACTTTTAACCTTGTATTTGACTGTTACTGAAGTTTGCATCTTACAGGTTGGGAGAAGCTGAAGCTTAGACTGGATTGAAGGATATGTAAAGGTAGCAGTTAAATTTAGAGCTCCGAGTAGAAGTGTAAAGGGCACTGTGAGGATATGTACCAAGTTCTTTCTGTTTTCTGCAACCAGCTCTTAAGTTCTGCATCCCTGTATTTGGTTTCCAGTCATGTGTCTTGTAAGAATATGAGGTATACATAGGTTTCTTCAAACATGGCAATTTTTAAGCAGGACATTGCTTTCATAACTGATAAACTTTGAGGATATTTTCAACCTGTGTTTGCAGAGGTTCAAGAACTATATGTGAGGTCTGCAAAAGTCAACTAAGGAAGGTGTTCAGTTAGGGTTAAGTTCTCATCATAGGGGTTAACAATACCACTGCAAAATGCTTACTGTTGCATCAATCTGAAAAAGAATGTTAAAGAACAGTTCTCTGTACATCACTTGGTGCTGCTTGTTACTAGGAAACGTCATGTGTCTTTTCGACTGGATATTTTTATGGATTCTTATGCATGATGCAGCACCCATTCTGGCAAGTTGACTTGTGTTACCACAAGCTTATTTGATGTGACAGAAGAACCATGACCAGAGTACCTCCAAATGATGTGATGCCATGCAGTGTTACCATCTGTATGGCTCTGAAACGTGGGGTGTTTGCAACAGCTGTGTAGTGATGTGCCTCTTGCCTGCTTTGTTAGTGTGCAGCTGATCCAGAGAGCTAGTTAAACAGCCTCTCTGAAAAAGTGTGGTGGCATCCTAACTCACTGTATTGGACAGTGCTCTGAGTACTCCTGCATAATCTTAAGGCTGTCCTTAGTAGAAATGCAGCCACTGTGTTACTCTGCTGTACAGTGGGCATGTCCAGGGGATCCTGTCCATGCCCTCCCATGGTCCTTGGTTTTCAGGTTGCTATGAATTTTCCTCAGAAGCCACCCAATTAGTGCTGTTAGAGCATGGGAATACATTACATTTGCCACTTTCTTTTGAGTTTAGCCTACCACTGGATCCACAAGTGAGTGTTGTGTGAAAGGCATGTTGAGCATGCCTTTCTAAGAACGCTGCCTCATTGCCCTCACGCATATTAGAGCACTTCTGAAGGGGCAGTTGTCAAACTGGCCAGCTCTGGAGAGAGTGTTGCTCCTTGCTTGTGCAGCAATCTGCTTCGACTTTAAAATGTGAAGCACCACTTTGAGTACTGTAATTGAGCAGGCATGTATGGCTGAGGCAATGACAAACCTTTGTGGGGTTGTGCTGTGATTGAGCACGTGTTGGCTCACTGGTTGGTGTTTGTTGCGGCCAACAGAGAAAAAAACCAGGAGAATAAATTTTTGTAGAATTTTTAAAAAAACATCAAAAGGGGCATATGTTGTCTTTCAAGAAATGTTGGCTTCTCCTTGCTGAGACAATGCCTTTCAAAGAAAAAGAAGTAGTTCTTTCTCCGGCTGGGGCAGTAGTCAGATAACTCTTTATTGAAAGCTATCATATCATGGATCATTAGGGTACTTAGTACTTCTGGCTTTAACCTGTTTTGTTGTTTTTAAACAAGGATTTGGAACCGAGATAAATAAATTAGCTATGAGAGGTTCTCAGAGGTCTTTTTTTTTCCACCTTGATACATCAGGAGTCCCTTTCCAGTCACAGAAGCGTTCAAGCTGTGGAGTTCAACACTGAAGTGCAGACTCAAAACATGTAAACTCAGTCCTTTCAAAGAAACATTAAAGCAGAAACATCTTCTCCCTCCCCTTCTTTACCCACACTTCTCTCAATCCACAAGCAAAAAAATGATGTGTTTTCCTAGAATGATTATTTTTTATTGCTGCCTGAAAAACCTAATGAGCATTTCCCGTTTCTATCTAAGTGAAGCTGACTAGAAATCCTTTGCTTTTTAGACACTGACAGTTGAAGACTAAAAACCATACAAATAAGAGACTTTTCCCTAGTAGAATTTGCCTTGCTTTATTAACCTTCCTGTTCAGCAACAAAATTTTCTGCCCAAATAAATTGCAGTTCTTAATTTCTCTTTACACTGATACAGTCAAGAAACTAAGCATTCCGAACAAAGGACATTCCCAGCCTAAAGCGGCATTGTTAAGCTGTTGCTGGTGGCACAGATGTGCTCCAAAAGTCACCTGTGAAAGATGAGAGCAGCAACATTGCAGGGCAGCTGCATTGAATGGAAGGTCTTCCTATTGTTCTAGCTTGGAGTATGGTTTCTCTGGGATTACTGTTATTGATACCTTGTCAGATGATGCATGATGTTCCTAAATGAGAAATCTTTCAGTGTTTCTCATTACCTTTCCTCTCCTTTTTAAGCTGACATGTTTTCACTTTGCAACACTTTAGTAAAAGGTTTCATTTATTATTTTTTGTGCTACAGAAGCAAAGGAATCTACTGTATGTGGTAACTGCTCTTTGAAGGACCACTTTGAGGGCAATCTAGATAAAATGCTTGGAAATTTCATTTAGAAACAAAACCTGAAAGCAGTCTGTTGACAGCAATGCACTGTGTGGCAGAAGAGGAAGGGACTCTGATTTGTGTGGCTGTGAAAGAAGGGAAGCTTCCTGTTCTGGGAAAGGCTCACAGGATAGTGAAGAGCTTTAGATCTGTACCAACCATACACAGTAATGAGGTGAGAAGAAGAGAACTTATGGTTTGGAATGTTCATTACAATTTTGGGTTGCTACTCGCCATCTTAAATCTCTCTGTGCATGAATTGTAATTGATTCAAGCAAAAGTTATTGAAACTTTCACAGCAATGCACAAATACATTTTTGAAATTGTACACTTGCAAATCAAATAAATGAAATTTCAGGATCCCTTCTTTCACTGATGGACTCCAGAGCTTGAAGTTACTGGGCTGATCTTTATGCTGGAATCAAACTTAGGCTTATGCAGTTTTTAACTGTATGATTACTTGGTTGTTTTGAGCTAGCCAGTGTCTAGCTCTATAATTTTATGTAAATAATCATAGGAGAAAGCTTAAGACAGGTTACAGAATAGCCATATAAAAAGAGAAACTGTTATATTTAATCTTTGCTTTTGTAGTAACGTTGGCAAGCCAAACAAAACTGCTAAACAAATGAAATATAACCATGGTAATTTGTATGTGTCAACTGACAGAGTTGTAAATTTTGTCCTGGATATCTACACAAATGTTTTTACCAAATACAAAATCTCTTGGTACTAGTGTTAGCGTAGAAACA
>VXBT01009206.1:0-143516 GCA_013400235.1 Oriolus oriolus
CCCTCTCTGGGAGCTCCTTGTCTCTCTTGCACAAAGGAGCCCAGAAGTGGACAGTTTTCCAGATGTGCCTCACTGGGGCTGAGCAGAGGAGCAGGATCACCTCCCTCGACCTGCTGGCCACACTCTTCCCACTGCAGTCTCTCGTTGCTTTAGAGAAAACTGTTTTGCCACTTTTGGCAAAACAGTGGCCCAGGGATGTACTTCTCCAGGGGCTAGGTAAACTGGTGCAGGGAGGGCTATCCTGCCACTCTCACTGCTGGTTCCTGCTGTGCTGCAGCTCCCAGGGGTTCTCCACGGGGTCCCTTTGCTACTGCTTTTATGGCTTCGCCAGGGGTCTGTTGGATAGCCAAGCAAGAGACTGTCCTGGAAGAGGCCAGGATTTTCTTGAGGTGCACAAAAGGCAGAATGGAGATAGCAATTTTAATACATGATATGTCAGGAAAAGCTGAGCGGAATGTGATGAGGGAAAGGGTACTTCTGAAGCCTAAAGGGTGTTCCCTTGTCAAATGCCAAAAGGATTGTGCTATACACAAAAAAATTGCACAGCAGGCTGTGATGTAAATATTCTTCTTTTCTCACCTGACAGCGCTAATCTGAGCTATTATAATCAGCATGTACCACAAACCGATACCCTCTTAGGGCTGTAATAGGAGAAATAAAACTACAGAAGGACATACCATGCTATTCATTCATATTGCACCATGCCCCACTGTGCAATGTAGGTGTGTTTTTCTCCCTTGATACGAGGAAGCTCTGTTTGAGCACACAAACCCGAGAACACAGCAGGCAGGAGGTAACCCATGGCAATACAGGGGATTAATGCCATACAATGTAGAGCATATTTTGTCCTCAAGATCTTATTAAAAGAGTCAAATTGTACTTAGCTTGTGTTTTGTTGAATGGATTTTTGTTCTTTTTATGCGTTTTTACACTCATCCCCAAGCATGGTATACTAAATTATCTAGGGAGAAAGAGAATTGTTGTGTGTGTTAAATTAGATGGCATAACCAGTGGAAAGAATATGGAGACTGATAATGTTGAGTAGAAAGAAGAAATTTTGAAAGAATATTAACAGATTAAAACAACAGACACAAAGCTGATGGTCAGGTGAGTTACAGGTAGTAAGAATGAACTTTCAGAGTGCAGCAGGATCAGTACACTGATGATATGATATTAAATAAAATCTAGATAACTTCAGATTCTAATAACGAAGACAGAAGCATTAAAGACATATTTGTATGTAGGAATTACCTGAAAATTTTTACATTTCTTATATAATAGGGACATCCTGAACTCAGCAGATTGATGTTCTTTGTGCTGAATATTTGCAGGAAAAAACTGACACAACAATTCCAGTTCTTAGTGTTGTCTTAGGTTGTGGGAAAACCTCAATATTTGGAGACTACAACTGAAAAATTATACATTTTCTTTTCAAAATTGTGTTTCTGTTGTAGATGTGAGCAAAAACTGACATGTGTGGCATGATGGGTACAGGTTTGTGAGAATCTAATTAAGACAGTCCAGCATTTAGTTTGAAGTTGATAGATCTTTCTGCAATGGACACTTCGTTGATTGATACCACAGCAAAAATATCAACCTAGTTAATATTTTGTTTCAAGCAGGTTCATGGAATTTGACCCAAGTTTAACCCTATGGAGATACAAAAAATTAAGATTCCAGATTTGTGGTAAAGTGCTTGCAGGCACTTAAAAGGGCTAAATATGAAATGCTGCATGGAGCTTGGATGGATGCTGCTTACATATCTGGCTTGTATGGGAGCCAGATTTGTAGAAATACAAAGGACAAAAGAGCCCACTTATTCTTTATGCAGTACTGTAAAACATCTTTTTTTTTTTAAAATGTAATTTCTACCTAAAATTTAAAGGGGAGATACTTACTTTAATAACATTGTGCCTTTTTAATCAGTCTTCGTAATAAATAAAGAATTATTAAAGTAATACTAAATGTGTTTGTAAAGAACAGTTAGTAAACTAGTCACTGTAATAATTGGATAGTTTCATTGGTTAGGACCATTAAAAAATGTTGGGTTTTTTTTTTTCCGTTTCTTCTCTAAATGTTAAATAATTCTTTTAGATTCACAACATTCATCCCTTGCAGGTAGGTGGGTAGGTGCTGGGTCCCCCACCTCTTTGCAGCAGGGGTGAGCTGTTTGTAAGCCTGGGTGGGGGAGACACAGGTGGGGAAGCAGTGGGGAGTGTCACAGTGGCTGCCAGGAGATGAAAAGAAGGAAGGCAGCGTGTCGGAGCTGCCTTGGCATTCCTGACTGTGGGGTTTGTTGTCAGCAACTGCTGAGCAAGTGCATTGGATTAATAAGACACTGTTTTTATGTTCCATTTCTCCTGGCACTTCAGCCTATCAGCCTGGAAATGTAACTATACCCGATGCTGTTTATCCACCTATACAAGCATTTAACAAGTATCTAATACACATTACTAAGTATATGTGGGTAGGTGTGCTCTTAGGGCTCTGGTGTTGGGGTTCTCTGATCTGTAAATGTTCTCATCTTTATTGTCTAAGTTTGGCTTCAAAAATGCCTTTTCATTATCCATGAAATTCCATTCATCTTTGGCTTGCAAATAAAATGTTAGAAATCTCCCACTCCTCCCCCCACCTCTTGCATTCTTGAGGAAAATTTTGGCAGCCTTTGAAATAATAAATAGCTGCATGGTGATTTTAAGTGTGGGTTTGTGCCATGGCCACAATGCTAAATATTCACTGGAGAAATGAAAAGGCAGATGAGATTCTTGTCTCTTCTCCACCACACTGAAGTGTTTAATCTCACCTGTGCTGATCTCAAGACCTGTGGCACTCACAGAAAAATGTATTTTCTCATGCCAGCTGATATTTATTTTTACTAGCATGAGTAGCAGCACACTCTCTTCTAGGGATGAGAGTGCAGTTCCTCCTGTCAGCTCAGTATGAGGGAAGGAGAAGAAAAGGTTAAGTGATATGAATAACCAATTGTTCTTTTTCCAAGTTAAGTAACTAATTTCCATAATTATCTGTCTTGCAGTACTGGCTGGATCCTGCAAAGACCCTCGCTGAACATAAAGAATTGATAAACAGTATGTATTTAATTTGAACTTCAAAGACATATCTGAAGATGAAGTAACAATGTTCCATCTATACAGTCTGCACAATATATTTATTCTAGTCACAACAGCTTGACAGTTCTTAACAAGTTTGCTATTGCAGTTCTTAACGGTACCAAAATGTCACACACAGATTGCACATGGTATCTCTTGGTAGAATTCTGTGTGATTATTGTCCAGAGATTTCTGTGTGCTTGAATTTTGTTTTAGGCTAATAAGTGGTGCTATTCTTAATTTGTATAATGAATTTTATAGTAACTGTAATGCCTCTATCATGCTTAGCATACCATAACCAACTTAGATTCCCTTCTGCTTCTTAAAGTAAAAGTAGTGGCTCCTACTGATAATAGATTTTCTTCTATTACTGTCAGTTTTCAGATGCTAGATCTGTTATATTTATTACAATTAGAGAATGGGATTTGGAAATTTTAAAAAAAAGATGTAGAAGTGGAGCATGCATGCAATAAATACAGCTGGTACTGAGTTATCTGAATTACAGGAGAGTAATATTTTTAAAAGGTGTATTAGAAGACCTTTTCCAAATATTTCTAAATTTAATTGGCATATAATTAAAGATGCTCCATAAGATACTTGGAAATGTGGAAGGGATTAGTATTCAGTATTGTTAGTTATGACAGAGGATCACATTTCATGCACAATTACATTTTTCAGATAGCTTTGGTGGAAAAAATATTTAAATATCAAAATCAAGCAGCAGAAAACACTGTCTTGGGGAAATGGTAATTTAGCAGTGAAAGCTAAAGTGAAATATTCAAAATAAGCAAAGATTCCAAGTAGACAAGATGTGAATAATTAAAAGATTAAAGAAAAATTAATAAAAGTCCTTTTTTTTGAGTGTAGATGTATGGATTTGCTGTGTGGATATAACTTTTTTCTTTGAAAAATTCAAATTTCATTAAATGTTAAGATAGGCTTCTTAGTAGCTGTTCTGTAGTCAGCTAGTAACAATTCACACCAATTAGCAGTTCATGACAACTCACTTTTACACCAAATATTTTTTCCTGCAGCTGGACCACCATACACTCTGTATTTTGGCATTAAATTTTATGCAGAGGACCCATGCAAACTCAAGGAAGAAATAACAAGGTACAGTATTTAATAAAAGCTTAGTTTGTTATCTCAGGCTAGCAATATATTTCATCCAGGTGCATATTGTTGTGGTGTGTCTGGATTGTTTTGGGTTTTTTTTGCTTGAACATCTGAATGTTTTTGTTTGAACATTGGTGTGTAGGAAGAAAATCATGATTAACTTCACAGTTGTTGGTAGTGACATCTGTTTGGAAGCCCAAGAAGAAAAGATGTTCTCTGGTGCGTCAAAAATCGAAGGGCCTTGATGTGCATTTTTGGGGGTGGGTTTTTTTTTAATCTTTCAGTAATGCATTGTTACAGCTGCATTTATATTGTACTATGACCAAGTTTAGAGTTTACTTGGATATCAGATATAATTTTCTTCTTTACTGGCCATAGCTTAAATTCCAGAACTGTTTTTAAAGGGGATTTCTTTTGGTCTTACTAAAAATATGTGAAGGAAATTGAAGAGTTGCATGCCTCTGGTTCTTTTACCTAAGCTTGTCCTCTGCAAGGTATGAGGATGCCCACAGTAACACATGGCTGTGCTTGCACACAGACACGCACATGATTATATGAACTCTCTCACAGTTTTGGGGTTTTCTGTTTGTTTTATTCATTAAATGTCTCAGACAATTAGTTTTAGGTTCAAAAGGAAATTTGAGAATTTGGGTAGGTAGGTGGACAAAATTAGTGTGCTGGCTTGCATTAACAAATGCCAAAATACTCCTTTTGATGTCCTAAGAATGTGACACATGAGGATTCATTAGAATGCATGCAAGGTTTTCAATTTTCCTTAATCAAAGGTTGCAGCACAGGCAGATTATTTTTCTCATTCCAGAGTGAGAAAGTTCTTTTGTTTCCATACTGGCACAACAGGAATGGAAGTCTCCAACATAACAAGACCCAGGCTGGCCTGGTGAAAATAATAAATGCTGTGACTTGTCAGGTAAAAGATCATAAGCTGGCAGCAATGGGATGCCCTCGTTCTATGGAAATTTGGTGCAGTTTTCCTGTACTTTCCCAGAAGAGCTTTTGATCCTGCTCACAGGGAAAGACAGGTGTCCCTGGGAAAGGGAACTTTGGTCACGGAACCTGTTGTGACTGCCTCCCGGGAGGCAGGGGGCTAAATTTTCACAGGTTGTCCCTTTGCCCTGTGATAAGGCCAGTCAGTGATCTGCACTGCTGATCAGGTGTGCAAATTCAGTCAAGAAATGTTGCAGTGTAATTAGGAAGCCTCTGTTCGTGACTTCACAGTGTTTGGTCATGCAGAACTGGCACCTTAGATGGTACAGAGGGAGGGCCTAGGAAAGGGATACGATAGTACTGTCAGTCTGCTATGAAACATATTGAATAGTCTAAAACCTTCAACATCTATGAACACTTACTCCCAAAGGCTCTTAAATCTTGGAGGGAAGGTGTTTTTTTTGTTGTTTTTCTTTTTTTTTTGTTCAGGAAAATAACAGTCATAATAGTAATAGTAATAGTAGTAGTAGTAGTAGTAGTAGTAGTAGTAGTAATAATAATAATAATAATAATAATAATAATCCTTAGAATAATTTGGGTTGGAAGGGACCCTTAAAGGTCCTTCCACTTAGGAGGCATTAAAGGCCCTCTTTTCCTTTATAATAACAATAATTTTCTGCCTAAGTGTGTAATTCCAGTGATATGTTAACTGCCTTGTGCTAACTGATGTGTTTCTTTGGAGCATGTATTTATTACTTTAATGGACATGAGAGCTAACTCTGTTGTTATTAGATTCCGATGATCTGTGCCATTACATGATTACTCTTTGCGAATAATGAAAACCTGTCAAATTTGTAATTGCTTTTCAGCAGAATCTGTCTGCCTCGTAGGCAAAAGCTAACACTGTGGTGTTTACTGGATGTGTTTGCTAGAGAAAACTCGCAATTAGGCACTCTAATATATGCATGACAAACATGACAGCACATAAGATGAGCGTTCTTTAGCTATAGGTATGGACAAAAAGCCTGGTTTTGCGAGGAGCTCAGCAGCTTCAGTGGGAATTGAGATTGTTCACCCTACAGGAGTCACTTAAGCAATTAACAGTGCAGGATGCAGGTGTGTTTTGAAGTTTCTTATGCTACTTTATTTTGAGACTACAGAAATGGTGACACCTGCTCCACAGATAATATATTTATAGCATCCTCTCTGTCTAAGCTCTGCTTTGCAGAGGTGGAGAAAGGCTGACAGAAGTATGGGTGTGCATCAGAAATGCATTTCGTGTTGGAAAGATGATGTTGTGCACTCCACAGAAGATGTAAAATCATCTTTGTCACTATTATAATTCATACAGGGAAGATTTGTCTGGGTCGGAGTGCAAGTACAAACTAGAAGCAGGACTGAGGTATTGCTTAGAGACAAGAAACACTGAGTGTCTGTGTTTTGTGTTGCCCAGTGATATTCCCAGAAAATTCTTAGGCAAATGCCCTGTTCCTTTAAGGTAGAGAGCATTAACCATTTCTTAGAGGATGGACATTCCTACTATAATATCTGTCGCAGCACAAATTCTGGGGGAGTCATTAATCAGAAAAACATGGATGTCTTTATTCAGAGGCTCATCTGATTAAGTCTAGAAAATTTGGTTGGACCTTAAGTTTTCTGAGTCAGCTTTCATGTAACCTGCAGTTTGTAAACTTCCCTGAAATCAGTGTAGATGCACTTTGAACTTACAGATCGTTCCAAGGTGCTTTCATAAATAACTTCTACTAACACAGAATAAATTATTTGCAGAGTAGCTGAATGGGTCTCTGTAGATAAAATTGAACTAGTGAATAATGAAAAAGCTATGTGCTTGTATGGAAGACCATTTTTTCCTGTAAAAGTTACCTTCTCTGGTTTTTTTCCTTTTGTAGGAAATTAGTGCAAGAAATTCACTTAGGGTGATGTGAAACACTGCATAAATCTGTTGTAATAAAACCAGACAAAATCCAAACAGTGTTTAAAAGATTTCTTATAAATCATTATGGAAAGTTGCAAAACTGCAGGTCGTTTATATAATGGCTTGTTATCTTGTCTTTCCATATGCTTTGTGTGTATTGATTCATTCTAAGTGGTCTCAGCTTTACCAAGTGTTGAAGCAGGTTATGACTTTGAAAACTGCATTTTCACCCCTGCTATTGCTATTCCAAGCAGGAGAGTACCCTGTGCTATGACAGACACAGTTAGCTGCTGTTTGGCACACCCATCCATCTTCTTCATGGACTCCATCAAACTTACCTGCTGCATTGTAGCTGATCCTCTGGTATGTGCAGAGGAAATACTTGAGTAAAGAAGCATCCAATACCCTGTTCTCCTTTACGCTGATCCACTGATGAGGTTAAACTTTTGCCCTTTGATAGGTTTCTTGTTCAATTTTCCGATTCCCTTCCCCATTTCCTGACTGCTCTGTGAAAATCGAAAGAGGGAAATGACATTTTAGGGAGGTAATTAATTGTATCTGCACAATATAAGCAGATTGGAAAAGTAGGGAGTGCTCCCTTACCTAGGTTCTTTCACTTGCTTAATCTTAGTTGTTACTTCAGGGTCGTTAGGGGAAGTCATACAGAGAGGAATACAGGCTTTTACTGTCACACAGTTATGGCACATGGTATGTCTACAGTAAACTGGATGATTTTGAAATATTAATTGGACTTGAAATAACAACTTTGTTTTCTCTCTGTGTTTTAGGTATCAATTTTTCTTGCAGGTAAAGCAAGATGTTCTACAGGGCCGTTTGCCTTGTCCAATCAACACTGCAGCACAGCTGGGAGCATACATAATTCAGTGTAAGTTCTCCTGGCCCACAGAGAGCTTATTTCTTTTAATCCTGCACTGTGATTAATTTTAAGTGGTGACTGAAGACATCACTAACACTTTATGCATCCATTTCAAAACACAACAAAAGTAGTGTGACTGATTTCACTTCAAGAGCTGTAAATAAATGACCATTCTGAATAGATAAGGCAGGAGCAATATGGAAGTTAATGTAAAGAAGAAACTTCAAAGTCAGTCTGAAGACTCTGCTAAACATTCTTTACCTTGTTGGAGAATATTTCTTCATGTACTCAAGATTTTCTGACTTCGGATTACATGTAGAGTACGACAAAACCTTCATCAGGAGATCTACAGATTTCAAAAGCTATTGGCAGCCTCCAGTCACACAGTCTGCCAAATAAAAGATTATTTCAAAAATTACATTATGTCAATATGACTGCATGTTTGCTGGAAGGGAGGATGTGATCTTACCTGAAGTGAAGAATTTTCATTTTATTTAGCATTTATCTACATTCACCCATCAGTAGAGATCTTTTCAGAAGTGGATGCTATATCCTGCATACTTAATACAACTAGCAATCAATTAGAAAGGAGCTGTATGTCTACTGGAGCTTTTATTCTTTTTCCATTACAGCTCAAAATCTATATTCAAACACAATTGGTGACCAAAATTGTGTGAAGAGCCATGCTGGGACCTCTATCTGTAATTTCTTCTGTGTTAAATTTAGATTTGTCTAAAGGGATCTGTATCAAGGAAAGATTATTTGCATTATTGGTTTTACAAGTGTGACTCAACACCACTTAATATAACATTACGAAATAGTCCTCCTTTTATACCCATTTTAGAATGACAAGGCAGAATAATTTGTGTGTGAAATGGGAATGGGCACAATACAGGATTTCACCATGGATTGTATGTGTATCTGAAAAGCTAAAATTTCAGGCAGTGTTTATTTGTCTGCAATTTTTTTTTACTTAATTTTGCCATCTAAGAAATATGACATGTTGTCCTCTGAAAAATTGTTTGCAGTGCACATTTCACTTTGCTGGCACACATACCTTCCCTGAAAAAATACTGCAAGGGTGGAGCAGGAAAATATGCAATGATGGTAGCATCTTCATTTTATTATGAGAAATGAGTAAAAAGAGTAAATTCATGCCCTGCAGTCATTTTGTAAGGTGGTTAGAGCTGTTGTTTTGGTGTAGTGTCCTATTCTTGTAATTCTGATCTCAAATACTCTGTTGGAAAACAATGAGGAAGTTTATGGGATAGAGAAGAGTTAAAGCATGGCCAAGGTTACGTACAGTGGGTTAAAGTTAGTCCAGGCACTAGCAAGCATGCATTCCCATTGGCTCTATAAAAAGGTTTATCTTTGTATTTAGGGCTTGCAGTTGTTCAAAGTATGTAAAGACACCTGAGAAATGCCTGTGCCAGACACTGAACACATAATTTTTATGCAGGTTTTCCAGTGAGACTTCTCAACATCCCTACTGAGCAGATCACTGTCTTTTTCTAGCAATGTCATTTCAGTATTTTGGAAAGAAACAACAGTAATTAGATGAGTCTTTTCATTCTTGGCTCTTGAAACCTCCTCTTGGCTATGTTTTTGGCTTAGTGGGCATTGGATAGAAACCTCCTGAGAAGTCTTCCTCAGAGAAACCCAGTCTACAGATATCACCCAGCGTTATAAAAAAATTGAAATACTAACTTTTGCAGCATTTCTCAGATAGATGCAATTATAGTTAAGATCAGTAGATTTGAGTCCTGGCCAAGATGCATATATGTTTTGTAATTATGTTACAACGTATGAACAGACATGACTAATGCATACAAATTCAGGGTTGTTTCAAAGAAAAGTACATTAGCTATTCATTATGTTATTTTAGTTAAGAAGATTACTTTAGAAGTTATTTTTATTTTAAAAAAGAGTTTTTTATCCAGGAAATACATAAATATTTTATTGAAAAAGGAAAGGTTGTGATTCTTCACAGGAAACATTTACCTTTAGAAGACCTTCCCTCTAGGAGTCTCAGGATATTTACCTCCATTTGTATTCCCAGAAATTTATGTTGAAGTCCCAGCAGAAATATGGATCAGTTCTGCCAGTAATTTTGCAGTTTATCTTGAGAGCATAGATATTACAAAACTAGACTTTTCTTCTACACTTGCTTTGCATATGCTGTCAAATAATCAGTGTCATTGAATTTAAACTTTGCTGACTTGGTCAAAATTTTGTCTGCCCTGTAGGAGCAGTAGGTTTCCTGTCAAGGCTTCTAGCTCTAACCTTCTATATATCTTTTAAAATGTGTGAAGACAATTTTTTCTTGGTTTTGTGTGTGCTGATGTGAATAGTTCGGTATTCTCTTCCTTTTTTCCTTTTTTTTTTTTTAATCTGACTGCTGATTAAATTGGCTGTCAGCTGGAAAGGGGTCGCTGGGCACCAGTAGGTGGATTATATAACACATTTTTTGGTGAAAAATGTGGTTGAGAAAAAGCATAGGTGACCTTTTTCTTCTCCTTGCATCCTGCAGCTGAGCTGGGGGACTATGACCCGTACAAGCACACCGCCGGCTACGTCTCCGAGTACCGCTTCGTTCCCGACCAGAAGGAAGAGCTGGAGGATGCCATAGAGCGGATACACAAGACTCTGATGTAAGAATTCAGTGCTGTTGGGAACTTGGCAGGAACTTGGCACAGACTCAGGGGTGCTTGGTAGGAACAGCCTGTGGTGCAGGGTGGAGATTCCTAGACCTGAGGAAAGGACACAGGGAATCCAGTTATACATCTCAGAAGCCGAAAAGATTTTACATAATTGAAGCTGTTCTTTTAGGAGCTGAGTAGGACAATAACTGGAAATGTGAGGTCTGTCAGACTGAGGTATGGGTGTTTCAGAACCAGCAGTTTTAATAAAACATATGCCAGAAATTCAACCATACATAGAGCCAAAATAAACATTTACTTGCTTATCTCCAAGTTCATGTTCCTGGTAAGTGTGAAGAAGCTTGTCCTAACAAATCCAAGTTAGGTGCAATTGTGATGTAACCATTTATGAAGATGAGAGCAGTAAGGAGTCTTTCATGAGTGTCTTCATCATACCCTTTGTCAAAGTAATGCAAAGACAATCAGTTACCCATCTTGTAGTAGATCTAAATTTCTTGATTCTCTTGCTATAATGAAGCCACAGTCTGGATAAAGGTTAAGTAATTTTTGCCTGTAGCGTTGTGTGTTAATGTTACACGTGTCTTGTTTAATGAGAATAGGTATTAACTCAGGGTCACAGCTGTTCTCTCTGAAAAGTTCTCCAGTAATTGGAGTCTGTGCCAGCTGCCATGCTGACCTGAGCTTTCTCTTCCAGAGAAGAGAGTCTGTTGTCAATAATTATTTCTGTGTGGTTGCATGACAGGCTTATACTAGTTGATACATTTCAGAGAACTTAATACAGGTAGTTCTATGAAGTAAAAAAGTATTGGTTTTTTCATTCCAGAGAGAGGAAATGGAGTCACAGATAGTTTGGTTCAACATCACAGAAGTGGTTTGTGAGAAATGAGACTTGAGATGAATTGCTGTGAACTAAGCAGCCTTCATTTCTCTCTCTCAAGTTTCTGTAGCCATTAGTGTAGTAAGTCCTAATAGTTTCCATTTGCCTCGAAAGGTTTGCAGCCTTGACAATGAAATTCAGAAATTCAGTGGTTGTGAAGGGAAGTGATCACTGTCATAACACACATCGATCCAGAGCCCTGGTACTGTTTTGCTGCTTGGCTGCAGTTGGGTGTCAGGGATTTAGCAGCCTCAGAACAGAGAGGAAAGCCAAGGTGCATTCATTGCTACTTCAGCCCAGCTGTTACCCTCAACACTGCCAGCTTTCACTTCTGCACAAGTGACCACGGTCTCTTTAGTTCAGAAGCGTGAAGCTGTAATGGCGGAGGACATCCCAAACTGTCTCACTGACTAGAGACATTTTTAGGGACAGGTTTGTGGTATGGTTTGGAAGAACTGTTTTATTCTTTCTGGATCCCAGTATGGAAACACAGGGCTTTTTTTTTTTTTTTGCTTCTTCAGCACAGCTTTGGCACTGCACATACCTTCCTTCTCCTGGTTATGTCCAGAAAAACTGTTCTGGGTTGCATGTTTTCTCTCAGTTATTTTTACACAGCACAATAGCTATTTGGGGATTCAGTAAGGGTGTGGAAACTTTTGAGAAAGTTTCTAAACCAAGGAAGGTGAAGGAAGAAGGTGGAGGGGGTTTCTGACTGCATGGATTCTCTGCAGCCTGCCTGCTGTGACTGTTGTCCCATCTGTAACCCAGCATGACAGCCCCAAGGTCAGAGAGCAGTGTGAGGTGACCGTACGTTGTCATGCACGTCTGGAGGATCAAGCAGTGACTTTGGGGCTCACACATGAGGAAGCAAACACTTGGTGCTGGAGGAGAGAGAGAATCCCTCAGTGCAGGCAGGAGAGCTGGTGTTGCACTGCTGACAGTGCCTGTTTCAGACTGTGGGAGATCTGTCACTGACTGGTGCTCGGAAAGTCGCTGCTGCTCTGTTTTGAATCAACATTTCATGCTGTGAGTGGGGCACAAGCAAAGCAAAAATGCCCCTGATACTTAGCTTTAAAAGTAGCTTTTGATGTTGTTTAGGGCCTCAAGTGGTACTCAGGTGCCCTTTGTCCGTCCAAAGGAGCGTGTGTGTGTCAGCTGTGTGGCTGTCACTTTGCCAGCTCTGTCTTTCACAGTGGCAAGGACTGCTTTAGTTTTGGGATGTGTGATGCTGAGGAGAGTTTGTGTTTTCACACACGATAAAAATGAAACACCCTTTGTACTAATGGGAGTTCTTTCAGTCCCTGACAGTCCTTCATCCTTTCATGTTCTGGCTTGTCCATCTGCTTTTGGGAGGACTTCTTCCTCTGGCTTCCATCTGCTTCCTTCAGAAGCTCCAGCTCACATCTTTGCTTCCTTCCATGTTTTTGCAAATTCACTTTCTAATACATGATGTATTACTGTGAAAGTATTTATAAAAACACACTCAAACATTTATTTGACATTTGAGCCTTTTGGTCCTTTCAGAGGCAGGTGAGAATGGAGGAATAAGTGCATCAGCATTTTTCTAAGCATGGTCAGTAAGGAAAGACTAACAGCAGTGTTTAAATTGGTGTTGTATTCTGGCACTAATTCAGTAATGGGGTAATCCACTTTGCTCAGGACTGGTGTTTAGCCTGCTTGGGAACTCAGTGAGACAATACAGCCCCTGTGAACATTTTGCTTACCTTTCTGAGAGCTACTAGCAAGCCTTTAAATTAAAAATCAAGCTGCAGAGTAAATTTTTACGGCAAAAGTGTATGAAAGACGTGACAGATGTGACATTACTGACGTGCTGAATATCCAGTGTTCTGCGTGTTCTGAGTACAGATAATGAATGACACATCTGCCGGGAATTGAAGAGAAGGATTTCTCTTACAAGCTTCAGGTCTGCTGCTTTTCCAGGAGTCCTTGGAGAGAAGAGCACCTGAAATAGTGGCAATGCTGCTACATGAATGAGATGAGCTGAAGTATTCCATCTCCCAGATACAAAGAAGGCATTTTAAATACCTTTGAATACCTTTAAATACCGATTGCATTCATGCTAGCACTGCTGTTCCATATCTTTGACCTTGGAAGTGCTTTTTACTTTGTCAGTCATAACACAAAGTTGGGAAAACCTGGATGGTACCTTTTAGGCTAGAGAGAATGATGAGACAAGAATCAAGAATGTGCATATTGCAGGACTTTTCCAGATCTTTGGTCAAAATGTTGAACGTAGAATGCTCTACTTCACACCTTGAATTTGAAAGGCAGCACATCCAGTGAAGTATTTCCCCAAGAAAACCAACAGGATGAAGCAGGACACGCATCTTTTTGAGCTGATATTTTTACAAGATGTGTTGTACTGTCTCAATAACAGTCCAGTTGCTTTCAGAGAATTATTGAAAGGAAGTGAAGATGAAAACATAGCTTCAACTATTTCAAGCTTACAAAAGAGAATCTTGCTCTTGTATCAATGCCAGATATTAAGGGAAGAACAAATTAAATTCTGAGGACAAGGCTTTGAATTTATTTAGTTGTTTTGTTCTTTTTGAAAATAAATTCATTGTCACTAATGTCAAATATGTTCCTACTAGCCAGGATTTTTCCTTCACCAGTTTTCCCCAGTTGTTTCCTGCCAGCAGAACTTTTTAACTGATTGAGTGATATCTGTAGCTAGGAAGGCAGGCAGAATCTTCAAAATGGCTAATCTCATGAGACAGACTCCAAATGTTGTTTCCAGTGTAGCAGACTTGGGTACTACCAGTTGGTGTGACCTACCATAAGCAAGATTCTATGAAGAAAGTAATAGTTTGTCTGAAGTTATGAACCTTGCTTTCAGAAATTTGTAGCTTAAGCACTGCTATGGGGAAATAGTACCCCAGTCAGTCCTGCTATTCCTGCTTTGTTAATAATCATGTACTTATTGGGAATAAAAGCTGTTTTGCATATTGAAGCCTAAAAATGAAGTGTCTGAAGTGTGCTTGTGACAGCAAGGAAAAGGTTAGCCACTGCATTAGGCAAATACTATATATATACAATAGCATATATGTCTGTGGTAGGAGACCACTAAAGATCTAGTCTTACTTGGAATAAGAAGAAGTTCAGAGTTGGAAAGACAGTGACAGTCTAAAAAACAGGTGAGAAGGGTTGCATACGTGTCCAGAAAACTGTATTTGTTAATAGGATCTATTTTTATTGTTTGATTGGGATTGCAAGGTTCTTACAAAAAATTGTGTTTACAGGGGTCAAGTTCCTGCTGAAGCAGAAGTGAACTACTTAGGTGTGGCCAAATCTCTGGAAATGTACGGAGTGGATCTCCATCCTGTTTATGTAAGTGGTAACTGTGAAAAAGAATTACTGCACTAATGTGTGAAACAGTATTTATATAGTTTGGTTGCCACAGGATAACAGGAAAGGGAACACTACTCAAGAAATGCAAAGGAACACATATGTGCAGATGGAGAGGATTCAGTCATTCATACACACAAAAGCCTAATGATTTTCAGATTAAATGCTGTGATTGTGTTATGCCTATAAAAACCAGTCAGTTATACTCTGGATAAAAACAGCTCAGATAGAAAAGAAGTAATTTGTGCAAGTGTCAGGAGACATGAGTGAGGGTTATTGCCTTTGTCTTGGACAGAAGAGTTTGCACATTATTTTTGTTTAAATAGGAAGAAGTGTGTCCTGAGACCTTTTCAACACCATTGCAAAAATCAAGGTGGAGTAGCAGTAGCATGTCTGGCTTTTTAAAATATTTATTGTGAAGGTTTTACTAAAGATCCAGAGTATGTTTCCATTTTTTCCCGTGTTGTATCATGCAGCATTGCAAGTTGTCTGTATTGCCTCAGAAAACCCCTCCATTTCTTGTGTGTGTCAGCATATATGTTGGGGTTGGATCCAAGTCATCACCTGGAGGCTATATGCTCTTGGTGGAAACATCATTCTATCTTGTTTGAATTATGCTGCTTGTGGCAGGTTTTTTTTTTTTTTTTTTGAATTAAAGAAAATCAGGAGTTCAAATGGGGAGTTGTATAGATAGTTCACTGAATTAGATGCCAGTTCTTTGTAAAATTACTTGAAAGAAAATAGAGAAATCAAGATACTACCTGAAGATTAAGTATGTATTTCCTACTGAAAAATGTGTAGCCTGCAATATAAAGTACCTTTTAGTGCACCCTGTGGCTTAATTGTATTCATATCCCAAGCTTTGTTCCTCTCCCACCCATAGAAAGCTGGGGAGTTACTGCAACAAGATTCAACATGATCCAACAAAATCATGTTAAATTAGTACAGCCTGGAATTTTTTTTGCCTCATAGCTTGCTTTTGTTGTGCAATGAAATGCCTGCCTGGGTAACCTGTGAACATCGTTGTTCCTACTTACATTACCACAGCAGCAGAAGCCCTCATTGGAGACTGAACCACACACATGACGAGATGTAGTTCTTTCCCTCCTTTGGTCATACTAAAAGTAAAGTTGCCTTTAGCAGTTAATTCACTGAGGAGCACAGGCAGAGCTTGCCAGGTGTGCTCGACCTTTGTCAGCCCTGTAATCACACAGGACACTTTCCCAGTGTCTCAAGTCAGGCCCTCTCACAGCTGATAATTTTGCTGTTCATGCTCTGCTGGCTTAGAGCTTGCAGGGCTCTTCCTCATCGCCTCAGGTAGGAAGGTAAATGAGCTTTTTCAGCTGACTTTCTTTTAACCTCATGCACAAGGGTTTGCACTCTTTCAGCTGTAAGCTGCTTCTGGTTTTGGTTACTGACTGTAAACTGGGGAGGTGGGGGCCTTGTGCCACTCAGCAGCAGTTTTCACCCTGTTTTTTCCCAGTGCAGTTTGAGATTTGTGTCCTGACTTCAGGAATGGTTTCCTTTGGAGGAGCTGGTGTGTGTGGCTGTTCCCTGCATACCATTGCCCTTGCTGAACAACAAAAAAGCTTGACTCTCCCGATGGAACTACTTCACTTGGAGGCAGCAGCAGCTGACACTATTTTAGGAGGGGGAAGGCAGATGCATGGCTGTATTATAGGTCAGAAAATCACTTTGCTTTTAGCTGAAAGTTGGGATATCTGTTACATTCATGCCTGAAAAAGGAGTTCAGTTTCTAAATTTGGTCATTTGCCAAATAGCAAAAATCAATTCAGTAAGAAAATAAAAAAAAGGTGTTTTTGTTTTTCACCATGGCATGAAATTCCCATTCTTTCCCTCATTGCCACTTTTTCTTGCCTCTCTGCCCCCAGAACTACAAATTTTCATATAGCAGTTTTCATCAGTAGGTCAAGTGCTGTTTTCCCATTTGTACAGAGAGTGAAACAGAGTATTCAAGTCACCAGGATGAATTCCTCACTGAACCTCCCTGCTACTGAGATTCTACTTGCAACTGTGTGAATCACATAGATTTTTGTTTTCTAGGGTGAAAACAAATCTGAATACTTTTTAGGATTAACACCCGTAGGAGTTGTTGTCTACAAGAACAAAAAACAAGTAGGAAAGTATTTCTGGTATGTATTATTTAAATGTGCAGTCTGCACTAAAAGAATAACAGTGTTGTATGGAAAAGTATGATTTGTAGTATCTATCTGATTTGTAGTATCTATCTGAAAGGTTAATTGTAGCAATATAAAAAAAGTGTACACAGAATTCCTAGTATTTCTCCGGATTATGCAGATTTTAAATTCTTTGATAATCCAAGTATTGAAAACAGTAGATCACCTTTACCATACTCATGCTGAAATGTTTACATATCACTAATTTTCTGCTGACATCTGGGACATATCTGAAAAATAAATCTACCTGTGAATTTATTTTTTTTTGTCTTTGTGTGTGAACACATACAACTTTATATTTTATTATGCATAAAATTAAAGGCTAATAAACTTCTGTCTGTCTTTTTTTCTCAATATTACAGGCCTAGAATTACAAAAGTTCACTTCAAGGAAACACAGTTTGAACTTCGAGTCCTGGGAAAAGATGTAAGTTTTTATTTAAGCCTGAAAAGATAGAAAAAATTATCTCAGGTCTAATGAAATTGGAAATTTAGGGTATCTGTCATAGTCTTATTGGTTTTATTGAAATTTACTGTAAGAAACAAAATGTAGGTGAAAGGAACCTCACAAAGCTGTCAAGCACAAAACAGGCAGCCACATTATATAGCTTGAAACACATTTGTCAGAGTTTAACATCACTGTGCTTAGACCATTTGAGAGAAAGCAGTGTTGGTTCCAGTAAGGCAAAGACAACAGGTTGACAGCAAAAGAGAAGGATTTAAGATACAGTAAGTAAAAAAAGAAAAAAAGATATTTATCCCCTACAAAGCATGTGGAGTAGGGAGAGGAAGAGACTGTTGAGAATGTAGGAAAAAAATAATAAAATGTTATAAAAAACATAGTTGCTGTCAGTTTGTGGTTTTTGCTGTCTGGTTTAATTATAAAAAGCAAACATTAGTTTGCTGAATTATTTTTCGAAAATACTTTGTATGTCTTTTTGGAACATGAAAGTTTATAATTTCATAAGGACTGATAGCTTATAGTTTTAAATAGTATTAACCTGCTGGCAGTAATCCCCTTTAGTGTTTATCTACGTGTCTTTGTTCATCTATGTAATGGTTGTTAGTCTCATCCATGATTTTTCTGTGGGGACATTTGTCTTGCTCCTGTCTTGGACAGCATTTCTTGTGTCTTTGCAGATGTATTGGCAAATCTTTCTCTTGTTACTCCCAAGTGGCTTGTTTATATTTGGTGTGGTAATCTATGGGAATTTTATTTCTGAAGGTGTGTTTGTTGAAATAGGAGAGTTGTTTGAAGTCTGGGGGAAGGTTGGGAAAACTTTTCACCATGTTTCATGTAAAGAGTGAGTGATAGTTCATGTATAAACAAGTCCGAGTTTGACTTGGAGGTAATTGCTTGGAAGTGGAGCTGTAGCTTCTGTTTGATGCCACATTTCTACAGTTTTTGTCTTAACTGTGTGGAATTGCAAAGGCTTAACATGCTGAGTGGAAAACCTGGAAGGTTTTGGAAAAGCTGAGGCTGTGAATGTTGATGGCTGGTGAACTCTTACTATTGTGATCATAAGGCAAACATTTTGACAGAACTTGGTAGTTTCAAGCCTCAACAGGTATTTCTAGGAAACTGTTGAAGAGAACAGTAAGTACAGGGGTGTGTACCTTCATTAAATTCACCTTTGCAAATATTACTAACCTGAATTATTTCTAAAGCACTTCATATCCTAACAAGCTCAGGAAAGGCCAAAAAAATCTTATTTTCCCTTTTTTTAACAGTCTTGTGTTACTTTGAACAAAATTATGTATTGGAATAAGCAGGCAGTAAACTCAGTCTCTGGATTAAAGCTGTCATAATAATTTATGCTGTTTTATACCCAAAGGAGGAAAAGCTCATCAGTGTATTTGTATGAATGTGTGTTCCAAAACTCTCAAACATTTTGATTCACAAATTTATTTTATTCTTCTTGGTTTTTTGAAATAAATGCTATTGCTTCGTCCTGCCATGTGACGCATGAATATATTATAGGAGAGTAAATATGCCATTTTCACTCCATCCTGCCTCCTGGAATATCACTTTATAGCCCAGGAAATTAATGCGTTTGTTGTATTTGTTTGTGGTATACCAAGTCTTGAATATTTTGCTTGTTTCCAGTTAGTTGTAGAGAGCTCCAGAAGAGATTCAGGAGAAATAGAAATAATGGGAACTTCCTCATGTCTTTAAATTGAACTTTTTGACATAAAGGGAAGGAGCTAGCACCTTGTAATGGAGCAGATTATTTCTGAGTGAACCAAGTGCTTTGTGTGAATCATGTTTTCCATATGTTGTAAAAACTCTCTGCAGGGTTGGTTTTGATCCACGTTTCCACACACACCAGATACCCTTATTCACACTGACTGTCACCTTTCACTGCTCATAAAGAGGAAGCTGTTGGTGCCTTTAGTACCAGCGAAGTGTTGCTCTTCCCCTGGACGGAGTTGTTTGTGGTAACTTCTTTATTGTTGCTTGCTGAGATGGGTGTGAAATTTTTTCAACCATGCCAGAAGAATCTGTGTGTTTCCCACTGGAGGGTTGGAAATGGACATCCTGATCGTGACAGATGACAGTCTAAACGTACAAGTCCATGTCTTTAGGCCACCTAAACCCCACACTGTCACGTCTCTATGTCAGCCGAACCTGTGGCTGCCCATTTTGTTGTTTACATTGCTCCCCTTTTCATAAACTTGATGCTTACTGAGAAGAAGATGTTATTGCTTAGTGTCTCATAATAATGTAAGTTGCTTTGGCTTTTCTCTTTTGTAGTGTAACCTCTTGTACTTCTTCATATCCCTTCCATGAGAATAATTCCTGTAAATTTAGCTGCCTCATATTTTTTTCCTGCATGCCTGTTGCTACTGTGTACAAGTATGACCATCAGTATTCTGGTTCTCTCTTTCACTACTTTGCTTGTGTTATATGTTTTCTCCCTAAGGCCATTGCTGTTGCCCCTTCATAAAAAAAATACTGCCTTTAATATTTGGCCATCCATGGACATGTGAAACTGAAGCTCTTTCTCAGTGGTGTTAATCATTAAATATGTATTTCATTGTCCCCTGTGTGAGTCCATGCTGTGAATTCTCAGCTATAAACTTGTTAGGTTTTCTCTGGAACCTCTAAATATCAGCATGAAATTTGGAACCCTTACCCTGCAGGGACTGCACATGTTCACATTCCCTGAACATGACCAAAAATTGCAAAGAGTTCTTGAAGATTAAAGAAGTTTATTTCTCAGAAAACTGAGAAATCCATCTGATGCCTGTGCAGAGTTCCTGGTAGCATGTCTGTTGAGCGACCTTGCTGGAAACAAGCCAGTAACACAGGTGGCTGCCAAAGCCCTCCCCTCTCCACCAGCAAAACAGAGCTTGATCACAATGGATGCACTATGTGGAACTGAGCGGTGGAAGGGGTGCCCAGCATACCTCCTGGGTTTCCCCATGTCAGGAGCATGGCCTGCTTCCTAGATTTCTCTCTCAACTAGGGACGTGAAAGAAAACAGAGAAAAACACGCTTTGATAGTCTGTGTGGGCTGGGAATGTAAATGTAATAACAAGCAGGAGTGAGAGATGTGGAGCTTTTTTGCCTGTAGGTACCGAGTCCTTTTGTGCTGCTCCCCGCAACCCAGTGCTGTTTTGTGTAACTGCACCTTTTACTTCAGTTACTCTATGTCTGAACATGCACGTGAATGATTTCACTCCTTTAGCAGGGTTTATGCAAACCTTCTGTTCTTCTTACTTTTCCTGTTTCACAAAACAGAAAGAATTCAATGTGCAAAACACTTGCTTTCATCATTTTTTCTGTAAGAGAAGGGTGGTTTTGAATTCTGAAATTTTTATTTCAAGAGATCTTGAAATTTGGGTATTTTCAAGTCAGAACATACTCCCAAACTGTACAGTTAGAAATGATTTACACATTTTTGTGCCTTCCTCTGCAGTCTTCCATATTCAGATGAAGAGGCCTCCCTCAGCTGAATTCATAAAGTGAAACTGGTAATGACTCTTCAGGAGCAATACCAACCACTGATGCAGGTCCAAAGTACATAATACTCCCAATTTTGTGTGGCTGAAACTTGTCTAAATACAATATTTTTTTGTTCTTTTAAATAGTCCAGAGAATACTGTAAATATGCTTTGTCTTTTTAATCTGCTTTTCATAAGTGTCAGAAGTCTGAAAAATAGCTGTGTTAATAAGGTGGTTCAGCTGTACTCTTTCTTTTCCTATCAAATGCTGTATTTCATCTTGAGTTACAAGTTCCAGCCAGGAACCTCTAATTTGATTTATTGTTCCTCCAGTTTCTTGGGAAGATTGAACAGGGTTTGAAGATACGTTACTCTCAGTCTTAAGTCCAACTTATCTTACACGTAATTTCCAGACAGAAATAGCATTTTGATCTTTCTTGGTTGGTTTAAGAATTGCAAATGACTTTTGTATTATTTGCATTTGCACCCACTTAAGTCAGAGTGATAGTAGAGGGTGAAGGTGAGCAAGCACAATGATGTTAATATGTCATATTAAACAGTTTTGGCTTGTTTTGGTTGCTTGGAGGTTTTCTTGTCTTTTCTTAATCACTTTCTGAGAAACCATGGAAGGACTGTAAGACGGGTTCAAGGCCTGCATAAAATTACATTCACTGACACTAAGGTGATACTGTCAGCTTTTGTTTTTTTTCCAATCCTTCCTTAGTATTTCTGAATTGCTATAATATGAAGCTGAGAAATGTTTATTTCAATCTTGACATGCAAACTGGCACAGCTTTATCAATTTAAAATCCCCGCTTGGCATAATGTTTTTAAAGATTGACCTTGAGTAACCAGTAATAGTACATTGTTTGTTACATAAGCTGTGATTTGTCTGCATTATGTCAATATATAAAGGCAGAATACTTCTTACTGGAATTAACAGCTGATGGTACCAGGTATGTGCCTTAACCTGGCAAAGAATAATGTTCTGAAGGAGTAGCTTCAGAGCTAGTGTTAATAATTCTGTTCCATGTGCAGGTGTAGTACGTGTACACGCAGTGTGCCCTGTAATGGGGCACGATCCCTCCTCACGTTACATTAACACTCACCGTGACTAGGAGGAGTGGTGCGTGTGCTGGCAGGGTTCCTACTGTGTGGGTTTGGGGTTTTCTTCCTCATTTTCTGAGCCTGCATTGCTGGGAGCCCATACATCTCTTGTAAATTAGGGCAGCTGAAGCCTGCTCTGAATCAGTGGTTCTCGGACCATTTTTGCTCTGTGGGCAGGTTCAGCGCTCCCTGGAATGATGTAAATCTACTGAGAGCGGCCTCTTATCTTGGGAGTAATCCATGAACTCCAAGAACAAGGGATCTTCTGGCCCCCAGAGGGAGGAAGAGCTGTCGTTTTAAGTGTGTTTCTTCTCTTCCAGGTGGAGCTGAGCTTGCCCTGCCTGGGAACTGAGCTAGCTGGGCGCAGAGCAGCTCTGAGCCTGGAAGCTGTGCAATCAGGCTGGCCTGGCAAAGCAAGCAGGGAGCTGTTTGCCAAGCACTCCTGAGCTTGTGTGCTAGCTCCAGAGGTGCTTTGTGCTCAGGCACAGCAATGACCCCTCTGACTCTTCTGAAGGGTTTTGTAACACGCTTTCCATCTTTCACTGGAGGCATGTGGGTGTTACGGTGTAGTGCTGTACCGATTCCCAGCTCTCTAGTGGAGATCTTAAAGGCCCTGCCAGATCAGTCTTCTGGCTGGTCTGGGAGGCAGCATAAAAGAGGGAAAGGCTTCAGTGTCCATCTGTGTATGTGCTTCCAGTGTGGACAAGCTATCTGCATCCGCTGTGCTAGTCTCTCTCTCCTCCTGTGGGTAAAAGAGGTGGTGAAGTTCCAGCACTATGAGCTGTAGCGTGTTTTGGAGACTGCAGGACAAGTTTTTAAAGGACCTAAAAGGAGAGGGATACTTAATGCCTGTCCTGACATTTTTCAGCGTTTGCCTTTGTCAGGGTTGGGAGGAGGCAGTGCCGCAGCTCGACAGCTGGTTATTGCTGCAAGGGTCCTTCACAGCCTCTGCCCCATCGTCCTGCCCCTCCCTTGCTCCTGCAAGTCACAGATGGGACTGAAAATAACCATACAAAAATAAGTGGCTTTCTGGTTTTTTGATGGGCAAAATGGGCTTCCTGAAAGAACAAACACCAAGATGTTTCAGAGGAGAGAGATCTCTAGAGTATGCATAGAGCTGGGACTGCTCTGGAAACAGTTCATGATTTACAGTGCCTCACCTTCAGTACACTGGGCACTCTGAAAGCAGCAGGATGAGTAGCCAGGAGAAGCTTGTGAGGCAGCAAACAGCTGAATGAGTTTGGAATTGTCATTTCCTATAAATCATTAGTAAAATTACAATAGGTCTTTGTTTCTTTTGGTTCAGATATATGAGAATAGTAAGCAAAACCCCCAGCTAACACCTGTGGGAAATTGCAATGTTCAAAATTCTAAAAATGTTGTCTTTTATTGGAAACAAAAGGTCATGGTCTTAACACATGAGGTCATCCTTGCTTTAGCTATACAAATCAATTCATTCCATCGGGCCATAAAAGTTAAACCAGAAAGATGTTGCTGTTTCCAGTACTGCTTATTTTTTATGTATGCATTTATAAATTGTCACGGTAATCACAGTACTCTTGCAAGCCTTAAATAGTCCTAAAAAGAATATGGAGGAAGTCCAAAACCTGGCTGTGCTGTAAGCAGTGTCATACTGGACTTAGTTGCAGTAAGTTACAGAATCCTTCCCAGGTAAGGTGAGAAATGGTGAGAGAATTATGAATTGTTTCCCCTTTGATGAGGATGAGTGTTTTAGGCTTTTTTTCCTCTCTCTTTAGTAAGATTTAATTGTGCTACTGAGTTATTGCAAGCATCAATTTTGAGGCCATAGTTTTCAGGCGTGGTTTTCCTTCAAATTCAAATAAATAAACCTGGGTTTATTTATATCAGAAGGCTTACTGGTCCGTCCCATGATTTTATGGCAATTGTTTCATTTTCCAGATCTGAGTTCCATAATTTTTTGGTAAATTGGATCTGTAGGGTTATTTCCCCCCCTCCCCCTTTTTTTCCCCCTCCCTGAGTGCCTTTGATTGCTGAATACTAAGTTTAGATGTTTCAGCATCATCATTTTTCTTACCAGCTAAGGTGAACTTTCTTCTACCTCAGAAAATAATGCCTTCGTATGATGGAATCAGTAATTTTTGCTGGTCGGATCTTTCTATGATATGGCAGTGTAACTATTTTGTCCCTCTTATAGTCACTACCTTATTTTCATGTGTTTTCATGCTGTTTGTTCCAGGTATGGTAAAGTTCTAAAACTGTAACTTGAAGAATTAAAAATGGACAAATAGAACTTTTTCCCCAAGAGGAAACTTTCATTGAATGCCAGTGGCATTCAAACTGGTCTTACAGTAAGATATGGCAAAAACACCTTATTTTAAAAATTCTCTTAAAAAAAACCCTAAAAATCATACCTGGCTTCTCTCTGCCCCTCCCTTCCCACATCCCAGAAGCTCCTTCCTTTGAGATTATGTAATTAAATAAATCTAAGTGCCACAGAGGATTCTTTGCCTAAAAGTAGGAGTGGACAAAGAAGGAGCAAGACCCTGCATATCAAAAGTGAGTCATTGAGTGTTTTCCTAACAGAAACTAAACTGACTCATCATATTGCATAAAGTTTGCAATACTACAGTCCAGTTTGGTATTATTCTTTAAAAGATGACTATAATTGTGTGGGTTTATATGAAATCATATTAGATGACAGTCTGATATAGAAATTGTAATGTAAATCAAATAATGAAATCCAAAGCTACTTTTCTGCTATGGGCAAAATAAGCAAATGTGAAGTACCACTTCACAGATCTTATTTAAAAGTTTTAAAATGTAAAAATGCATTATGATCTTTCAGTGGGTAGATTCTTGTTTCTAG
This sequence comes from Oriolus oriolus, assembly GCA_013400235.1. Taxonomy (NCBI): domain Eukaryota; kingdom Metazoa; phylum Chordata; class Aves; order Passeriformes; family Corvidae; genus Oriolus; species Oriolus oriolus. Next base: position 24,988 of record VXBT01009206.1, read on the forward strand.
TCATCAGGGGAGAAAAAGCAATGTTGTTGCTTTGGAAGACTCCAAGATAATTTGATTTTTCTCCTTGGCTACTTTCAGGATTTTTCCGGAAGCCTTTACTTTTCATGAATTAAACTTATTTTTGCTGTGAGTTAAACCACTTGTGAATCCTGCAGAGAGATGATGATTCCTATCAAACCTGACACTGTATTTTAAGGGACTTTGGGAATACATTTATGAGACCAATGTACTACAAAGTCATTTTATGATACACACAGCAGTATCAGATGAATCCTGGGTTTCAGCATTCTTGGTGGCCATATGTCTTAGTGTATTGTTCTCTCTTGCTCTGGAGAGTAAAATGGGGTTTTGATGGAAGACTGGAGGATGATTTTAACTCCTTGCCTACTCCATGGGACTGTTCCAGACAGACATTTAACTGAAATAAGGCATGGTAGAAAATGAGCTCATGTGTATGTTTTCAGTACATTTTTTTTTTTTGTCAGGGTATGAAATCTCTATTATTCTAACCACAGGTGCAAAATTCTGTCACTTTTACTGTTATTTGTTTCAAGGTGAAGGAAAAGCTGCTTGAGGAGGTAATTTGTGGTTTTGTGAGGCTGCCTGACAGCTGTTAATAGAGATATAACTGGGTTTTTGTTACAGGTGAAATTTTGAATTCTAGAGAACATGCAGAAATTAATTCACAGTTTGCAAGGTGCTTGCAGATAATAATAAACAATAATAAATGAGGAGGGGGAGGAACTTGCCTGAGCTCTTTGCTTGTGTATGCACAGCACTGGAGAAGTGTAACTAAGGCAGGGGCAGAGATTGCCCGAAATCAGCTGCTGAGGGTGGTGTGAACCACACCCTCTTTGTAACCCACGTGTTGGTGAAATGGTTTTAGACTCGGTTTTATTACAGATGCCATACCGTGCTGACCTCTCACACTGACATCACTGGGTCTACTCATTCTTTGTGTGAGTCACAGCTGAAACACCAAGCACTTGAGTTCACCAAGGGACAAATGGATGGAATGGTGTTTTTGTGAACATATTTGAGTGTTAAGCTTGTTGAAAACAAGCAGTTTGATGCATCTGTTCCTTCTCCTTGTCTGTTGGAAGTATGGTACAGTTTGTATGTGTCCCCCTGCTCTTTTCTCTGCCAGGTTCCAGACATGAGCTTTTAAGCTTTGAATATTCTTTTGTTGTTGTTGTTGTTGTCTTCCTCAAGAGACGTTAAGGTGGATTTTATGACTTCCACCTTTTTCCTAGTGTTTTGAATTATTCTGAAGTTAGCTTTGATTTAAAAAAAAAACCCTTCCCTTCTAATATTTTCTTTTTTCTTCAGGTTTACCTTGGTCCTTCTCTATATGTATGTTTTGTGGATTTTCTGTGTCATTGCTTCACATTAGTTTATAACAGATCTTGAGTTTCTTTCTGTCTTTCACTTATTCTTGCCTTTTTTAAATACTGTTAGCCAGAATATTTTTGATTGACATCTGACCTGCAGTTTCAGAAAACATCAGAAACATAATTTTTTTTTTTTAAAACTTGCATGTTTTATTTAGGAAAAAAGCTGATGTCTATGAATAAGAATGAAGGAACAGAAGTGTTTCAATAATCTCTTTTCTCTGTTTTTCAAAATGAAGAATTCTACAGGATTATAGAACCTGCTTTTCTTCATGCTGATTTCTTTTCTCACATGGACTGACATGGGATGGTTGGTTCTTGTGTTCAGTAAATGAGATTCACTTCCATGTCAGGATCCCTCATAAGAATATTCATTTGTTTTGTTTTATCTTCAGTGCAACGAAACTTCCTTCTTTTTTGAAGCACCCAACAAGGTCACATGCAAACATCTCTGGAAATGCTGTGTAGAGCATCACACATTTTTCAGGTGAGGGATGCAGAAGTTAAGTTGTATTTTCCATAGGGCCACTACACTGAGTAGGAGCCTTGTTATACCTGCAGAGAAGTGTAACAAAGGCTTGCTGCTCGGAAACACATTTTTGCTCTTGGTTATAGAATGCTTTTAAAAGCCAACACCTTTTCTCACAGTGGAACAAGGTTTTTGAAACAGGGTAGTTTGGTGGTTTCTTTTGTCTTAACATTCTTTTCTAAACAGTACTTCAGGTTGCATATAGTAGGTTTTAACAGAAATATTCACAAAAGTATAGGGCAGGATTTAAGTTGCCATATAGATTTTGGTGTATTTAACCATCAGTTTTTCTATAGCAGCATTGGCTTGAGTGAGGCCTTTGGAAATCAGACATTACTATTTTCTACAGTGCACAGAATTTTTTTTTTTTAATAGAAATTCATTGAATTTCCATAACATTTTTCTTACTTACTGAGGTATATAAAATCATCCCAGTATTGCACATCTCAAAGCACTTGATTTCACTGTTGCCAAAAACACCAAGAGAAATGTGCTAAGGTGTCTGCTTGGGAAATGGTGGATGGAATTCTCAGGGCTGCCTTTGGCAGTGCTGTAAGTGAGTGACCTGAGAATCCCTCCTGCAGTCTCACTGCTGTGGCTTGGTGGGTTTGCCTTCTCCCAAAACTAAGTGAAAGGCTGCTGGTGCCAGCAGTTTACACTTGACTCTGAATTAGAGAGGTGTGTAGTCAAAATAGTAGGGGACAAACAGGTGGCTTTGAGACACTCTCAACCGCATAAGAGTCTGTCCAGAGGTAGGGATGAAGAGGAACTAGCAGAAAAAAGAGCTTTTTTGAGCTCAGATTTGTATTCTTTTTCCTTGACTTGGGAAGGGGACTATAATTCAGACTTATCTATGCAACTTACTCTGTTGTTTTATTTTTCAAACTGCACAGGGTGCCAGAGAATGAATCAAACTCTCTGTCAAGAAAAGTCAGCAAGTTTGGATCCATAGGTTATAAACATCGGTACAGGTGAGTTTTTCGTATCTTTTTAACTTCAGTTTATTCCTTTTTTTCTCCTCTTTCCTTCCAATGATAGAAAACTCCATCCAGAATACGACCCAGTATAGTTCTGAAGACAAAGGATGAATCAGGGCCATTTTAACAGACTCTCCTTGGGAGTCTGGCAGTTTTGGCACAAATGTAAGTTTTTTCTCCTTCTCCAAATCCCCAGAATTGGTTGAAGCCTGCTATAGACTGTAGTCAAAGTGGGAGCAGCTTTGGCAATTCTTTAAATCAGTATCTGCTTGTAAGTCCTGAAATTATGTTCATGCCCTAAGGGGGTTTTCCTGACAACTGGGGAGTACGAAAATGAGGGTGTATCTTTTCTGACTTGAATAGGAGACAACTCTGGATGAATGCTCAAGGCTCTAAGCCTTGAAAGATGCTGTAAACTTGAAATTAGGAGGGGATAAGGAGCACTGTTTCCACTATCAAGCAAGGAACAAATGGATCATAATGAGTAAGGTTGATAATCATTAGCTAGGCAGATCTTTGTTGCTTTGCCTATTTCATAAACCAGGTTATTTGAGTTATCACACTCTCTGGCATGATCTGGATTCTCCTTGCTGTGGATAACAGGGAAATTATTGTCCTGCATCTGTTATGAACACTATATTCTGCTTAGTCATATGGAGAGGAACATTAAAGTCAGCATAAAAGAATTTATTTAAACTTAGTAACTGACTTCAATTCTGCAGGAAAGAAAAGCCTTACTGTAAACAAGAGTCGGGACTTCTACTCAATTTGTTGCCATCTGGGGCTGTGCTAGTGAGACCATTTTATAACAGTTTGTTTTGCAGCCTTTTAGGTTGTCATTCCACATGCCAGAGGAGTAGCCGCTGACTGGCTGGAAGCAAACAATATTAAATACGTGTGAACAATATTAAATAAGTTTTCCTGGGAGGAAAACTTACAGAAAAAGTTCAGGAAGAAATAATATTACTTTAGAAAGCTGTATGTTAGAATATTCCAGTTTAGAAAAGGTCATGCTCTCTTAAGGTATTCCTAACAAACCAGCATTTTGTTTTAGTGGCTTATCTCCACTTGAAAATGCCAAATATAGGAATGGTTGGCACAATCTTTTGATGATCTTGCCAGTGACTGATTCAAAACAGAGTTCAGGGTAGTGCTACTCAACAGGAGAACCAGAGGTGGGATGACAATGTCTAAGGATCCTCTTTGATAACTTCTCAAAGTGTTTTCTCATGATTTTATTGTGTTTTGAAGTGGCAAAACATCTTTGCGAATGACCAGAGACCCTTCTATGCAGCTTCCGCGGCCCGACCAGAGCATTGAAAGAAGTCGCAGCAAGACTTACCCCAAAAGAACACAACAGACAGGTAGGTCCTTCTCTGCTGACCTGGGGGGAGATGTCTTCTTTTTTTTTGGTTCATTTTGTCGTCATAAGGTGACTCAGAACTGCTGCAGTGTCCTCGAGGATCTCAGAATGAATTCTGTGTTTTGCCTTAGGTCAGTATTTATATCTAAGCTTTACAGGGTATAAAACCTCCAGCTTTCGAGATAAAATAAAAGAGTTGCTGGATTAAAGACCATGAAACCCCATGTGTGCAGGTCTAAGGTAAAGGTTGAAAGAGAAGTTTGAAAACAGGCTGTGAGAACATGTTTTTTCCTCAGGAGTTCTGTCTCTTGCAGACAAATTTTATGCCTATGTGTCTTGGTTAGGGTCCCATTGTTTGGGCTGTTTGACCCAAGGTGCCACTTTTGTGCATCCTCTTCCCATTTCAAGGGCAGTATCCCTTTATTGTGACATTAAGTGGAACAGAAGTTAGTGCCATGCAATTTTAACATGCTTCAGATGTGTGAGCTGGAAATCTATTCTGCATGCGGAAGCTGTCACGGCAAGCTGGAAGTTTTTACAGGTGTTATAGGAAGTAGGATTAAGCATGGATCACAGAAGTCCTGCCCTGAATAGTAGATGCCTCCCAAAATTTGGTAATAGAGATGTCAGTCTCCAGGTCAGCATATGATTACGTGGGTATTGCTCAGCTTCACCTATGACAGAAGGAACACGTGGTTCAGTCAAACTTGTGCGTCGAGTTAAGCACGTGTGTCTGTGTGTCTGTGTTTGCTATTGGAGAAAAAACTTGTCTGGGCTTTAAAACATAAACAATATTTCTCTTTTATTATGGTTTTAGATGCCACTATAAAATTTGAGAACCTATTTTTAAAAAGAAAGGAGATATGTACCTCTGGAAACCTCCAGTGTTTATCCTGAGTGGTGTCTTTTGTCTCTTGGCTCAGAAACAAAGCTGCTGTCCTCTGCCTTTTAGCTGCAGTGGCTATTGAAATGTAACATAATTAAAAGTGTAGCCTGGGAAAACAGAGGCCATTTACACAGTTCTTTAAAATTTTATTTTATTTTATTTAGTGTAAAAAGAGGAGAATTACATTGCTTTCTGATTCTGATATATTTCATTGTGTCTGCAGTTTTAAGTGGGTGTCTGAGAGGACAAGAAGCTGTTCACTCTTGAACCTAATGACTTAAACTTTTTGTTCAGGTGGCCTGTCCTGTTCTTAGGGCAGTAGTTCAAGCCAGACAGCATTTCCTACCTCATTAGGTCCCTGGTCCTGTTTCTGGAAATTTGTGCAGCTATTTGTCAGCTAAAACTCAGCTCTTAGTTGAAAATAATATTTGCCTTAGCCCAGGCAGCGAAGGTCAGTCAGTGTTGCTGCAAGGCTGTGCATGTGCTGTTTGTTCATTTTGTTTTCAGTCTCTTTGGCTGGAAATGTGAGGAAAAACTGAAACCTTCCTGTAGCCTCTTCTGCTGATGTAATGTGATGCAGAATTCTCTGGGCGACACGTGCTTGCTGTTTTGGTGGCTTTAAACACTTTTTCTCACTTTAAAATAAAATGGCTGCTTTTTCACCCTTTTACTTACGTGTAGTTGTGTAACCTCTATCATCCATCTGTTTTCTTTTTTTAATTCAACTTAATTATTACCCATGTCTTTCAAGTGTGCAGTCATATTCCACTGGGGCAAATGTATTAACTCAGATGATATTAATGTTAAATGAATTTGTTTAATTTTCCACTTAAAATATAGTCTAAGGGAAGAGAGCTATGTCTTTCAAATGCCATCTTTCCCTACGAATAAGCATATTTTCTCCTCTTTTTTTTTTTTCTTTTCATTTTGTCTTTGGCTATTCACAGTGATAAACTTTGAATACTCTTTCTCCATTTAAACAGGCTTTCAGAAGCTGAATGAAGACTAATGCTCCTTCTCCTCCCTGTGTCAGACAACATGTGGTAGTCTACTGCATGAAATAAATCTACCTCTTTTCACCTAGAAGTTGTTCTTAGATATAACCAAGTCCATTTCACACAGTAAATCAAGACTATTTGACATATTTTAAGCATCACTTTCTCAGATATATTATGTAGATTTTATTTTACAGAATATTTTTGTCTTGGAAATTAACCTGGTAGACTAATAAGTTTTACAAGTTTTGTAAAAGTTTCCTGTAGTAAAATGTTTGAGAAAATTAAATGACATTTCTTTTTAAAATAAATATTCCTTTTGCGTGACATTATGCAGATGGTCATCATTGATAGCTAGTCCTTTGTTCTTAATTTTCTGTTTGTAGTATGGTGTAATAAGGTTAAATATGACTTTCCCAACATTTTAAACAGGGTGATTTTAGTTTGCGTGTATTATATCTTAAGGTATTTTCTGTTAAATACCACTTTAGCTGGGATTCAGCTGGACAGAATCTTATAATTTAATTTTTTTGGGCTAAAAGACAGGTTTCCATTTACTTTCCCCAAATCCAATGACAGCCCAGGAATAGCTCGTATGAAATAACTTCCTTCCACCTTCTCTGAGTTCAGCATCTTTCCTCGCTTGCTTCTTTCCCCTTTTATCTTTTCTTAAGACTGCAAAGTGAGATGTATTCAAGGTTTCATTTTTGCAGCCACTGCAATTAGCCATTCTGATGGTGTTTTAGCTTTTTTTTTTTTTTTTTAAATCTATTGGTACCAGTGATGGGAGCAGCCACAGCAGTGATTTTGGGGACAGTTAGAACAAGTGCATGGCTGCATCAGCATTGACTCCATCAGATAAGAGTCTGTGAAGTGCTAAAACCTCTAACCTCTGACATCTAATTAAAATCCTTTCCCTTATTTCTTCTTTTTATATGCATGTTCTGGTGTTATAAACATAGTATGTGCTTTTTGTATTTTTCTCCTGTCACCTGAAGGCAGAGGTTAGTTATCTCTAGAAGAGCTGAGCAGTAATGTTTCTTTGTCTCATTGGTCCATTAAAGTATGCTGAAGTCCTTAGGACTGCGGACACATCTCTGGGTTAAGTGCTGGAGCCCAGACAATGATAGAAAATATTATTTCTGTTTTCAGTAAAAACATTCGTGGTTTAATAGGGAGATTGAAGGAGATGATACCGTGAACAGAGAGAAACCATTTTCCGTGTATCAACTGCCATTGATTGCCTCCCCTGATAGGATGCACAGTGCAGACCTTTTGGCTTTAGCACGGCAGATTATTTTCCTAGAATACAAATTGCAGTGGTTTAAAATGCAGCAACCTCCATTTTGTCACTTGTTTGATACATTTCATATCTCAGTTGTTCTAGGGCTAGTGGAAAAATTGTATCAGGAAACTTTAATGGCTATGATTCTATATTAGACTGTTTTTATACTACTGCATGGGGTTTTTTTGCTGTATGTTTGGGCTGGTATTCAAGTTGATGTTCATTTAGAGAATGGGTTTTTTTTTGTTTTGTTCTGTCAAACCTTGTGAGTGTATAGATAAGTGTTACTTGTTTCATTTGATTATTCTTCCCATTTCAGCTGAGAGAGAATTACAGTTGCATTTTGCTCTGGATGCAAATAATAAACTCAAACATGGAACAGGATGTCTCACTATTTTGTCTTACTCTATTAGGGCCAGACTGATAATGTTCAGCTTTCACAACATAGGGTGAAAGTGTTCATTTTTCTTTTGGCTGAATGCTGGACATGAAAAGCTCCTTGGGAACATCCTCTCAGGACAAACACTGATGTGACCACACCTGTTGCTGTGGGCCTGAGTTTATTCAGAAGTGGAAAACTCGTTGCTTAGGGTTTGTTATTGTTTGGTAGCTGAGGACTTGGTTTGTCCCTGCCATGCACGCAGGGTAATTGTATAAACCAGTGTAAAATGAGTGCTGCCACTCTGATTTAGAAGCTAGGTGGAGAACTGGGTGTGGGTTTTACAATTACAGTACTGTCTGTATTGTGATAATCCCTAAGCAATCACATTTTGCCACAGGTGCCTGTCGCTGCCCTGCTTTGCCAGCCTCAGCCATGGCAGAACTGTTGGTCTGGCCCAGTCAAAGTCTTTTCCCGGAAAATTGTGAGATTGGGTTTGAAAGGTAGAATTTCAAGAAAATGGATCTTGAGGTGATTTTAGCTATTTCTTAACTCATTTACTTTGAGCTTTATACTTTAAAGTTTACTTAAAATCCAGTGTTTTGTAAAAGGATGGGTGTGACTGCTTCTGCATTTCAGTCGCGGGGTGTGAGACGAACAAACTCTTGAGGCTACAGACTTAGAAACGAATAAGAAAAACAACCATTATCACAGAGTAGGCTGTTCTGGTGTAGACATATGGAAGTCCACTCATTTTTGCAGGCTCTTGATAGCCCAGGGCGCAAAGCATTGCTCTCACTGCATGTTTTCCATTCAGTCACACTATCTGCTGCTCTCATGTCTTGGTTTAAATACAAACACTACTTCCAGATAACGTCAGTTAAGTGGCTTTACCTGATAACAAACAGGCATGACAAGCTGAGTACCTTGCCGGGCTGATATGGTTTTGGACACTTGAGTTTTCAAAAATGTAATAGTTGGCTTGAATAGTTGAAATCAGCGTCAAGATGGCTGTAAAAGGGAATTAAGTGTGTGCATTCACCTCATTGGAAAAGTTCAGTGCAGTGCAGTGAATGCTGAGAGTACCTGATCCAGCCAAACATAAACAACCAAGGAAACCTTCCACGAATGAGATGTTCAAGATTTCTGGCTGTCTAAGGTATTTTTGAGAGGCCTGTTGCCTCGGCATGCAAGAAACTGTGATACAGCTGAGTTTTTGCAATGGGGTTAGTGTTGGGAGAGTTTTTTTGGAGTCTGCTCTTTTATCTTAGGTAATTGTATCATGCAGAGGTATAAGCTGGTAGAACAGTACTGTAGCTGGTAAAAGAAACACCAGGTGGAACATACTAGGAGACAATAATTACAGTTTCTGTAAGTGTGGACAGAAAGCTCCTGATTAACCCACCATGGCCTGACACCCAGAGGTGACTGGTGGCCTGCAGAGTGGTAAGGATATGACCACACACAACAAAGGATCAGTTCTGGAGGTGTCTATTTCTTTTATGTCATTTCTCCCTTGGTTGTTTTTCTGGCAGTTTTTTCTCTGCTATGATGTGTTTCGGAGCACAAGTTCTTACTCCTCCATTAAGTTACAAGCACTCAAAAGCTGGCTCATGGAGCAGTATGTGTAGTACTGAGATTAATTCCTTTGTTTGAAAAAGTGATATACTTGCTGATTTCTGCAGAAGACTAGGAGATCTAACCTGTAAGAGAACCAACTGATGAGCAGACAAAATGCCTTAGAATATCTCAAGTGTTTGTGTTGAGGTAGCATCCAGAGACTTTGTGTGCCAAAGGGGCGCTATGGGAAGTTGGGGGAGATTGTGAAGAAATCCTTTCTCTGAGGCTGGGGAGAAAACTTATCATGCAAAATCTTTTCACAGCTTAAATTAAGACATCACATTTTTGTTTTAGCCAGTCAAAATGGTTGGGTTTTGTACCACTACATTAACAACACTGTGATGCTGTTGCTTGTGTCCAGAGGACACCATATTATAATCGTCAATCTGTTTCATTGTCTTTAATGAACAAGCTCAGAATCTTGTCCAGAGGAGGTCTACATCAATAATGATACTGTTTTGTTGTTCTACTTGACATCTGTTTCTATAGATGATAACAGTTTTGTAAGAAATGTCTGAAATTGCCAATTAGGTGGAAAGACAATGTGTGAACTGAAGGAAAATTACAGATTACTATTAACAGCACAGCATGGAAACTGAAATCATAGCACCAGCAGGAACCAAACTGTGTTCTCCTCACACCTTTATTCTCATTGTTGACTGAGCAGGGAATTTCCTTCTGCTGACAGTGGCAGAGTATCCCTTTGAGAACAACAGCTTCAGGCTTCTCTGTCCTACATGGAAGAGTAATGAATGTGCTTCACATTAAACTTTATTGTGCTCTGGTACAACTAGAAATAAGGATAAGACACTGAAGTGTGATCCTTACACACCTTTAACAAGAAGAGCATGCACTGGATATCTTGTGTGTCATTTTATCTCTCATGCCGCCCTGTGTTCAGGAGGAGATTATGCTGAATAGGTGTGCAAGCATTTGTGCTACAGGACTCATCTGGTTTGGGCTTTTTTTCCCCTCCAGGTTCTAAGAACATGAGCCAGATTACAACAAATGGGGAAAATGAAGGCACTACCAAAATTATTGCACCTTCTCCAGTGAAAAGGTATGTAGACCCACAGTTTCCTTACAGCTTTTAAGAGGTTGTACAATGCACTGGATAGAGGAACACATTTAATATCAGGATCAGAGGAACATATTTAGTATCAGTTTATCCTGCCCTTGAGTTCAGCACCATCTGATCTGCTGACAAAGGTCGGAGCATGTTGCCAAGTAATTCATTTTATAAAACCCTGATCTTCCAATCAATGTGGAACAGGGATTTCAGGTGACACATGGTTTGAAAACCCATAAACCAGCACAAGTTAATGGGAAGGCAGAGAGTGTCAGGTTTAAATAGGATAAAAACCAGGTAATGACCCAAAGGGTACTGGTCAGGACAGTCCTGTGAAGTCCTGTCAGTCTCTCCCGTGGGAGCTGAGGGCTGGCTGTCAGAACCCTCAGGGCATGGGCCTTCTGTCTTTGAACAGGGCAAGCTTGGGGTGTGTGGGCAGGGAGGAACTGGGCATGGGCTCTCTCCCAGCAGGTTTGTTAATCTTGCAGTGATTGCCCATTACACTGTTCAATTTGTAATAAAAATCAGGAGTGTTTGTTCCTGATCTGTAGGAGTAGTGAATTGCCAGGGCTCCTCTGGACTTGTGTGGTCTGCTGTGTCTAATTTATCAGTGCTGAAGTGCTCATCTCTGGTTATTAAGCGTATTGGAAAGGAAGAGGTAAGGCTTATATTCAGAAAGGGATTTATATCCCCACGTTTTAGGCGGATTTTTGGTGCCTGAATCAGAAAAAGAATGATCTGACAAAAGAGTGAGTCAAAAACACAACGCTTAACTTTTGTTTAGTTGCCTGGATATCTGTCTCTGCATGCTTGGCAATCCTGACAGCTGGGATTTTTTTTCTTAACTGAGTAACTCTTAACTGGACTTATCTATGAGTTGTGGCTGTGGGCTTCATCTGTGAGGTATCTGGACTGACCTCTGAAAAAAGGATCTAAAAGATGTACTGCAAATACTTGGTGGATAGTGTTCTCTCTTGCCTATTTAGAACAGTTGACCTCCAAAAGAAAAGCTGAGTTAAACTGCTTTCTCATTTTGAGGGAAATGGAATGCACTATTCTAGTCCTTAGAATATAGTGCTAATCACGTGTTAAAAGAAAGTTTATGATTTTGCCACTTGGTCATGCTGAAGCTAAACCTTTAAGTAGAAAACAATACAGAGGTAAAAAAATACATGAAGGGAGGGCACAAAGAGGATGGATTCAGGCTCTTTCCAGTGGTGCCCAGTGACAGGACCAGGTGGGCACACACTAAAACACAGGCGGATACCTCTGAATGTCAGGAAACAATTTTTCCTTGTGCAGATGACTGAGCACTGGCACAGGTTGTGCCGAAATGTGGTGGAGTGTCCATCCTTGGAGATAGTTCCACAGCTGTCTGGGAATAGTCCTGGGCAACTGAATCTGGGTCACCCTGCTGGAGCAGGCAGCTGGATCAGATGACATCCAGAGGACCCTGACAACCCCACCACTGTGCTGTGATTTGTTAGGAGAGAGAAAGATACAAAGCAAAAGGTACCATTATTCCATAGTGCAGAGATCATCATTTTGGGAGGCATGGGAGTCCTTCACAACAGAATTTTTAGCAATGAACTGTTAAAAATAAATGGATAGGCAGGTTTTAGAGGAAGAGCCAAAATAAGTGGCTCTCAATATGACAATTTCAATGTTTCTGAGTTTAGCTTCTTACCTTGACAATTTAAAAACAGTTCACAGGCAGATTCTTACTAAGTCATGTTTTAGAGAGTGTTGGTCATTTCCAGAAAAAAAAAAAAGGTATTGGAAGTTGTTTTTCTGTTTAGGATTTGATTTGTTTTTCTCTGTGTCTCTGTCTGCACATGTAAAACACCTTTTGGGTCTGCCAGGCTTCATGTATGTGAGAGGCAGCACACAAAATTTGTGTAGCATTTACAGTTTGGAAGTTTGCTCCATCCTGTGTAATTCTTGCAGTAGTTGTCAGTGAGGCTTGCAGAGCATCTTTCAGTAGTGTTCACAAGCTGAGTTTTCATATTTAACATCTCATTCGTAGTTGAGAGCTATCGTTAATCACTTCTGCATAAGTGGTATAAATTCAAATAATAAAAACTACCCAATGACAGTAATCTCACAGGACATTCAGATCCTAACCCTTTCAGATACTTTGAGTGAACTCAGTACCTTTTGCAACTGCATTCCTGGAAATACTGCTGGTATTTGAAGAGCTGCCATGCTCTAGCTTTGTGTCTGTAAAGTGTGTGTCTGCTCCAAATGAATAATGACTTGGGAATTTAATGCAGTAAATTCACCTCCCAGGTACTTTATCTTTTTACGATTTGAAAACAGTATTCACATTTCTCTAAGTTCAGCCTAGGTATTGTTCACTAGTTCATGCTGTGCAAATCAATTCCTTTTGGCAGTATGGGACAGAAATGTATTTATCTGAGTTACTTGCTCCGTCTGTAGTAAGCACATATTTTTAAGCCTGGGAATAGATTGCATACACCTATGAGTCAATAATTAATGGGTGCAGTATTAAGAAAATGATTTACCTGATAAGGTGTAATTTAATTTATTTTCCTGCTGACTTACTGTAGCTTTGCATTTTGTTCACTCTGTGAGAATTAAATGATTAACTCAGTGACCTGTAGTAACCAAAGGCTGAGGTTAAAAGTGGATTAGCAAGTTAAGTAGCCACGATTCCTTCATAAAGCTGAGTCTGTCACCTCCTGCTCTGGGAAAAGAACTCCCAACTTATATCCTCCTCTCTGTAAGCAACTGTAAAGCTTTTAAATTTTCTGCTTGTGTAACACTTTATAACTATATGATGTATTAATGATTGTATGGGGTTGCTGTCAGTAATACTTGACAACCTGAGTGGAGATCAGTGTGGCTGCCTCTTTCTGTCTCAGGTGAACTGCTTGTCCCTGCAGGAAGAGAGCTCTAGAGATGGTGCTGCAGGAAAAGCTCTGCCGGGCCATTGGCAAGGACAGGGGTGTGCTTCAGCTAAAAGCCACTTCCCAGCATTTGAAGGGACAGTTATCTGGGAGCTTTAATGGGTCAGAAGCTGCAAAACCTGACACTGTGGGAATGATAGGAGGATAGGGAATGAATGAAGAATTGGAGCATCCTGCTTTTTTCCCCCCATCCCTGTAGGTATGGTGAGAGACGGGCTACAAACACTGATATATCTCTCAAGCCAGGTGGCTGTCCTGGTACTTTGCCTTGCAGCAGTCAGTGAAGTCATCTCTTTCACAGAAACATCTTTCTGGCAAAAATAAAACCCAAGGCTCTGCTGGGGAGGGTATGAGAAGGATATGCTGCTCTGTGAACCTGTGAACCTGTGATCTGTCATACTTCGAATAGTTTTCATCACCCCTGCCTTTGTTGCTCCCATTTTAAAGTAGGTACTGTACACCTGAAAAAATGGTAGGGAAATATGATAAGGATAATCTGAGGTATGTGGTGACTCCCATACTGGGAGAAATTAAGTAGTCTGTGGTTCTTTCACTTGGAAAAAAGATTAGACAGTTAAAAATGTGTAAAAAAAAAATTAAGGGGTGGAATTTTCGATTAGGGAGACATCGTTTATAGGTGTTTGTTTTTCTTTATTTCTTTCTATAATCACATAAACAGTCAGGAACAAAGGATGGAATTTTTGAACCAGGTGGAAGCTTTGAAATAAAATAAATATTTGTTTATCTCATAGCCAGTTACTGGAACATACTCCTACCAGGCACTATTTATGACAAAAATTTAAAAACGTTGAAGTGGTATTTAAATAAATCCATGGAAGAAAATTTCATTAAGAGCTATGTAAAATAAAAAGGAGGTAAAGCCTCTGATTCAATAATCTCTTAACTGCATATTATGGAAGACTATGAGATCATATTGTATGTTTGCCCTACTGTTAGACTTCTTGCCTAAGTATCTGTTTTTGTTTATTTGGAGACAGGATTGACTGTTTTTCTGACTCAGTGCTGCCACAACTACAAGCTTGCAGAGATGATTTTTTTGGCTTTTTTGTTTTTTTCTTGTTTCTCCCTCCCCTTATAATTGCTCTTTTTAGGACAGATTTTTCAACACAGCATCTCTTCACCCTCTTTCACATAACAAACAAGTAACTGTATGCCTTTAAAATTAAATTTTAAGTGGTCAGCATAAAAGAAAACGTGATCTGTGTACAATTTTTTTTTTTTTAATTGTATATATCTGTACTCTTATTTAGCTTTAAAAAGATGAAAAATGAAAACAGTCCAGAAACACAAAGAAGTAAAACAAGCGCTCCATGGGAGGAAAATGGCCCACAGAGGTAAGGCAAGACTTCATGTCTTAGGTATTGTGCAGATGTAAATATCACGCCACAGCAGTATGCTGAAGGATATTAATATAATATATTAATGTGTTATTTGATTCGTAATAGATGTGTATTGAATGGAAGCAGATAGGTTCTTTCATGGATAAATTAACAGTCAAAAATTAGGAAAGTATGTGTAGGAGGAGGTCAGCAGTGGCTTTCTACAGAGATCTGTTCATGGATGTCTGATATTCAGTATGTTTGTCAGAGAACTTGAAAAGGGGTGATCAAGTTTGGTGATGATACGAAATTGTTTAGGATAGTGAGAAATTTGTCTGTGAAGAGTGGCAGAAAGACCCCTAAAGTGTGACAGAAGGGTAGATCCTGTTGAGTCAAAAGATGTGAAGAGAGGTACGTGAGGACAAAAAAAAAAAGTAACCCTAGATTTCTGATTAATATGAAGTGCTGTGGGATTATGATGGATAACAAAGAAAACATCAGCTGTGTAGCATTCAGAAAAACAATTAGCAATTATCAGTAAAGCAAGAGAACAGCATTATGCCATTATATAACTTAGTGGATCACATATGTGCTCCATGAATTTTGGGAGCAGTTCTGATGTCCTTATCTCAGGAAAAGGAGTAGGCTTTGAGAGGAGCAACAAAGGTAATCAAAGATGTGAAAGGCTCTGCAGTAAATCTGTACAAGGAGCAAGGGCATAGGCCAGACAGGACTCTTCCTTCAGTCTGTAGAAGAGGCAATTTCAGTTAATGTCTAGAAAATCACGAGTCATACTGGGAAAAGAGAAAGAGATCAGGACTGTATTTTTCCAGCAAAAGAACAGAGGATCTTCAGGTGAAGCTATTGAAGGTAGTTTAAAAGTGTTGAGAAAGGCACTGAGTGGTGACTCACCATGAGTGGAGACCTGTGGTCCTGCCTTGCAAGGGGTGCTGCAAGCTGGTGAATCCCTGGGGGGAAGCTGGGTGAGAAATGGAACAAAAATCCTGAAGGGGTTCGGAAGGCAGAGATGCAGCAGCTGGCTCAGCAAGCCCCCTGGACTGGGAATGGCGTGGGACTCAGGAGCACTGGGGAGCTGTCCTCAGGGTTTTGCTTCCTGTAGTTGGTTGTTTACAGCCGCTGTTGGAAACAGGCCACTGAGCCAGACAGCATGTAAAGTGTAATCCAGAATGGTCCTGCTTTTCTGTGACAATTCAGATCGACTGATGTGTCATTTGGGGCACCCTGATGATTTACCCCTTGTGCTCCTTCTGTAAACAGAGTAGTTTTCCGAGTAAGTACAGAGCAGTGAGCAAATATTCTCTTGCTAGGACAGACCTTTCTTTGGTTATTTTCAGAGAAGTGGTGTCACCTTGTCACTTTATGGCTCCAGTGTTTAAACTGCTTTCAGGACAGCAGGAAGTTTAATCTTGCAGGAGCCAAAGAATGGTAGGATTGAGTTTTTGCAAATCTATTCATTCTAAAGCACTATGCAGTTTTAGACACATAAACAGGCTGGATGTTGCAGAGAGGCTTTCACAGCTCTTAATAATAATTCTCATTGAGATGAGCTGTGGGAACTTTTCACCTGTGCAGAGCAGTGCTGTAATCAGCTGTCTGCAGAAGTAGATGAAGAAGAATGGATTCAATTTGAAGGCCAGAGGCTTTTAGGAAAGCAGAAAGAAAGCTGGAGGTTGGAACACCTCCACACCATTGGCAGAGGTTTGCATGGATGAACAGAAGAGAAATGGAGGTAGAATTGTTTCATGTTCCCAAGCATCAGCTCTATGATGAAGACATATGTCATGACAGGAACATGGGAAGTTTTCAGTACTTACATCCATGGAAAACATGAAGAATGCCCAGCTCTGGGTTAGATTCACTATACTAAAGCACAGAAATTTTATCATGGTAAAGGACTGTGAATAAACTAAAATCTGTATTTTGTAAGCTTAGAGTCGTTGGCTTGGAAATGCTGAGGCCTCTCTCCTATATTTTCGAGGTTTACTGTGAAAAATGTATTGCTAGAAAGCAGTACCATCTGCATTTACATAGCACACACATTAAAACCCACAAAAGCACGTTCAGCCAAATACTCACTTGTGCATGTGTGTGTGTGTGCATGAATATTTTCATTTTTGTAAGCTGAATCTCAGCTAGCTGGCCTAACTGTCCTGGAAATTTTAAAGCTGACTCTTTGCTCTTATTTTTTTAACCTTAGTGGACTGTATAATTCTGCCAGTGACCGCAATAAATCACCAAAGTTTCCTTACTCTCGCCGAAGGAACCCATCTGGTGGCAGTGAGAATGAGTCTGGGCAGCCAGTTCGGAGGAGGTAAGAGCCTCAGGGCTAATTACTGTCATCTTCTCAGTGTAGAAACCTGAGGTCCTGCATGCTCACTGTTCGGCTCGAGGAGGCACAGCTGGGTCCTGGGAAAGGGGGTATTCCAGGGGCCAGTTGTTAGTCAGAAAAACCACCTGAGCAAGAATACCACAGCTGTTTTTGGAAAGGAAGCTTTGGTCAGGTTGTTTGCTTGTGTGCTGTTTTGGGAAAATGGTGTTAAAAGTGTGAGAAGTTGCATTATTGACATGTGCAAGATTCCTTTAGTTACTGGAGCTCTTTTTGCCTGGTGAATGAAAGCACTGATGGGTCTGTTTGCTTGACAGTGAGCTTCCAGTGCAGTGTTATTAGTATATTTCTTTCCTTTAACTGCCACAAGGAGCCAACAAATGAGCCATAAAGCTGTCTTCAACAGTCCCGTATGTCAACCACTTTGCATTAGAGAGGACACCAGCAAAAATACAACTCTGTGACACTTTCAATTGTTACAACCTGAACTGAGTAACTTAGAGGAGTAAAACAGAATGGATAGAGGTTCTGTGCTGCGTGTCCTTGATCATGTCTGAAAAGCAAATTACAGGGACAGCTCTGAAGCGATAGAGGATTGAGAGACTGTGTGTTACCTGGGATGATTTGTCCTGCTGAGAAGCTGCTCTCATCGCTGGGGCACCCTGCCTGGTGCTGTGATCTGTTATGAAGTATAAACAAACACAGATACCGTGCCATATTCATTGCAGTCTTCTAAAACCGCCTTAGGAGCCAGCACAGGAGAGTTACGTCTCTTTCTGACAGCTCTGAAATAATTACCTGTTTGGCCTTCAAAGCCAGAGGTTGCAAAGGGGTCTCTGACAATGCAGCTATATTGATGAGGAAATCTAATTTGATGTAGAGCTTTTATCCTTGTCAGGTTTCTGAACTGTTTCAGACCTTTTATTTGCCATTAGCTGTCTGGGACAGGAGAGAAGAAACTCACCCATGGTGCGTGCTTAGTGACCTCAAATAAATCAGTGTAACTCTCTCTCGGGCAATGGAGTTATGTTTATTTGCTCTGTTGGATAGAGCTCTCATAGGTGTTAACAGCCATGTGTTTCCTGAATGGGTTTTGTCATGTTTTAACCTCAGCCCAGCCCCAGGCAGCTGCTCACTCACTCCCCCAGCAGCAGGATTAGGGAGAGAATCAGAAGGGTAAGATGCAGAAAACTCGTGGGTTGAGAAACAGTTCAATAGGGAAAGCAAAAGCTGTGCACACAAGTGAAGTGAAAGAAGGAATGAATTCAGTGCTTGCCATGGCTGGGCAGGTGTTCAGCCATTTCCAGCAGAGCAGGGCCCCATCACACTAACAATGACTTGGGAGGTCAAACCCCATCGGTCCAAACATCCCCTCCTTCCTCCTTCTTCTCCCCACTCTATACACTGAGCCTGATGTCACAAGGCCTGGAATATCCCTTTGGTCAGTTTGGGGTCCTGGCTGTGTCCCCTCCCAGCCTCCCATGTACCCTCAGTCTCCTCCCCAGTGTAGCCGTGGCTCAGTGCAGTCCCTGCTCAGCAATAACAAAAGCATGTCTACATTATCAACCCTGCGTTCAGCACAAGCCCAAAACGCAGCCCCATACTTGCCTGCGTGAAAAACTGCAGACAAACCCAGCACAGGTTTTCTGATGCATTGCTAGCTTAGTTGTCAGAAGGACTTGTTTGGCTTTGTAAAAACAAAAGACTAGAGATTTGCAATGCAAAGCTCTCTCATGTCAAGAAAAGAAAAGTGTTTGTGCACTGTGCAGCAGGAAATTGTTTTTATCATCTGGGATTTGCGTTGGGCTGATCTAGTCAGTGGACAGACAGTCATGCCAATAGCAAGTTTTCTCGTGGGCTGCCACATGAACAAAATGTTTTTAAAAGTCTTATCTCATATGTGAGACTGTGAAGACTGACAATAGTAGGTAGATTCTAACTTAATTATGCCTTCCTGAGTCTTGGTTTTATTAATGCACTTTCCTTTTCCAAATGTTAATAACAATAGCTGTGTTGTTCATGCACTCTTTACTGGAGTTAAGAGGAAATCACCAGGCTCTGCTATGTTGCAAACTGTAGGAAACTCTAAAGGCCAGCCTGCTATGCTTAATTTTGCAAGTCAGGGCTTTGCAATGAGGGCTTGAATGGAATCATGCCTTCAAAACTTATTGTGAAGGTGTCCTGAAAGTTTTAAAACAAGCACATGCCCTATTTTCTCTACCTGAGCTCATACTGAAAAAAAAAATCATCAGAAAACTGGAACACTGTAAAATTTAAAAGGTTTTTTTATGGGTAGTTTTGTGTATTTGTATTAAGTGACTTTATGATATTTCATTAAAACTTCCTTAATGTCACAGGAAAAATCAAAACAGTGGTGAAGATTCAGATTTAAAGCAAAGGAGAAGGTAAATATATGATCTATAGCAGCTATGAAATGATTGTGAACATACTGGTCATATTTTGGTTCACTGCATTCCCCTCCTTTCCTTCCTTCTCCCTCATCTTCTTAAATGTATAAAAGGTTTGTTATGTTATGACCATTTAATTTTTTATTTCTTACCTTTTGCTAAAATGCTCTGTGGCACAGCCTCATCACAGCACAGAGTCTTGCAGCACATTGTTACTGCCCCATGTTAGAAGCAGCTTGTGAAACTTTCCTAAGGGCTTATCTGCAACTTGAAGGTCAGTTCCAGAGGTTTTAGCTTTCAGAGTTTGAATCTGCAGATTTGTTTTTACCTCTCCAGCCTCCCTACCCAGTTTTAATTAATATGTTTTGCAAGCAAATGGGCTATCATCTGAGATGAATTGTCCTGCAAGAGGTAAGTGCAAAGGCATATATAACTCCTGGTGGTCTTCTTGCTGTCTTCCACATTTTTTGTCATTTTTTCTTAAGCTTCACCCCTACCCTGCCCCCATCTCCCATTTCACACTTTACTAGTTCTCACATTTCAAATAAAATGCAGGTGTGAATTTGGGTGTGCCCTTCAACAACTTCAGCTTTTGACAGATTTTTGCCACATCTGCCTGTCATGAGTCTGTTCAGTGCTTCTCCTCGCTCCTGTGCTCCTGCTTGCACTGCTGGAATGAGGAGACAGTGTAGTGCATTTCAATGTCAGAGGCTCCTGGAGCTTGGGAAGGAGAGGAGGCACTCCCAGGATCTGAATCACTGCTGCAGCACGGGAAAGGAGCTCTGGCAGAGATACAAACATCTCAGGGACAATCACAGGAAGCCAGAGAAAGTGCTCACATACTTTGTACTTATTATAAGATAACAGAATATTTTTGGAAGGATATTAGCATTACAAGCTGCCAGTGGTAGTCCTGTGATAGATGTCCAGCACATGAAACTGAGAAGATTTAGTTAGGTATCTCAGGTAGAAAGCCTCAGTGCTCAGAAGGGACCTCTTCCCAAAGGCTCTGCACAGGTTTGTTATTGCACACTGTAAAAGACCTTCTCCACTGCCTCGCAATTTGGTTATTCTCCTCTCATTTTAATCAGAAAAAGACTGTGCCAGGATGTGAGCTTTCCTCAGCCCTCCAAGCCCTCTCCTAGACAGTATTTGTTGTGTCTTGTAAAACTGACTTATGACTTCTTTCCTGCTCCTTACGCCAGACCATATAGGTATTCTAGCTGCAAAATATCAAATATATTGCATGACGAGGAAAACAGGGGAATAAAGGACAAAAGGTACTCTAAAATTGTCAGAGATCAGGATGATCTCATGTGTTCTTGCACCTGATTTAGGAAACTATATTTTTTCCCCCCATTTTTGGTATTTTATTCAGTTCAGTAAAAGCTGATATTTAATATTCAGTGAAAGATAATATTCTGACAACAAGCATGAGCAGCTGCCACTCAGCTGACAGCTCAGCAGCCCTTCTGTGTCCTCACAAGTGCTTTCCTGACAGGGAACACAAGGTAATTTGATGTGCAGCATCCAAAAGGTGGATCAGATTTCCATTCCTGAAAAGTTAGAGAAAGGCTTATCTTGAGTTTGATCAAATTGGATGTTTTTTATCTTGTACTTTGCCTGCCACGCTGTGATTTTTGGTTGTTTTGGTACCTTATGAGAAAAATTACTTAAATCACAGTAAGAAAATTCTTGTCATGGAGAAAAATGTAGAAGAAAAGAGTCATGCTCATGACCTGGAAGTGTGAAAGAACAGTGTTGCTCAAATGACTTACTAAAATTGATGTTAGTGGAATATTTATTAAATATCTGGTAAGACTGGGGTAGGGAAAAGTGTGCTTCTGGCTGTGTAAGGTCTGCTGCAGTTCTAGAGCATTTATTGCTCTTAACTCTTCTATCGTGCTTGAGTGACTCTTTTTGACACCATCTTTTAATCTTCCTTCTTCCTTTGGGGTTACAGTTTTCGATAGTAACAGACATGTTTTTTATCCTCACTTTGAGCTTCACCCAGAAAGGTGTATTTTTAGCTGGCAACCTGGATATCCTGGCTTTAAATTATGAACATGAAGTTTGGGGATGGAGAGAGGCATCTTCTCTGGGGGAAATTTCAGTTTGCCAAATTTATTCCCTTCAGGCAAGCTGGGTTGAATTGATTTTCCTAGACTTTAGCTGTCCTGTCATTCTAAGACATATTTGTTTGAGTGGGAGCTATTTGAGCTAATGATTTCCTAATTTAGGAGGGGAGAACAGACTCTGTTGACCGAGGCATTTAAAAGCTCAGCAATTTGATGAAGGCAACCATAATTCACTGGTGTTATGGAGAATTTAATGAGACTCTCAGGTGTGTCAGAATGACATCTGCAACAGTGTCCTGGTTATACAGTTCTAGTCCTCTAGAAAGCAGAGTGATGTGTCCCTCACCAGACAGAACAGTTCCATGCTGCATCTGTTCTGTTCCCTAGGAACAATCTTCTCTCATCCTGTTTGGGCTCTTCCTCGTAAACCATTAGAACTTGCAGTGAGCAGGTGCTAGTCAGGAACTTCCCACCTTATCATGAAATGCTTCCCCTTACCTGTTACCTGCACCTAAGGAACTGCTTTCTGTCATTGGCTTGTTTGAGGTGTAGTTTAACAAATCTGTTTGCTTATGAATGTCAGCTATCAAAAAGAGCAAGGGAAAGCCAGGAGGCATAAGAAAATACGTATTTCTACCAGCATCATCAGGAGTTATCCCTTTATAGCTCTTATGTCATGGCCAGAGACCTCAGAAGAAAAGTTCTGTTTTCCACTGCAGCAAAACCATCACTGATTCTGACTCCAGGTGGCCTAAATCCTTGTAGACCAGCTCCTGTTAATATCAGCCAGCCTTCCTCATCAGTCAGCTGGGCTGTCAGTATAGCAGAGAAACAAGTCTGTCTTTGGGAGCATTCATGGAATCACAGAAGTGTTCAGGTTGGGAAGGACCTTTTTCAGATCATCAACGATTCCAAGATCATCCTCACACTAAAGAACAAACGGTCCAAATCAGGTTTTGGTGAGAGTGCTAGTCTGTAGGATCTAGCTGTCACCAAAACTACGGGAAAAACAAAAACCCTCTAATAAAAAATGTTTTAAAGGTTATATTATTTCCAACATAGCCAGTGGTACAGTGACAGAGTCCTGGTTTCTAGGACCAAAGCCCTGAGAGTTGGTCTGTCTGTTCCAAAACACAATCACGGATTTAAGGGTCTCAGGTAGTAGAGAAGAGTTTGCCTGTAGGTAGTTCAGCCTTCTTTTCCCACAAAGAGCAGCAGAATCTCAGTGTTACCAGTATTTCTTCCATGCTGCCTAACATTCCCTTCAGGCAAGCTGGGTTGAGCTGATTTTCCTAGATTTTAGCTGTCCTGTTACTCTAAGACATTTTTGTTTGAATGGGAGATGAGATATTTGAGCTAATGATTTCCTAATTTAGGAGAGAAAGGAGAACAGACTCCATAGACTGAAGACTTCTGAACTTACAGGATGGAAGTGGAGGTGAATAGAAAATACAGATCTGTGAGCATTTTGTTTTGCCTGCAAACCCAGAATTCTGTATAATTTCTGTTGGCCGTACCACAGTGTGCAAGAAGAAAAGAGCCAGAGTGCATGCAGATTAGAGATTATACATTTCACACCTCCAAGACACACATCGATGTGGCATACACAAAAAGAATGCTGAATGATAAAATAAAATAAATTTTAAAAANACGTCTTTAGGGCTACTCCCTGTCTGTTCAGATGTTAAGCTCATCTCCGCTGAGTGGTGCAACATCCCCCTAAAAAAACCTTAAAATTCCTTTCCCCAAGGCGAAGGCAAACCAAGCCTGACTAGAGAAATAAAATAAAAAATGTTTTAAAGGTTATATTATTTCCAACATAGCCAGTGGTACAGTGACAGANAAATGAAAATAGCACTCTCCTGATACTACACTGTGGGTGCACTACTTTTGAAGCAGTTCTTCCCAATCAGTTAATGAGAAAAAGGTAATATGACTTGCAGGTGTAGACAAGCCCTCCAGAGTATTTTTATTCTGATTTTCCGAGTCTTGGCAGTGTTGTTCTTTCCTCATTTAGCACTGCAATAATTTTGGTGTTAGCAGGTAAATTCATCTTGAGATGTTGCTTTTCTCTTCTCCAGGTCACGGTCCCGCTGTAACACCAGCAGTGGCAGTGAATCCGAAAATTCCAACAGAGAGCATCGGAAGAAGAGAAACAGGTGACAATCTATTAAATATTTAGACAGGGAGACAGAGGCACAGACAAATGGAGATGGACTTTCCTCAGATAAACCTAGCAAGAAGGGATCTAACGTGTTTTATGTGTGTAGAGTCCTCCTGAGGCAGCTTAAGACCCTTTTCTGAATAAGAAGAGTGATAATTGCCAGAATACATCATTACAGTTGTATGCAATGAATGCCTGCCCTCCTGTTGGTTGGGAAGAGCTCAGTAATGAACCACAAGATCAAATACAGGGCATACTTACGAAAGACTTGCAATATAAATGCAAATAAAGCGGATAATATCTTGATAACGATATTCTCAGCATATACTTCAATACCTCACAAATTCAAGTGCAGATTTTTTCAAGCAGAAAATAAGCTTTTGAAAAATAAAAACATTTTTAATGGCTATGAATCTCAATGTTGTTTTTAAATCCATGCATTTAATTGTATAACTATTTTGTTTTCCAAAATGTCAGATGTGGGCCCAAACCCAAAATGTGTACAGCATCAAGTTTTAATAGGACAGCAGCAGTTCATATCAAGTGATACTAACAAGTCCTGTATTATATATCCTATTTTTCTTGTTGCTGGTATGAAAAAGATGGCATAACTACTGATTTCCTGTAAATTCCCTTTAAAGCTGTATCATTTATGTTGCCCTGGAGATAACAACATCCATATATAATTCAACAATGTTAAAATATATACA
The DNA here is from genome assembly GCA_013400235.1 of Oriolus oriolus. Taxonomy (NCBI): domain Eukaryota; kingdom Metazoa; phylum Chordata; class Aves; order Passeriformes; family Corvidae; genus Oriolus; species Oriolus oriolus. The sequence goes on from VXBT01009206.1 coordinate 49,459, forward strand.
AAAATATATTTCTGAAAATATATTTCTAAAAGCACATAGAATTTCTTCATATTGCATAAACATAATGCAAGAGAAATATAAGTGGTCAAAAAGAGCAACTGTTTTAAGGCAAATTTTCTAAGTTGCTCTCTGCACGACCTGCCATCATTTCTTCATGTCGTATATGCAGTCCTCAGAGTGATAAATGTTTTCCAGATCTCTGGAAGCTCTTAGAAATAATTGTATGCTAGATTGTGCTGCAGGAGTATGCAGTGTAATTACATTTTAAGCATGACTTGCAGTAGTTAAGGAAATGTTAAAAAAATCATTGTGACACTCACATGGGGTGGTATAAAGCATATCTGAGACATAAGATGTCTTTGAAGCTTACCTAAATTAGAGCACAGTATTGTAACTTGGCTAACAATAACCTAGTGTGCATGGAAGGTTTGTTTTCTAGCTGAAGTTTAAATGACATGCTGAGTGTAGTTTCAGTGATCAGCAGTAAATGGTATTTTGTATCCCTTTCTCCTTGAACACTCTTGCCAGGTTTTTTTCCTCCTGTGAAACTCCTTGTGCAGGGAGCTCCAGAAGCAAGTGAAAGAAATTAGACACTGACCACAAGAATGTTTTTAAGAACTGGCAATATAAAGACTGAATTGTGAGAAGGATTAAGTACTGCTTATCATTTTTTGAAGAATAAATGGGCCTTTACCAACCCTTCCTCACTTCATGGAAAAAAATTTAAAATAATAAGAAAAAAATCGATTTTTGGGGTTGTTTCTAAGTTTTTCACATTTTCAGAAATGTGAGATACAGCAAAAATGTTAATGTTTCAGCATCTCTTGTTTGTAGGTGATCACTTGAAATCAGACCAGATAAAAAGTCATTATCAGTGTTAGATTAAACAAGTACTAAATGAGCTGTAACTCTAAGACTTGTTCTTTGTGAGCAGGTGCAGGAAAACAACAAGTCATAATGAATTTCTGTGTTTTGTTAGCAGCCACAGCAGGAACATAACAAGCTGAAAGGTCAGAGGCACTGAGTAGCTTTCCTGTTGGCAGAGCTGAGCCAGCCCTAGCAGGGTTAAATAGGACATTATAATGAGGCTCGCAACTGCTGTTGCTCAAGTTTCTGCTGTTGCACAGACTAATATAATTTATCTTCCAGTACAATAATCAGGTCCCTGACACAAGCAGAAACAAAATGGTTTTATTTCATTGGAATAAAATGAGTGAATACTCACATTAACCAAAGAAATCTGCTTCTGATCATAGCAGAGTGGAATATATTGTTCACATGACAAGAGATCACTGTGAACTACTTGCCAGAAGAAAACAAATTATCAGAGAAAACCAGATGTAGATGAGAAAAAACCTTGGAAATGTAGATGAGAGTTTCTGAAGGTACAACACTAGAAAAATCTTAGGGAAGATCTTTTACCTGACCTCAGTCTTTGAGGTTTCACTCCATCGTATGAACATTTTCTCCTAAGCAAATGTTCCTATGAAAGTGAAGAAGAACCTGTGATGAGCATATTTCAGTCACAGAAGGAATGCATTTGCTTTTTTAATCCTGTGGTCAAAATTTATTGTGCATACAAAAGTATATTAAAGGAGCAGACAGTGTGTACTGAAGCATAGTTTCGTTCCTGGCTACATTTAGAAGACCCATCTGATTAGAATCAGAGAGTGACTGAATGGCTGAGGCTGTCAGGGACCTGTGGGTGTCAGCCGGTCCAACCACTGCTCCAGCAGGGCCACAAAGAGCTGGTAGTCCAGGATCATTCCCATACAGCTTTTCAGTATCTCCAAGGATAGAGATGCCACCACTTCTCTGGGCAGCCTGTGCCAGTGCTTGGTGAAGAGAATGAAAGGAAAACCGTAATGGGCTTTCAGTATAAGGGCAACAGATTTTACTCAAAAGTACCTATAAATAGAAATTTAGGATTAGAGTTAAACTTCTTTCAGATTTTTTTTTGTCATTTCTGTCACCAAAAAGCTAAAAAATTTGCCCCAAAATTATTAGAATTTGAATATTGCATTCAAATAATACATTTCATGTAGCGATTGCAGTACCTTGGTCATCTTTTCCCTTGTTAAATGTGAGCATAGCACCTTTCTTTGCAGCTGCAAAATGGATGTCTTGTCTCTTCATGTCTCCATCTAGTAGAGTTCTGCTGCAGTGCAACAGGACTTTGAGTGTGCTGATACTGCTTGTTTTAATAGCTGCAATGCTACTCTATATATTTATATTTTTGTGCAAGTGACTGCTGTGCGTGGGAGTAAGTTGGTGATGTCTATACCATATGGGATGATTGCTGTTTGCACAAATTGGATTATTTGGGATGAAAATCACACCTCATTACTGGCTGATGTGTGAGTCCTTCTACTAAATGCTTAGATAGAAGTTTATGTTAACACCTGTCAGCAGATTACAGATTTTAAAAGATTTGCGTAGAAATCAAAACCTGAGGTTGCAGTCTTCTCCAGATGCTTCCTACCATTTGGTAGAGTTGTGGCTGTTTACAGTAGTTGGGGATCCAGCTCAAAATTCATTATGCATGTGAGAGAAGATCTGATCAAAGGAAAAGCAGAAGCCTGTGTAGCTGGTTTAGCCTGATACAATTCAAAACTCAAAGAGAAAAGTACATCTGAAGTGAGGAGCAGCAACAACATACTTTGCATTGCCTGCATCTCCAGTGTAATCCCTTTATCTCTGTTGGCTTCTTGTTTTGTTTTACCTGTCAGTCTTCCCCTCTGGTTTCTCCAGTATGCCAGTCATACCATCCGATCAGACAGTCCACACTCAGGTGGTATTTTCCAGGGATGTTTTTAAATCCCTGCTGAATTTTAAATTCACTGCTGTGACAAAGCATATCCATTTGCTCCACCACCTTAGCACTTCATCCCAGCAGTCATATGTGCAACCCCGAAACCGTGGGACGCGTCTGTGGAACTTTGTTCAAACACTGCCTGGCTGCCTGGATGGTTGTGGCATTGTGGAATTACTGCAGCCTGCTAACAAATGTGCTGAGTTGACAGGATTTTGACATTTGGCTCAATCTCTAATGCATTCCAATAATGAATGAATGGATTTTAAAGAAACCAAATTTTAAAAGAAGAAGAAATAAAAGGCACAGCATGTCGTTTAGATGCACACAAGCCATGACAGGGAGCAAAGCTTGAGGAGATGGTGCAGAAGGAGTGCCATGGCCATCTGCATGCATCCTGAGCTTTGTTGCAGGTTGGGATGAAGGGACCACTTCTTCTGAGTGGGGACTCACCAAGGGGATTTTTCCCTGGATCCTAGGAAGGTGCATGCTGCACTAAAGTACTTGTGAAAGGTGTAGTAGTAGAGCCTTGTATCATTATGTGGGTCTCCCATTTGCTGCAGATCAGGTAGACTGAAATATGTAAACAGGGAAAAAAATCCAGATGTTTGACTTGGCCTGGGAAGAAGAATTCAACTTGTGGACAAGGATTGTTACATTTTTTGCTCATGCTGATTCTAAATAACAAATTGGTGAGTTTTATTTTATAGAGTTCCTACTTTAATGTAGTTTAGGAGCATTAGTTAAAATTTGACAAGATGAAAGGTTAAGTACAGCATTGCAGGAGCTGCTTTTTTGTGGTGGGGGTGAAAATACCCCATTGCTTCTCAGAGCATCCTGCATCAGAGCCCTCAGACTAAACTCCTGGTACTTCCTTCGCAGATTACGGCAGGAGAATGATATGGTTGACTCGGCTCCTCAGTGGGAAGCTGTGCTGCGGAGGCAGAAGGGGAAAACCCAGGCAGATCCAAACTACCGGCGATCCAGGCACAGATCTCGATCGTATGTAACCCTCGCACCCTTTGATGAGCAAATTAAGGCTGTTGAATCGTGTTAAAAAGCAGGAGGAGTATCTGCAGTATGGTGGTGGCCCTCAGCTGCTGAGGAGCACAGATTTCCACGTGGCACGCTCCCACATTAGCAGATTTGTCTTTGTGGTCGAACTGCCTTTGTTTAGTGATTTGAATTTCAGGGCACAAATAGCAGCAGAGAGCTAAACAAAGCTGCTGAGGAGCCCTGTCCATCACCTGGGTAGAAGTCCTGGATGGTTCTGTGGCTCACTGAACATTAGTTCTGTAATGAGTACAGTGATTCCTCTTTTCTGGGTGGCAAGTCTGTGGAAGCATTCAGGTTTTATGTGATAGCTGCAAACATTTTTATGAAATACATGCATTCTAGTTTAATCATATAATATCTGCAGTGGTGTTTTAGATGAGAGCAGCTGCTCCTGTTTCCATGTCAAATTATCCCTGACAAGCAGCAGTCAGTGATATATTGCATCCCAATGTCAGGATTTCCATGATGGAGCCGTACTGCCAGGCACTGCTGTTCCTGCTGACAGCCTGTTCTGACATGGTGAAGTTATCAGCTCTTGGAATTAATTTTCTCAAGCTAATGAAAATGTTGGTTTCCTTTAATTTACGTTTTCCTCCTAATGGCATGTGTTTGGGCCATAGACACACTTTTTGGCATTACTGAAACCATAGTCAGCATTGAAGTTTCCAGCATTAAAATCCACTTGAGTTGTGTTCTCAGTTGCCCATGTTGCTAGAACTCATTGCTGTCTCCAGTTTTATAGCGCAGAGTTTTAATTCTTTATGAGGAATAGAATTTGCCTTTAAAGGTCCAAATATTGGAATTTCTACTTTAACAGGCATTGTACAGACTTGTTCACTTTCAGCTGCACAAAAGTCATGTGTTATTAGGTGTAATTGTACCATGATATATTACTAAAAATCAGGAATATTGAAGCTCACTTGCATGGAATCCAGAAAATACAGTTGATTAGATTTGATTTCTGTTTGTTTTATTATATACAGAAAGTGCTGTAAACTAGGAAATGTACTCAGTTAATAATGGTTAGTTTAAATTTGTAGCCAACTTTCCTTTTTTACCCACAGGTCAGGTAAATCTCATTGTTTGGACAGCACGGGTTCCCTCTTGTGGTTAACTTAACTTAGGAAATAGCTTTGATTTTCCAGCACAGTGACATTCTGAGTTATGTTTCATTTAAACTACTATTAGCAAAAAATCATAAATGTGAAACACCTTACTTAACAAGCAAAGGTCCTAGAAGAAGCAAAGAAATGAGGAAATCCTGAAGATTTTGGAAGACTTCTCATTTCCTTTTGCTATTGTTTCAGTTATTCATGTGTTTCCCCTTTTTATCATACTCTCCAGTTAAAAAAAAACCCACAAAACCAAAAAAAACCACAATGAAATAAACCCAAACCTCCTAAGTATGGCAGAGATCCTTCACATATGCAGGTAGGAACTAAAAAAATAAAATGGGAACTTCATTCAAAGCATTTTGAAAAAAATTTGGTAAAAGGCATTTAACTGTTAACCTGTACAACATTATAAGAGAATTTATTTAATTTAGTTTGGCTCAGCTGTTTGTTTACTTGACTGGATACAGGTCAGAGGAAAAGGAAACATAATTCCATAGGTTAGGGTTGTTTTGGTTTTAAATGTCATATGGCAATTCAAAAACTCATACAAAACCTTAAATTTAGTAGAACAGATAATTCTTTCACAGTAAGTCCATTATTGCACTCATTGTAACTAGGGCTTCCCTTTGGATATGTGAAGTAGTGGCTGAAATGTTTGTTACTGTGCCTGGCACAGTGCATTTCATTTGTTTGATAATGAGTAATATTAATCATTTGTGGTGGCAAGGTGGTGTCTCCTTGGTCTTGGGAAGAAAAGTATTTGGCAGGAATTTGACCTTTTTTCTTCCTCAAGGAATCAGCAAATGCAGAGAGCTCCCAATTCTAGTTCCACAAGGTTTATTTTCAAGAGTTCATGTAAAACATCTGTGTAGCCAAAGGGCTTTTTCTAATTAAGAAGAATGGCCGTAAAATTCCATGGCTATTTAAATTTACCATTTGTGACTCAAACTGAAATATTAATAAGGGTGCAGATGCAGGCACAAAAAATAATGTAGACCTTATTAATGTGTAGAGCTGTTCCAGCTTGTGCAAATGAAATAAAAAATAAACAGAAATACCCCATGAGATTCATCACTTACTGGGAATTCCCATTTGGTTTCTTGTGCATTAGAGAAACTGATTACCATGCAAATTGTCCAGAAGGTATTGATTCAGATACTGAGATAGGACAATCTAAGTCCTACATATCAAAACAGTGAGTTCTAAAACAATTCACAGTAAAAAGATGAAAAGAAAGTGAAAGGGGGATTGTGATCTGGCTTTAAAGATTTAACAGAAGAATTGCTTTGTTGTGGGCTCTTAAGAACCATACAAACATGAATTTCCTATGCAGTATATGCAATACCTACATTTCATCTTACATTTCACCTTTCTTTTTCTAAGCTTTCTGTCATTTTGCTTTCAAAGGAATCAGGAACAGGCCTTTGGAAAAAAATGCTTTAATTAAGTTACTTTATCTGTATCATATTTCTTTATGTTCTTTGGTGGGGAGCTAACCTGAATAAATGCTGTAAGGTTATCCCAGTATGGTAACACTTCTCAAACAGATGGAAAATAACTAATTGCAGGATGTGAAGTCTAAAAGAAGTTTGCTCTGAGGAATCATTGTATTTAGACTTTTTCTTATTTTTTTTTCCATGGGATGCCACACTGCTTAACTGGTACTGTACAGCGAAGTCTTTATTATTAGTGCAATTGCAGGGATGGAAAGAGGGAAAATGACTGAGATCACAGAGCTAAATACCTGGAGGTGGTCACAGAGAGCAGGAGGCACACTTCCTACAAAGTGGAGAAATGAAGATGTCTTCTTATTTAACCACTCTCTTTCCATGCTGCCCCACAAATTAATATTTCCTACTGTCAGTGAGGCTTCACACAACGCTTCGTGATACTTGAGACTTAAGGCTAGGTCCTGAACTGCTGTATGTCCATGAATAAGTAAAAGCCATGAGCTGATCAAATGGGTCAGTGGTGTGCACAATACCCTGCTTTGTGCGGGTCCTCGGTTAGGGAGCAACCTTGGGGCTTTGCCTCCTCGGGCAAACTAGTGCTTGTAAGCATTACAAAGCCTCCCTGGAGAAGCTGGCATTTTCCAGCGAGCTTTCACATCCCCCACTGCCTGATTATTCAGCCTCAGAAGAGGATGACTATCTTTTCAGCCCCAGGGTGAATGCAGGGTTTGCAGCTGCTATTTTGTGTGCAGGAAGCTTCATCGAAGCAGAAATCAGTTCAAAACTGAGGGGTGAAAAAGGCTGTTAAATGCCACAGCATTTACAGCATCAGGGAGTTAAAAGCAGCGTGGACAGATGTAATAAAGAGAAGTAAATGTAAGAAGGGAGAAGGAGAGATAGAAGTGAAAATCAGAGAAAACTAAATGCATTATAATAAACAGAAGCACACAAAGCTTTAAAAAGCTCTGAATGGGGAGAATAAATGCACTGTAAACGACTTGCACTGTAGCTGTTGTCATCCTGAGAATTTGAGGAGCTGGAAGGGACAGCAGTTTCTCAAGGATGGGAATCATCCTGCCTGGAAAGCCTTGGAGCCTGAGGAGATTATGGCTTAGTTCATTTTAGCCCTACTAGGGAAACACAAATGCTAGGTTGTTTTTCACCCTTCGGTCTTTCTCTGGTGTTTATAAACCAGTCAACAACTATCTCCTAGTACTTCTGCTCATCCAAAATATTCTGCCTTTACATCAGCTGTATCGTGTTCACTGCAATGTAGATGTCTCTGAACATTATTCCTAGGCTGAAGTCTGGAAATAAGCCAAACATGGTAATGGTGAAATAAGATAAGAGTCAAATTGTTAATGGTAGAGAGCAATTTGGAATTATTTCTGAGACGTCTCTGTCTCTGGGCAAGGGAGAGCCCATTTAGAGGCGCAAAAATGCCGATCTCTGCTGTCCTCCTTGATCTCCATCTAAATTTGGATTATATCCCTCCTAAAGCATCTTTGAATATGATAAGGCTTTTTGTCTAAGGGAAAAAAAGATCAGGCTGTATGACCTGATGATGTAAGACTTAATATTTGAGAAACTGGGGAGTATTTATGTGTGCTGGATGTGTCTAAAAGTTGCATCCCTCACATCTTAGATGGTGTGGAACAGCCCAGCTGTTGACACTGAGCTTATGTAATGACAATGAAAAGAGTTATCTGATCTCTCCATGCAAGTGTAGTCCCTGCCACTGCATGAAATATTTTCCTAATCTATTACTCTGAATGGGTTTGGGTGAATTCTAGGTGCAACTTTGACAACAGAGGTGTTTTTGCACTAACCTTACAATAGAAAAGGAAAATAAAAGTAAAAAGATTGGGGTTCCAGTTAGAAACATATATTCTGTGATTCAGTAGAAAATGCAAGACATGCCCCTCAGGCTTGCTTTGCTACATCTCTATGACTGCAACAGGGAAATTACCGTTTTTGGTAAGTTCTTTGCATGTGAATTAATACTTGCTAAAATATTTAGGTGCATAAGTAGGCATAGTTGCTGGTTTGTTTAATTTGTTGGTGTTTGTTTTTTTTTTTTGTACTGGACGCCAAAAAAAAAAAAATAGCAGAAACTCTTGGAGATGACCACAGAGAGGCTGCCCTGTGATTGCAGTGGAGCCACAAGTCTTTACTGGTGTCCCCTGGGAATGGCTGGGGTTACTGATGTGTCAGCCTGGTGTGGCTTGTCCCTTCTGCCCACAAAGGGCTCTGTGGGCCACAGGACATTTCTCAGGGCCTTTTTCAGCAGTGTTATTCCAAAACGTGTTGTCCTTGGAGGGGTAAGTGTTTGCAGCAACTGGGCAGTGGTTTGGCTTGGGGAATTCTGCTGTTGTTTATATTTTGTGTACATGCTTGCTGAAGGCTGGTGGAACTGGAATTGTGATTGAGAGCCTGTCATTCAAGAAATGACTTTGCAGTTGAAATAAAGCGATGAAGTTTAATGCATTTTCTGAGATAACAAACCTTAAAATTGAAGTTACTGGTGGATTACATTTATCACGATTTCTGTGCAGGGTCTGTGCTGTTAAAAGTTATTTGAACAGCAACACGTCAGATGATGGTTTTCACAGCTGAGCCTTTGTTGTCTGTGTTGATATTTATAGGAGAAGCCCAGACGTACAAGCCAAAGAAGAACTGTGGAAACATATTCAGTAAGTCTGGTCCTTGTAGGGTCTGAGAGATGCTTGGTTTGCCTTTAACGTAGTTATTCAAATCCCCTCCACTGTGGCACTACACTGATTTAGTCACAGTAAATTATGTCTATGTTAGTGACCTGCTGTGTGTAGAAGATACTGCAGGTCACCGAGTGCACTGCATAAAGATGACCACTGTATGTAAATGAATTATTAAAGAACAATACGTAATTTTAGAGATTTATTCCTATATGGCTTCCAAAATGTCAATATCACTTTTAGGATGACACCCCATTACCCCTTAGGAAGATATTTAGCAATCCAAAGCATATTCACTGTTTAGCACACATAATGTTCATTATATTGTGAAGCAACAAGATCAGATTTGCAGGGAGGTGAGAGGAAGCTGGAACAGGATGTGACATGCAGTTGAAGCAATCAAGGTGAAGTTACACTTATTTCAAAATAGGTTTCCTATTTTGATGTCAAGATAGCTTCAGGCCTGACAACAGCTTGTTTTAATAAGTCTTTTCAGCCCAATATAATAAAAATAAAAACATTTTTGCACTTCACAGTTTTTTTACTTTTCCTAATCCTTTTTAGGAAGGAGCTTGTGGATCCATCTGGCCTATCTGAAGAGCAGTTGAAAGAAATTCCATACACTAAAGTAGAGTGAGTTTATGTCAGAATTTTTTTTTTGTGAATATAAAAGTGCACTTTTCTTACTTCACTGTGAACTCTGTCCTACTGAAATAGGAATGGGTTTACACATAATCTCTAAGCTCATATCTATTCCAAATACTCACCTAGGATGGGTTGGGTGGGGATACTTAATAATCTTAAAATCTGATATTTTTCCTTTTCAGTACATGAAAAAAAAAATCATCTTCATCTCTCTTGATCTCTCCCACATGCTCATGAACCTGTCTGTATGTTCTGTGTGTGTCCATATGCTAGCCATGAATCTTTTTTATATTATAAACTACAGGACCAGAGAGAAGTGAATGCAAACAAGAAAATTCATTTTTTCCTAAACCTTTGCTGTGTTTTAAATATTCTGATCATCCAAGGCACTCTTTGACCTGTGCAGTCGCTTCCTTGGCTTGTCATGGGCAGCTGTCAGGGCATAGCTACTTCCTTGAGAACCAACATCCATTTCACTGCGATAATTGCCCACTTGGGATTCCATATGTCAGTGAATGCAGCTGAATGTGGCACAAATGGGATCCTGGGTTGTATTCTAATGTGCTTCCACAACACCACTAGGCAGAAAAGGCTGATTTTAAGGATGTATAAATTAATGCATTCTTTATTAAAGTTTCATTCTGAAATCTGGGCATGCCAGTTTGTGACCTCTGCTCTCCTAAAGCATTGAATTCCAAGTACAGACTTAAAAAGAAGCACCAGCCCTTTAAATTCAGCCAGTGCAAGAAGCCATCTGTTACACTTTAGTAAGGAATGGGAGGACCTCTCAGTCTGCAGCTGAATTCATATTTTGTGCCTAAGATCTGGTTTACCAACCCCCTGTTGTGAATTCTGTGTCTCTCATAGGACTCAAGGCGACCCCATCCGCATCCGGCACTCGCACTCCCCTCGCAGCTACCGGCAGTACCGGCGGTCCCAGTGCTCCGACGGGGAGAGATCTGTCCTGTCTGAAGTGAAGTATGTGAACCTGGTTGTTAGCACTGGGCTAGTCTAGTGCAGCCCAAAAGCTGTTTAGAGATTGTGGTAAGAAGCAGCATAAACGTGGCTTGTTGGTGGCACCAGGTTCAGGCAGCCCCCTAAATAGTATGTCTTCAGAGCTAAACATGAATGAAACAACTTCAGAATCATTTATGGCCTGTTCTCAGCCACAGTGGCTTTCTTGATCCATTTGGAAGGAGGAAAACTGAAAAGGCTGAAATAAACCTGTACTGGTCTTTAGTGGTAGGTTACAAAGTTGCCTAGAGGATGAGAGCTGCTTTCCAGATACCTTCAGCCTTGATAGAATTAAGATGTCATCTGTGTTAGCTCTGTAATTTGTCTCATGGGAACTCTAGTACAACCCCCTTCCTAGAAGACTGAAGAGTACTTATCAATGGAAAAGCAACAGCCCCATTCTCACTTGCAGCAGGGCCTTAAAAATATGAAAAGCAGTCCCCACTTGGAAGGCTAGTTCTAGCTGGATAGCACCCTGAAGGAGGTGTGGCACACCCATGATTTCAGGTGAGACTTGTCTTTGCCATGAGGGTGGTGAGGCCCTGGCACAGGTTACCCAGAGAAGCTGTGGCTGCCCCATCCCTGGAAGTGTCCAAGGCCAGGTTGGATGGAACTCTGAGCAACTGAAGGTGTTCCTGCCCATGGCAGGGTGTGGAACTGGATGATCTTTAAGGTTCCTTCCAAACCGAACCATTCTGTGATTCTATGATGTTGCATCAATTTGGGCTGCTTCTGAAGACCAGGAGAAGACAGGGATGGGATGGGCTATGCCCTGAAGGTGCCCACAGAGGATCAGCATGACAGCTTTCAGATGTCTTAAGTCAGGTGATAAAAGCCTTTCAGATCTACAGAGCTGTCTGTGTCAGTTTCATTGCTCTTCCTCTGCACAGTTATAGTTTACTTCATTAAAGCAATATCCATTTTGTGATATCATAATTCCAGTGTCAAAACTGATCTGGTCCCTCCACTGCCTGTTACACGATCTTCAGATGGGAAAGGTCCCAGCATCCAGCTGACTCAACAGGTTAGTGATTGTACATCCTTTCCAATTTTCCTTTTTATTGAAGGGATAAGTGAGGCTCTAGTGCTTTATTTAAGATGGTCTTTGTTTTTCAGTGAAAAATAAAGATGAGATTTTTTTCAGGAGCAGTGTGAATTGAATTTTTTTATTTTACTTACACTTACACTTTGTATTCCAAAATATATGTAGTTCTGTAGCATATGCCCCTGTGAACACCTGCTTCTGCTGCTGGAGAACTCTTTCCCAGTCTGACGCATCCTTAAGGATGCATTTCTGCTCCTCACAGAAGGAAAACTGACTTTCACAACTTCTTAAAATACATAGGTGTGCTTGTTGTAATCACATAATTTATTCACCTCTTTTAGAGGTTGTCTTAAGAGTTTCGTTGCTTGAGCTTGAAATAGTGCTTCTTTTCCTTTTCCTTTTCCTTTTCCTTTTCCTTTTCCTTTTCCTTTTCCTTTTCCTTTTCCTTTTCCTTTTCCTTTTCCTTTTCCTTTTCCTTTTCCTTTTCCTTTTTTCCCCCACAAATACTGAGTATTTTTTTAGGCTATTGACATCTAAAAAGGACAACTTGTCCTTGCTTAATCTAACTCAATCACTGTCTTTCATCATATATTACACTACCACATCTCTCAGTTCTGATAGTTTTATTGAGCTCAAAATGTGAGAAGCAAATTCTATTCAAAAGCACTCGAGGTCTTTTGTACAAGCACACGAAAGGAGAACCAAAACATGGAAGGGAGAATTCCACATACCTCACTTACCATACCATTAATGTTAAAATGTTCAGTGTCTACAAACACCTCTTTTCCCTCAGCCCCAGGCTCCCTCACAACAGTGGCCATTAATTCCTTGTGAGTGTTTGTTTGCGGTGTTTTGCTAAATATCAAATAATTAATCATGGCACTTCCTGAATAGGCAATAGCACAAAGGGGCAGCAGCTGGCAGGAGTCAAGAGGGGAAAAAAAAGTTCTGTTTGATCAAATAAATGTAGAGACTTTAATATTCCTGGTGCATGTATATATATGTATATATAAATTGCTATACCCGTAGCCTAAGGCTTTCATAGCAACAATTACCAAAATACAGTGTTTAAATTCTGCTGTGTCTTTTCAACAACATGTTTGTTCTTCTCAGAGGCAGAATGGATCTAAAGACAGCCTAATAGAAGAACCATCTCTGCTATGCACCAATAATGTTGATGGAAAACCCGCCACTAAGATCGTAAAAACTGTACAGGTGTCACGCTTCAAGGTGGAAACTTGACTGATGAATTGAAGATGGTGAATGGATTTTGGTCTTTGGAAAGTGAGAATTTGTTTATATGTGCAAGAGAAGGAACTGAAGTCGATGTGGTGGTCATTCCTTCAGGACACCTGGAAGTGCAGACTGCTTGTGGGGAAGACCAAGCAATGGTTTTATCACCAACACCACTCTAGCGGTGTGACTGATTGAGGACAAGCTGCCTGATAGACAAAAACCAAAAGTCTTTGCAAAACGGAAAGATCAGCAGTTACATTTCCAAAAAATGAACAACAACAACAGAAAATTGCTGCAACAAAACAGGCTTCATGGTCTGCTCTGTAACTGAATAGCCTTGTTCCAAGAGGTGACTGTTAACTGACATGAGCAGGACCAGATGCTTCAAGATAAGTAACACTAAGTCATATTTTTGGTCAATTGTGCAATACAGTGTGATATGGGGAAATTATCTTCACAATTTATATGGGGATCAACTTATGTCCTGAGACATAAGGAGAGATAGCTCTTACAAGGTTTATTTTAGCCTAGCACAGTAATGATGCTCCTGTTGTTGATACAAATTCTGACTCAACCCATTTTAGCTCAAAAACTATGGACTCTGTAACATGCTGTAGCAGTGAGTTCCAGAGATTACTTTGCTTTGGGCAGGTTTAAGTGCTCTAAATTTTGAATGTCCTTTAGCGTAGAGGGACTATATGAATGAACATTCCATACCACAGAAACACATTTACCAACTTAGAGTAAAGCACACTGGAAACTGGGGAATGTAAACTGACCCACTGTATTAAGACTGCTTAGCAAGGCACTTCAGTGCTGGTTAAATAAAACTTGTGGAGTAGTATTTAAGACAGCTAGCAAATAGTTTTTTTTTTTTTTAACTAGATTAGCAAAATCTGCCTTAATCTCTTTTCATATAAAATAATCTGACACTTTTCTCTGAGCCATTTCTACTATGTTAAAATGACAAAGGCAGTATTTTGGGTTTGATAACTATAATTTTTTTTTTCTATTGTCATGATAGGAATACTAAGTTTTAATGATGCTGCACATTGAATGGGTTATCTTCTAAGATATATCTGAGGTGATGCCTGGCTCCCCTCTTGTCCTATCACTTACAAATATCTGAAAGTCACTTCTCTGCCTCCCATTTGTCCACAGTCAGCACATGGATGAGCCTTCAGGTGTTGCTGACTTGCTAGGGAGCTTAGCAAAGTCTTTGTGTTATGGAAGTAATTTTTGCTAAGTGTAATCACTGAACTAAATATTGAATTTGTCAAACAGCATTGTAAACAGCTGTAGCAGCTCACGTGCCTTTGTACATCTGTCCTCTCTACACTCAACCCCCACAGCTCACAGAGATTCGCAGTGATCCTGCGTCTTCCAGTGAAGCAACACCAGGGAATTGCAGCCCTGTCAGAAAAGCAACACTGCTTGAGAACTGGAGTTAGCATGAGGTGCCTAAGTTACACTTGACAAGAGGCATGGGATTACTAATATACATTTTAACTGACTAAATTGGTAAGCGAAACGTTGTATGATGTGTTTTATTTTCCACTTCATTTTCTGATTCTTCCCTGTTTCATGATCTGAGGTGGTCAGGTGGATGTTACTAGCCAGGGTTGCAGCCATACAGTTTGTATATTCCTATCACTGTGTGGAGTGGTCTGTGGGTTGGGAAATGCTGCATCCTGCCAGGGAAGGCACATTCACTTAGTAAGTACTTTTTGTTTGGTCATTTGCTTGGGACAGCTCCGCTTCTGCAGTCTCAGTGAACAAATCTAAGGGAAGGAAAGAGTTAGAAACCCTCTGTAGTAAAAATTCAGTTTTCATGGCAGTGCTTCAGAATTTTTAAAATTTACTATGGATTTAATTCTAGGACATTGTTGGGCTTGGCTTAAAGTATTTGCTCAGTTTTCTAAGTTTGTTAAATGGTTTCATTGTCATTGCTCCAGTTTAAAGTGATCCTTTAGGATCTGTTTATGACCTTGTGTAGTACTGTCACAAACAACAGTTAAAAAAAGTACAAACAAAACAAAAAAAGAAGAAAAAAAAAGGGGAAAAAATCCAAACCACAACAAAAAACCCTGACCAGCCCCTAGGAAAAAAGTCACTATGGCAAAATGGCTTTATTGAGAGCATCACAATCTTTTGGAAGACAACTGAAATATGACAAACTACACAAGAACTAGATACAGTGTCTGCAATGAAAGCTGCTCCTTGTTTCTTTGAGAAGGTGTTCCAACTTGGAGCATTACACACATGCTAATAGTTTGCTGCTTTCTAAATCATTACCATTAGTCTGCTATCCTTACCCAGCCACAGGCAAGTAGCACATATCTACTACTGCAGGAGGATTTGTGTTATTGTTTCATAATTATCTGTACACAGTGTACCTATCTTGCCAAACTTTAAATATTGATCAAGAAGAGTTATATTCAACCTCATGTTTTCCTGTATGCTGTCATCTTCTGGTGGGTTTTTGTGCGTTAGTGCTCGGATACCATCAACCAAATGTGTGGTATTTTACTTACTGCACTACATCACAAAATAGGCTTCTGTGTAGTCTAACAGTGAAAGGTTTCAGTTCTCAAGTCACTGGAGAGTTGTTTCATAATCAAGGCAACTTTTTTGCATTTAAAAGAGAAATTTACAGAGAGCACCCTGGATTTGAGTTAGTGGTCTTCCCTCCAATGAGACTATGTAGGAAGCAGGGTTTTAGCAAGTTTGATGTTAGCCTGGGCCACTACAATATAGTTTTGTATTCCACAGAATACAAAAGATATAATGCCTCTGTTACACATTTTCCAAATGTTTTGTTGTGCCAAAACAAGGCAAAACTTGTCACAAGGGTATCACTAACAGCTAATAGTAAAGAAAAGCAAATTTCTTTCATATATGTGATCTTTCTTTCCCTTCAAGCTTCTTTTCCTCAGTCATTTGAGGAAAAGCATCTTTTCTTATGATATTTTATTTTTGTGAGAGACACACAAGTGATCAATCACTGAAAACACTTACTGTGTCACAGCTATGCTTTCTAGACCTAAACCAGCCCGGCATGTCTAAGTGACCAGCCCCTGACAGCTCTGAGCTACACCTTGCCCTCTCCACTGCTGCAACCCTTCCCCAGCTCTTCTGGGGCATTCAGTGCCTAGAGGCAATTGCTTTTTCAGCTCTGGAGTCTGGATGTCAGTCTAAAATACTTGTACATCCTGATGAGTCAGGCAAAAGACATGAGATGCATAACTGTGTCAGGAAAAGGTTACCCTGTGGCTGAATGCCACACAGACCCGTGCTCACTTGGACAAAGGACTGATATTTAAGGCATTCTCATCCTAATTCTCCTGAACTGATCTCAGGCCAACAATTTTTACTTTGTGCCTCTGCTTTTACCTCTTCTGACACTTCTGTAAGTGCTAAGCATTGGTAAGTTATAGAGTTCTCACTAATTAGCCACAATTACAACATAGTACAACCTTTTGCAAAACATGTATTTTATACAATAAAGAGGGCTTGCTAACCACTGCACAAAAGCATTTTTGTATTTCCTGTACTGGTTTCCTTGCTTAGTTGGCTGGTTTCTTTCATCAGGAACCTCTGACCTGCTGTTTTCTACGCTGCACCTCTTACCAGTATCACTAACTCTGCAACTTGTATTCTAATCGAGCTCATGATATCGGTGATGTTGGTTGAAAAGTCATTTAAGTTGCCAAATCCACTACCTTTATACAGGTGAACACTGAACTGAAGAGATAGCGTGTTTTCTTTTGGGAAGATTTGTTTAATTCAGAACTCCCTAGAAAGGTGTTTGAAAACATACATGAACATACCAATGTGATTCATTTGTTCTGTGTACATTAAGTATTCATGAAGCAACTGTGTGCTTTATTTTAAATTGAGTTTGATAGATGGCTGTGTCAATACTTGTGTCCAGGTTATTTAAAAGTCAAGTAAAACTTGAATTTTTAGGGCATTCCATGGTTGCCTGTGTGTCTTATTTACATTACACAAAGGAGCAAAGCCTTCAGAAAGAGAGATTCATTTGACACCACCATCTGGTAAAAACAGGTGTAGTACCAATTAAAATCCACTTGAGGATACAGCTTCTCCAGATTAAGTATTTTATCTTGTAGCAGGAAGTTGTCAGTGTAAGCTTTGTATTTCCAGTGCACATCTACACCAGTTTCCTTTCTCACCTAAAAATCACCAGAGAGCAACAGCAGACGGTGTAAGCTGTCAAACCAAACATACAGATACAGAGCCAGTGTGGCAGACCCTCTCTCCTTAATGTGTTTGTTTTTATTCCTGTATTTGTTCTCCCGAGTAAGAGTTGTGGTGTGTTGACCTTGGCTGGACACCAGGTGCCCACCAACCTGCTCTATCATCCCCTCCTTAACAGGACGGGGGAGGGAATTAGATGGAAAAAATCCTTGTGGGTTAAGATAATGGAGTTTAATAAAGCAGAAGCAAAAGAAAAAAAACCCCAAACTCCAAAAGATTTACTTTTCTACTTCCCGTGAGCACATGATGTCCACCCAGTTCCTGCAAAGCAGGGCTTCAGTACACACGGTAAGGCTGTTCCAGGATATTAATTCCTTATTCTTTCTCTTCAGTTTTATTGCTGAGCAGATTTAGTCTGATGTTTTTTTCAAAGGCGCAATTCAGTTAGCCAGTCATACAAAATAAAAGGCAGTCCTAGTGTTCAACACCATACTTCACATTTACCAGCGTTATATGTAAGTAATCTGTGACCCTTGCACCCACCTACTGTTCCTTCTACCTCACTTTCCCTTTGTTCTACCCCACTGTAACACCTGTATTACATATTAAAGCTTGGGGTTCTACATTTTTTTAGTTGAAAGGTAATTAACATTTTAGATACCAATCACCAAATCCTGCCACTAGCTGCTGCTCTTGAGATTTTTAAAGAAGTTTTAAAAAGCTACCTCCCGTCGGTCTTACACTTCCAAGAACAAAGGCCCATGAGCAAAACTGAACAGATGGTATCTTCAGGGAATGTAATCCCTAATAAAAACCTTAAACTTTCAAGTACATCCCATAATTACATGCTGGATCACTAAAAATTAATTACTCTTGTCTAAACCGCCTTCTCTCTTGACAAACCAGAAACAACCTTACACTTAGTAACACGCTTACATTCAGTACTGAAAAATCAGACATTGCAAGATACACAATTTAAGCATTTGTTCTTCTGATAAAATTGATTTATGTTAAGTCTTCCTAAAAAAATAAGCAGCAATTCCAATTATCTCAACAGTTTTTCACTCCAAGTTAAGCTGAAGTACCACATGATGTAGCTGGTCAAGGTGATAATAAACCAAGATTGCCATTCTCCATGTTGGATAAACACCTTTCCTGCTATTTTTCAACCCAGGTTTGCTGAATTTCTACTTTTAAAATTCCTACTTTTGCTCACCACAATCCAAATCTCAGTCAACCCTATCTCCAAATACTACAGGAGACCATGGTTTGTCTTCACATCCCAACCACTCAGCAGCTCCTAGGCTTTATTTCATCCAAAGGGGTGCACTGGTATCCCAACAATAAGAGAGGAAGTCAGAACTGTCAAACAGAAGCAATTGCTAATAAAGTTTGGGAAAGAGAGAAATTCTGAGAACAGAAACACGAATCTTTATTTTTTGTCTACACAAACATTACCAGACACTGCCACAATGCAGTTAAATGCACTTTGTCCTACTACATGGAGGGTTAACAGTCCATTTTTTAAACAGTTTTTTGTTTTCCTAGGGAGGAGTGTTTGCATAGACAGCCACTGCTCTCAGGCTGGTTCTAACAATTCTTCCTAAGGAAAAAAATAAACACACAATATGAGACTGGCTGTGTAGCACACAGCTCTTTTCAGTAACATCCTCTAAATCCCCAAGACTAATACAAAATTACAAAAATAAGCTTCCCCTCATCCCTTGGGAAAAAAGCAAAAAGGTAAAATTTGCAAATCTAATTTTTAAAGAGCCTGCCTGCAAGAGAGGCTCTTTGCCCATCTAAGCAAGAATTCAGATGGTAACTACAAGCTGGTGGCAGCAGTAACACTTGCTGGCTGGTGGGAATCAACAGAAAGTTTTGCAGTACTAACTCATGCATACAACATGACTGTGCACTAGAAAACACTCTGAGAACAGTAAGCCAATAACACACAAGATTTAATAATTTCACGTTGGAAAACAAGCAGCAGCCCTGTTACTGGACACATTACTGATAATGGATTACACATACATTTCTCTTGCCAGTGTCCCAACAGGTTTTCACAAAGTGCCCACCTTACTCTTGAGCCCTGCAGAAGTCCCCAGCGTCTGTGGTGCTGAAGGTGTGGATGGATCTCACAGGCTCACTTCCTACCAGCAGCAGTGGTAAAGGATTCAGTGCATCTGTGATGCTCAAGCAGACTTTCACGTTTCATTGGTGAAACTTTCTGATGTATTTCCAAGAGCATCATGGCCAACTTGAAGGAGTTTCATCACTTCACTGAAGATCAGTTTTAGTTTTTCCTGAAAAAATACCCAACCCAAGCAAAAACTACAGTGAGGTGGTACTGGATCCCTCTTACAACAGACTTCCAGTATTGATCTAGAAGTCCCTGGCTGCAAAGACTTGGATTACTTGTCACACCCTTGGGTATGTAGGTTACACAAATCGCAGTCTCAGCAACAAAGAAAGATTTGATAATGCATACAATTTTTATTAATGACTCGTTTGTACTAATGAATTTCAGGCTGACTTGCACCACTCAACTTTTCAATGTGTTGGCTTTTCCAAGACTTTACAGTGAAGCAGTACCTGGCATGTGAGATTCCAAGCTTTCATGTTTTGCCGCTCTTTTTAACATTTTCAGTCCTCGTATTCTGAATGGCTCCACAGTATCACACCCCTAAAAGCAAACATGAAAGAGCACATCCTTGTCTTGGACACACTGGCAGCCACATACCGATTTAATGAGCCGCTCACACCAAACTTTCTATTTTACAGCTTACACTTTGCTCTTGTTGGTAAGAATACAGTCATCAGGCTGATCTCACTCGCACTGTTTCAGTTCTAATTTCTGCTCTGAAGTCACTGTGCCAAACTGCCTTCTCAGGAGAAAGCCTGCTTCAAAGAGCAAGCCACAGGACAGAGCTGCACAAGGAATTATTGTTACTCACAGCTGTGCAGTCAGCACTTGTGGCTTCTTCCCACATGCCCGTCTCATGCTCGGAGGCTTTCACCACACAGGGCTACCTCTGGGAGATCCTGAACTTCCAACAAAACACTCTAGAAACCTGTAAGAAGCATTCCTAGCACTAAGCATTCCTGCAGGAATCTGACAATATCAAAGCACACTTCATAGATTCAAAAGTGCATCAAGGAAAGCCCAGCAAAAGAACAGACAGTGTATAACTCCATAAATCCACAAAAACAAAACACATTTTTTCCCCTTCAAGAAGATTTTAATCTTCTCTATACCTAAGTATTAAGCTGTAAATGTATTTTTACAACAGAAAAACTAGAGGCCACTGCGGGAAACCTGAAAAGTTATGTAGTAATTACTTGCAGATGTAAAAATCACGATAGACACAACAGCTAAACAATGCTAAAAGTGGCCGTTTTAAGTTTAGCTTTTCCTCTTTTAATAACTGTCAGATTCTTCACTTTAAAAGACTGAAGTATAAAATCTCCTACGTAGCTGCTCAAGCATACAATTTCTACAGGCTGTTTGGGGCTTTTTGTCCTTGCAAAAACAGAGAGGAGGAAGGTACACAACCAGCTCCCTAAACCAGTTTGAGCAAGAATTCCTGTTTGCCTTTTTTGACACCACATTCATTCTGGAACGGAATGAATGGGCAACACAAAGGCCAAAACTTAAGAATGGGAGCTCTTTACCTCTGCGAAATTAAATTCACAGCTTATGAAAAAGAGCAATTAATCAGTCAAAAAATATTCCAAAATTCACAGGTAAGTAATATTTTATACAGAGCAAACATCTAATAAGAAAAGCCAATAATACCATGCTCTTGGGACATCTTTTGGTCATGTTGGTGCATGCTCCGGCCACCGACCGATTTCCATTGCTTTTATCTGACCGAAAAAAAAAAAAAAAAAGGGAGAAAACACATTTGAAAGTGACAGAAATACACGAACATACAAGGAGTCCAAAAAGACGTATTTGAGGTAAGTGCCCGATTTCCGAACAATCACCACAACCCTACACCACTGCGTCCTCACAGGCCCAGCGCCTGCCCTGGGGCCCCGCTGCTCCCGGCGTGCCTCTCGCGGGGTGAACCATCGCTCTGGAAACGAAGGGGGACACGCCGTGGGCAGCCTCCTCCTTCCGCAGCGCAGGGCCGCGAACTGAGTCTGCCGCATACGCGAGGCTACAGACTCGGTCATCCAAGCAGAAGGAGTCCCGAGCAGGCGACTCCGCCCGAGAAAGGCGCCGAGGTGCAGAGAAGCACCGACCCTGGCCTCTGTCCGAGCGCGGAGATGGAGGCCCCCTAAGGAGGGAGACGGAGGTGTCACCTCCCGATTTTGGGCATGCGCGGTGCCGTGCCCGCCGCGGCATGTGGGGAGCGCGGAGGGGAAGCTGCCGGTGTTTCCTGTTCCTTGTGAAGTTCCCGGTGTTCCCCCGGGCCTTGGGGAAACTGCCGCTGTTCCGTGCGCCCTCGCGGTGAGGGGTCTGCGGCGGGGAAGTTCCTGGGGTTCCCTGTATCTTTACGGGGGCACACCATGGTGAGGTGACTGCACGTCAGCGCACGCAGCTCGTGTATCGCTCGCTCGTGATGGCCGTGCCTTCAGGTTCAATTGTCTGTCGCCAGGCTGAATTCCCCTCGCCTTTTGTAAACACAACCAGTGCCGCCAGATAACTTAACACAGTAGAAGGTGCTTAATAAAGAAAAGGGTTGTGGTTCAAGGGTGGCGCGAGATTACATAACAGAAATAAATATGCATTAGGTGGGCGGAGAAGATGTGTTAGGGTGCTTGAGTGTGTTTTGCTGTGTAAAAGCTGTAACGTTTTGCCCTTTAGTGTGCTTGATTTGTGGAAACCTCCACTTTGCTCCCTTGCAGAATGAGCAATGTTTGCTTTCTAAACCTGGCTCTGTCTCTGTGTTTAGAGAGCCAAACCGGACCACATCCATCCCAGCTGTGTCCTGCTGTTTGCTCTGCAAGTTGCCATAGTCCTCGATATTTAAGGCTTGAGCACTGGCAGGAGCTCAGCTCCGAGTACACAGCTTCCACATTTCCTGACCCTGCAAGTGGCGGCTTTCACACATTTGAAATCCTTGGGAAGGGGGAGCTAGAGCAGGCAGGTACACCAGGAGGATGAACTGACACCATGTCCAGGGAAGAGCAGGATGAGGCTGGTGCCGGCTGTAGAGAAACCTGTACAGCTCTCCTACCGCCTTGCTCTGCTTCTTGGAGCTGCCGTGGTCTGCTCACTTCTCTTGTCTCCTGCTGACCCGGGAATATCAGAGGGAGCACTTAACACTGTGTCCAGAAGGCAGAGTTGCCAAGTCACTTCTGCAGAACGGCCTGGAGGGCGACGTCTTAGCTGAATTACAGGAGGCCATGAACAGGCTCCCTAATGCCCAGACCGAGAGGCATGATTCATTGCAGCCCAGACAGTTAGGAGGAATAAAGATAAATAAAAGAAAAAGTTAAGGGGCAAGCAGATGTCGCCACTTAGAGCTTCTGGGAAAGCCTGCATACTTCCAGGGGTGCAGCATTAGTTTGCTTTACAGAAATTAGTTTTTGTGTCATTATGCTTAAGTGTGTCTAAGGGTATATTAGTGCTCTGTTTATAGCAAAACCTAAAATAATGTCAGCATTATTTTAAGCAGATTCACCTGCAATAGCTCTGGCTTGTCATTTGAAGTTCTGTTTTCCACATGAGGAGGATTGTCTTAGGCATTGCCTCGAGCCAAACTTATGCGTGCATAAAGGTCAGCACTTTGAGTAAAGTGATACTTACAATTCACAAGTAGTGGTCTTGGAGGGACACTGATGAGATCGTTGCTGACAGTCAAGCTATCAAATCAGTGGAGATCTGTTACTCTGTGTCGCTGATACAGTCAAGTGTTGATCTACAGCTCAGTGACAGCTGCCTGGACAGAAGTTTAAGTCAAATGTAACTAGGTTTTGATTGTCTAAGTGAACAGTATAGTGAAGAAAAAGCTTTAAATGTCTGTGACATGTATTATTTATGCCTGGGGATACAGGAGATCTTGAACAGCCAAGTGAGAAAACGTTCCATCTACAGAACACTAATTGACTATATGAAAAACATGATCACTTCAGGTGTCCCCAGAAGTCGTTACTGAGTCACAGAGTCATGGAATGGTCTGGGTTGGAAGGGATGTGCTAGTCCAAACTCCCTGCCATGGGCAAGGGCATCTTTCACTAGACTGGGCTGCACAGAGCTGCTCCATCCAACCTGGCTTTGAAGACTTCCAGTAATGGAAGTCCACAGCTTCTCTGGGCAATCTGACTCAGGGTCTCACCATCCTCAAAGTAAAGAATTTCTTCCTTATGTCCAATCTAAATCTCTCCTCTCTTAGTTTCAAGCCGTTGTTCATTGTTCTGTCACTACAGGCCCCGGTAAAAAGCCTGTCTTATCTTTCTTGTAAGCCCCCTTTAAGTATTGAAAGGCTGCTGTAAAGTCTTCCTGTAGCCTTCTTTTCTCCAGGCTGAACAACACCAAGTCTTATGAACTCACTCCTCAAGCCTGCTGAGGTCTTTCTGAATAGAATCCCTTCCCTCAAGCCTTTCAGTTTGGTGTCATCTGTAAACTTGCTGAAGCAATCATATACCATGATAAAACAATGATCAAAGCTTTTCAAGTCATAAACATGGGTTAGGGACATTGGTCACACATCCTGTGTTTCTCTCTTTACTGAACAACTTTCAAGACAGTAAAAATAATCAGTGGCGCAATTTACAAAGGACAGGAGATGACACTGCACAGCTGGATTTGGGTTTTTTTTTTCAAACTGATTTTTAGTCCTGTCAGGGTTAGAAGTTTTCTGAAAGTAACATCATTCGAATTGGAATGACTTCATGTGACCTCTCTTCTTATTATCACAGTGAATCTGAATTCCTAATCTCTGAATCTGTGATCACTTTATTTGTTATAAATGTCCCCACAAAACCAGGACATGCTAAATTGAAGGCATAACTAACAGTAATTCTTAGTTATCTATTAGATAAGAACAACCTCTTGAGGTGGAAACAGATGCCACATTTAAATAGTGGGAAGTTTAACAGAAGGGTAAAGTGTGAATCCT
The DNA here is from genome assembly GCA_013400235.1 of Oriolus oriolus. NCBI lineage: Eukaryota > Metazoa > Chordata > Aves > Passeriformes > Corvidae > Oriolus > Oriolus oriolus. The sequence goes on from VXBT01009206.1 coordinate 73,841, forward strand.
GCTTCTCCAGGTTAGGACACTTCTGTCCCAGCAGTTGGCCCTGTTGTTCAGATGATTTGTTGTACATTTTGCATGGGTAGCAGCTGTGAATTAGCTGCTCTGATACAAAGCCCTGTTGTAGCTTTGTGGCTTTGCATGGGGAATCTGAGCTAAACCACTGTCCAGTAGCAAGCAGTGGTTGATGTATTCCAGTTTGTCAACTTATCCACAGGGCACACGAGAACTTTGACCCTGCAGTGATTAAGAAAGAAAAGCTGAACCTGTCTAGTGAAATGAGACACTCAGCCTTTTTGTCTTTGAAGTTAATGGTGAGATACTACTTTCTCTTTTGTTTCCTAAACATGCGATCAATGATTTAATCACTGGAATTATTTCAGTGTCAGTTAGCAATATTTTTTTAAGCCAAATTGTCAAAGGGCTAAAAGAATATTAAGTTCTTGAAGGTTTTCTGAAAAGTCGTCATTTGGCTGGCTGAAAGTGCTGTGTGCACTACTTGTCATCCTGCCAGATGGAGAAGGCGTGGGAGGGAGCAGTGATAATGTCTGCACTCACTAGTGTATACATTCTTCTCCACAATTTTCTTTTCAATCTATTAAACCAGCTTGAAAGTGGCATTGCAGACTTCCAGCAGCAAGGTACCTGTGTCTCTGAGTATCTGTGGACCGCATTTGTGTTTTCAAGCTCCACTGGGCTGCTTAGAACCCAGCACTGAAGTGAGTCTGCTATTACCAATTACCTAAGATGAGATTTTCCCTTTCTGTTAAAATATTCTTGGGCACTTCCTGAGCATTCACAAAGGGCCTTTTCTTGTCACTGATGTATTTTGTCAGACCTGAGACTATTTCTGACAATTTAGTACTGAAAGAACCTATTTAGGCTTTAAATGGCATTGACTTTAGTCTAAAAAATACTGCATATCAGCAATGATCTCTCCATTCACTCTTCTTATTTTCAAAGTATAATTCAACAGCTGGCAACTGACATACTCAGAAGAGGGCTCCCCCCACCACCACTCCCCAGGAAATATAATGTCAAATTAAGTTAGTTTTTTATAAATTCACCACTATGTGCAAGGGAGAGTGAAGTTCAGTATTCAGTCTCACTCTGCAAGTGCAGTGAGCTCAGTTCTGGCTCCTCATCCTTTTCAGTAGTCATTGATTTCCCGTGAATGTTAATAGGCAGTCAAAATCTGAATTCGCAATAAACATCTTGTTTTGTTCCACTCTGTATGGGTGTGTCTTTAGTTTTCCTGAGTGAATTCCAACACTAACTTGTAAGGCTAAAATTGCCTGTTGTGCTTTCTTCAGCAAGAAACTCAGTTCCTGCCCTTCCTGGCTTGTAGCCTCATTTCTGTTCCCAACATCAATTAACTGCTCCATGAGTTTTGTCAGCGCTGGTATTTGTGGCAGCATGCCACAAAACCGGTCACTGAAACGGTCAGACTCCTAAAAACAGGCGACTTGCCTTCAGGCACCCTAAAATGTGCAAAAGAAGATAATAAAATAAACAAAAATAGTTAAATATAGCCTGAGAAGAGTCAAGAAAAGTTAAACAATGCACTTCAGTTTGAGATGTATGTTGCAGAGAAAGCTTGCAGATCCACCTATTCGCTTCTTTTTCTTCATAAAGATTAAGGGGCTGCTGTGTATACAAAGTTTTAGTGGCGTTACAGGAAATCCTAACACAAGACAATGGAGTATCTGGAGGGAGCATCCATCGTGTGTAAAAGCTGAAATATCTCTAAAGTGGTTTGTGAGCAGTGAGGCGTTAGCGTGGCATTGTTCCTGCCAGGCTGTCTTGCGGCACTTTCAAAAGTCAGGCTTTCTGCGTGCCTTCGCTGAACTCCCACCGAAGTTGCAGGGTGGGATTTCCTGGGCTTTTTTATCCGCTTTATTTCTCGCCGCCTTGTTTTCCTGCAGCCCACCAGAGGTCAGTGTAATGCCAAGAATGGCGAGGAATAGGACCAGGACAGTAATGCCGGGTTTCTGCTGGTTGCTGGGGTTATAGGAGTGTGGCAGCGATCTGTCAACAGCGTACCTTGTCTTTTGTCTGCGCCAGCTGAGTTGGGGAAAGGGTATGAAGCTGGCAGTAAGTCAGTGTGAAGTCACCTGTAGATAGTGAGCTTGTCGGAGGCTGACAAGCCTCCAGAAGCATGAAGCTGGCTATATCTTTTGAAGACTGTTAATGTCTATTAGCACCTTTTCAGATATTCGGGAGAGACAAAGAATGGCTTAATCTTACTAAGCTCTTGTCTCAGTGGCTCCATCCCTTCCTTTTTTATCAGCACTTGTTCATTGAATAAAACTCCTCACTGGACTAAAATGACATGTCATGTTCCTTCAAAAGTTGTAGTATTAATGGGAAACATTTTGGGACTCCTAGTGTTTGCCACACTCCTAGTGTTTCCTTATTCAGCTGATTTGTGCAGGCCATTTGGAAGTTCCTCTCAGCTTCTGTTGGTAGCCTACTTGCTAACTATGTTTAATTATAAAATCCCCTAAAATACTGGCACACTAAGAATTTTGTTAAATGTGTAAGAATTTTTTCTGTTCAGAAATTTTTGTAGCCACTCTGTATCACAGGTCTTTTCATCTGGTGCATTGCATTTGAAGCTGGTTTGCCAGAGTGAAGGGCTTTTCCTACTTGTTCTGCGATGTTTATCACTACTAACAAGACAATAGGCTAGGTTATTCTGGACATAAGAAATGTTTTGAGCAAGTTTTTTGAGAATGTTTTCCCCTGTGATATGAATCCCACGACTGACTCTTTATTTTGTGGTACTTCTAGGACCAAATATTTGATAGAAATAAGTACTCAGGCTCAGGTAAATCAGTTAGTGAAGCAGATTTTTATGTACTCTGAGCATCCCCAAAAGATGACTCATTTACTAATGTGTGAATCTGGGCATCAGTGACAAATAACAGACTGCTCCCTTAAATATACTTTTAGGATAACATGTTTCCATTATTGTATAAATAATTCTTGAAGTTGTTGAAAAAGCCACAGAAAGTCAGTATGGGAATTGCTTGGTGGCCAGCAGCATATATCTATTTACTCTTGAATTAAGAAAACTTGAAAATTTGCAAGAAAATTAGTCCTTGGCAGGGTGTCCACAGTTCTTCTCAGCAGTCTGATATGAGCTGCTCGGCTGCTCTGTGGGGGTGGCAGATGAACCTGCCCCAGATTCTGATTGTGAGAATTGGTCCTTTGTTAAATCAAAGGATTTTAATTTTTGAGTGGATGGACTGATTCTTTTCAAAGCAAGATGTTTTTGTTTGTGTATTGGCACTATCTTGCACTGTATATGGTATACACTACTCTTGTTTTGGAAAAGTTAACTCTAATTCCTGATGCATTCAGATATTCTAGAAATAGCTTTTATTTTCAAAACATTAGTTAATGTAAACATACACCCCCTCATTTTTACCATCATTGTTAAGGCTTTGAACTGTTTATTTGTTGTTGAGAAGCTCAGTCAAGGTGGGCACGGAGTAAAAATGGTAACTATTTGTTTCTCTAAATTACCACCATGTAGTAATGGTGGTGCTGGTAGTTTTGTAGGGTGGTTTATGAAAGTAATTTTCTTCTTTCCACTACAAGTTCAGTCGTATTATGGCACTTTTCACATTAGCCAGGAGAAGAGTGTTCAGTTCATTTGACACTGGGCACTTTTGAATATGGCTTCTAGGTTTCGTTTGAATCATTTTTTCAGTTTCTTGGAACAAGGTTCTTTTAGTCCTGTGGAAATAGGCAGAGCACTAGTGAGAAAGATTACAGTATCCTTGCTTTTCTTTGGAGTGTGTTCTCTTTGCAGAGTCCCTTGGATAGGTCCCGGGCTCTCTCCTTGTTCCTTGTTCTTTAATTTCTAATGGAAAGGGGTGGAAGAGATCCAGCAATATTTGCTGTACAGAAAAGGGCTTGTTCATTCTTGTCCAGATAATCAGGAGATGTCACCTGGGTACTCAAATTACCAATACATTTTCTTGGTAAATACACTCCGTAGCTGCAGCTCCTCTGGCTCTGTAAGAATGGAGCCCATGGCTGTGTTGCAGAGTGATGCATTACTGTTCTGGCTTTTGGATTTGTACAGGTTTAGAAGTTGTAACAATTCCCTGTGCACTGAGTCTGTTGCCAGCATTTCTCACTCTGAAAACGGTGCTGGCATATCATTACTGTAAGAGCTGCTGTTTGTATATAAATGACGTGTCTTGAAAATCACTGTATCTCTGGGTCACTGGGAAGCAGGGGAACTGGAAGGAGAGAGATGTGCTGATAAACACACAAAGTTTCTGGTGAGAGGAGGTTTAAAAATGGCCACCTCCAAAAAAGTTAACAACTGACATCTTTCATCTGGCCTTTTCTGTAGTGTTCTGACATTTCTCTTCTATGTCCTTGCTAGAAGTTCCTAGTCCTAATGTGCTTAGGAATTACCTAATTTGGACTAATAAAGAAAGAAGTTGTGCCCTTTTAAATCCAGAATATTCTGACACATACCTATGTTTGCCTGATGACCACTTTTTCCAGTCAGTGAGCAGTTTTTTCACCTAATGGTGGCAGTGGGCCCTACTTATCCCCTAACCAGTAAAACAGTTTTGAATATGGTACAGTTCTCTTCTGCTTAGGTGGTAGACCTGAGGCTTCCTAGAAACATGGAATAATCACTGGCAAATCTTGAGGGATCCTTTGAAGGGAGGCAGCTAGGTGCCAGGTGAAGATGGTGTGACAGTTTGTGTACCTTGTGACTTGCTTCCCATAGAGCCCATTGGAAAGAGGGCATCTGGAAGAAACCTACAGGGTGGAAAAATTGCCTTGGCTTGCTGCAACGTGACCACAGAACTGGAAATTAGTTCAATCCATGCACTTTTCTGCCTTCTTTCTCTGTCCCCTTCTTCTGCCGTGCACCTCTATAGCGTTATTTGATGACCATTGATCTTTTGCATGGTTCAGTGTATTTTAACATATCCTTTCTGAGTAGGATGTAAAATTTTAGGAGATTTTTCTTTTGAAATGACAGCGCAGTGTTATTCAGAGAATAAAGTACTCAGTTGTGAGACTGTGCTTATAGTTGAGAAATAATGCTATCTGCTGGTGGTAATGTGCAGAATGAATGTTATTTTGCACTAACGCGGCTCATTAACCCTCAACATTGTAGTTTCACTGGAAAATGTGTTGGCTTGACATAGGCTAAGATAATCAGAGCTTTTCTTTCATTCTGTGATTGCACACATCCTCTTTAATTAGGAAATTGCAGAGTAGAAGATCCTTTCAGGCTGCAGTATGAAAAATGTCAGTATTAATCTACAATATTTGTCCCGTTCACTATGAGCAATTATGAGTGATGAATTATAAATGATAAATTATACACTGTGGTATTCATTTGTACTGCAACACGAATAGGTTCTCAGCTCTTGTCCTGTGCATAGGAAAACCCCCATAGCTTTATTCACCATGAAAATGGGATAAAAGTTTTCCCTTCTCCTCGAGAGCTGTTGGCTTTAACTTAGCCTAGAACAGCTGCTGGTCACAGGTGTCCATTCCATAGGAGAAGTTTGTGTTCAGGGCCCACTGAGGACATACCCAGCTGTAATGCCAGGCATGCACATTGGTTGCAGACCAGGCTGAGCCAGCTGAGGCACTGGACACCTCACATACCTGTTCCTTCCTGCACACTGCCTTCTTGCTGGGGTAACTGCAGTGCCAAACTGTGGAAAGGGTAGAGTAAGGCTTCTGTAGCAGGCTTTCTATTGACCCTTATAGGTAGCCCTTGCTCAAAATGCTGGGGTTTTTTTCTGATGCTTGTTCTGAAATACTGAGCTCTCCCTTTGCAGGCCAGAGAGAGATAGACTTCAAAGCCCAGGCAACATGGCATCACTGTAGTACACTCAGGATTTTGAAGCCTATATTCCTTTATGGATCTGATCCCAGAGCAGCCAAGTCCCGGTTCTGCATTGCAATACACCTGCACATATGACTCGATATGAGCATGAAGCTGGAAGCCTCTCAGAGCACCCTGATACCCATTTGGAAAGAGTTTTCAAAGATAGATGTCACTATTTCACTGTGCTCACGGTCTATTTATTGCTGTGTAGTGCTGGCTTTGCGTAACATTTACTTGCTGTTTCACTCAGGCTTCTAAATGAAAGACTCTGCTGCTGCCTGGTCAGGTTCAAATTTGTCATTTAGATGCCTGGAATAAATGCAGATTTCCAAATTCAACATGTAATTCCCTAGTGTTAACCATCTCAACTAGTTAAAATCTAGAATACATGCAGCTGCTCTGGAAGTTTGCCTTTAGACTGGCAACCAGTACTATTTTGTCCAAAATTTCATTTACTTAGAACTTAAAAACTCTGCTCTGTGTCAGGAAGCGACTACAGGAAAGGCTTTTGTTTCTCAACAGATCTGCTCACTAGATTCAGGAGGATAGGATAAACAAGCATTAACCAGCTTTTCCTCCTGTTAACCTTAGAGTTCACTCATCTAAAAGGAATACACTGAATCTTCTTTTTGTATATTCTTCATGAAGTTGCTTACTGAATGCCAGCTTTTGTATGTCCTTTGAAAACAATGGGTTTCCCTGTTCCTGCTGAATGTTCTCACAATCGTATGCAAACAGGAATTAACTTATCTTGACTTTCAAATCCCATGCTAAATTCAGGCTTGTCAGAAATTACTTCATTTTTTAATTTGAATGTACTGATATGGAGGTTCCAGAAGAATAATAAATGCAGAATTCCCAGAAGACCTGCCTAAGAGACATCAGTATATCAGTTAAAAAAAAAAAAAGGTTTTTGTTTTAGTGTGGAGGTAGAGAATACAAACTTTAGTGTCTTAGTTACAACTGACCCACTTCAGCTGTGAATGCTCTTACCAGCCCCAGATGCCAGTTGTGCTTTTTTGTGACATGTTTGAACACCACATGTTGCTTTAGCGTACTTCTCAGGTTCCTCCTGCTGCATTCAGTCTGTCATCCTGGCAGTTGTGAACCCATGGTCTCCTTTCCTCCTACCACTAGAGTTTGGCACACGTGTCTCTAGCAGCGGTGTGAAAGGAGCATATGGTATTGCTGCAGCTGAGGAGGGATTCCTTGTGGAAGTACAAGTGCTGGAAGTTTTACGTCACCTGGAAGCTTTCTTTTCCTTAACAATTGTTATTTTTGCTTTATTGAAATGGACATGTCTGTCTGTAAGCAGGCACCTTGCCACTGCAACAGATGGGCAGGAACATAAGTAGCCAGGAGAATAGATCTGTATACCTCTCAAGTGTGTAATGGTCTGAATCTCAGAAAGCTGTCACTGTAGTTCTTCATAGGGAACTTCCTTGGCATATGGCATTAAGAGAGATTGTCTATTATTACTCAATTACTTAAAAAACCCAAACTATCAAATGTAATGTGCTGTTTCTCTCTCTGTAATGAATAGGAAGCAGAATGTCCAGAGATAAAAAATCTTCAGGTTTCTCTGTTTATGTAAAGAAGAGACTCTAAGGACAGCAAGACTTGAAACCTCTATCTCTGTGTGCTAATATGTGGTAAACACTAGTTGGTAGTCCTGTGTTCCATGAAGTGTTTACAACCCAGAAGCAGACAATAGGTAACTGGTCCTCAAGCAGTCAAGCAGCTGGAACACAGGCATAGCTAACAGAGAGAATGGATATTACAGTGTCTATAGTATGCTTTCTTCATTCCTTGTTAGTATTACAGATTTTATGCTTAAAATAAAAATTTTTAAGAACCTTTACTCCTATAGGTCTAATGAAAACTACTGACTTTTTATGAGCCAAAGCTGTCACTGAAAGAAATAACACAGACAACTCAGGTATTAGATGTTGTGTTTGGCATCACATTAACCAGCTGGCAGCTGGATGTTAGCAGCTGCATGTTCTATTTCTTGCCTTTGTGAGGGTGTTGTCTGAAGGCTGAGAACAAAGGACACAACCCTAAGAAGCCTGCTTCTTAGTTCTGCTACCCACAGAACAGCTTGTAATACTTACACTTGTGGATAATGAGAAAATCAATATTTTCAAAACAGAAATTGATCCAACGAGAAATGTAAAATAGGATCTTTCCTCAGGATTTTTGGTTTATGGGGCTGGTCAGACCTACATGGGGGACATTAGAGAACATTAAAACAGAATAGTTAATACTATTCAATCACGCCACACTAGAACATTCTTTAGTGTTATCGGGGAATAGGAGGTTGGGTGTGAGTCTTGCCTTTTTACTTCCATGCACATGTAGAGGAAGGTATGACCTTCACTCAAGCGGACCCCTGCAAGATGTTGTTAAGTGGGGCCATTCAGGCATGAAAAATAATGTGGCTTTAGCAGTGTGCAGCCCTGCAGAACCCAGCTGCACAAGGGTTTATTTGTGGGACAGACTGAACAGAACCCTGCGCCGCTGCAATTGCAGTTACCCCTGGAAAGCCTGCTTTGGTCACCTCCAGGAAAACTTAGACAGCAGGGTAGAGATGCCACTGCCCACTGCACACAGCCCCAAAAGTGAGTATTAGATAATTTACTTGCCCTTGAAATGGAGGCATCAGAGTGTGTGCGTGTGGGCCCTGCAAATTCATAAGCATTGATGCTGAAGCCTAGCCAAACATGTTCTCTGGCACAGCCTAATGATCATGCTGGAGATGCTTTTCCAAATTCTAAATTGCTCATGGAAAGCCTTTCCTAATTTTGAATATAATCTCCTTTTTAATTCTTTACAGATAAACCAGGTAACATGCAGGGTCCAAATTGCAATCACTTGTTAAGTCTAGACTTTTTTCATATATCCCAGTATATACCTTTTCATTTCCAGTAGAAGACCACTCAGTAGACTCAGAAAAGAATGGAGCCCTGCTGTCCTAGATGTGAATAAAATCCTTAAAATTTTCATTTCCTACTTTAAGAACTTGTTTTCTGATCTGTAGTGAAGAGCTGGTAAAAACAGTGTTACCAGATTACCTGAATTCCTGCAGGGTAATAGTGCCATTAATTGTATGCTTGAGGTTAAATGCATATAAATACAAGAGCTAGGCCTAAGAAAGTGAGTGATTTGAAAATAGAGAGATACAATTAATTCTGTGTTTTAAAGGTAAACAGAAAACATGTCCTCATACTTCTACATCCTTTATATTGCTGTTACATAGCTGTTTAGAAATTGAAAGCAAAAGCAGATTCCAGTTTGCTTGGCAGTGAAAAGCACTTTAGCTATAAGACAAGTTTGTTACGAAAGAAGAATTAAATACTTAAATATGGATTTTAAAGTACAGAATGAAGTAGCTTCTAAAGAAGAAATGTAAGCTGTGTGACTGCTAGAGTGATTGTATAATGCAGACAAAGAACCTGTTTTCTGATGATCTTCCAAAAAATGCACTTGAAAACAGATAGGGCCAGGACATCATTTTATTAGTTCTTGAGCATCTTTTCTCTCTCTCTCTGAGTTGTTGTTTTTGTTGGTTTGGTTGGTTGGTTTGGCTTGGTTTGTTTTTTTAGAGCAATGCATCTGAGCTAACATTGAAGCCATAACTCAAGGAATTTTAGAGGGACAGCTGTATTTTAGGCCTAGATTAAAAAAAAGTCAGAGAAAGCACTGCTTCTAGTCAAGGAATATTTTTAAACTTATGTCACTCTGCCTATGGAATAACTCCACTGAACTCAGATTCAAAGCTGCAGATTTGCACAAATGTTAAGTCATCTCAGAAACTAGGTATTTGTTTGTTAAAACTATCAGAACCTAGAAAGATAAACAGTTGTGTTAAATAGGGGCCACAGCAGGTCAGGATTGCAGAAAACTTAATTTATTCAGCTCAAAAAGCAAGGACTAGCCACTTAAAATTCCATGTGATTAAGGTGACTCATTCTTGGCAGTAACATACTACACCAGAATGGAAAATCATCTTGATTTGTAATACTGAACAGAAGCTCATATATACCATAATAAGATGAGAATGAGTATATGAGAAGGAATGACATGTATTGATTCAAGGGAATTGAAAATTTGGACACACCTTTTTGCTTGCTCTGAAATGATCTGGGAGAAGTTCAGAAACACTTTCTATGCTGTATCATAAACCAGACTGTATTTTTGCACCACAAAATGGTGTCCTTGCATGTGCCTTTTTATGCAATGTCATTGCATCATGGTGTGTTTTGATTTAAGTGAAGCATTGCAGAACTTTACAAATGGAGTTGTGATCTAAGAAGTAGAAAAAGACACAACTCCATGAAATTAATTTTACTGGACAAGTACCTTCTTGGTCATATATGCTAACAGATGGTGGAGATGCTGAAGATGATATGGAGGGCATGATATTAATACATATATATTTGGGCAGGTTCGTAGTGCGGGGGAGTAAAGGAGTTTTTCCCATAAGTGGTGGAATCCTTAAAACTGAGATTCTTGCTCCTTTTTGTTTTTATCTCTATGCAAACACCTACAGCTTTGAATGTATTTTTAAAGTAGCATGTGAAATGATTTTATTTGGTTTTGTTTTAATATAAGATTTGCTGTATTCAGAGTGGAAGAAAATAAAATTAAAAATGTGCAGGGCCAGACCTCTTCACTTTCATGCTGAAGACAGCCTCTATTTAGAGAGGATTTCCAAACAGTAATGGTGCCAAGGCTTGCTGACTTTTTTGCTACAGTTCAGTGTGGTTCATGGAATTGTTTTCACAAAGTGGAGCTAGTGGGACTGTTCACTGAAGTTTAGTTGTTTGTGTGCTTTGCTGTACAGAGAGCAAAATCTCTGTACACCAAAATCAAGCCTTTGTTTAAAGGAATATAGTCACCATGTGTTAATCTCATTAAGGTCTTGATAGAAAAGGTCACTTTCAGGAAGTAGGTTTAGGTCTGTGGTAAAAGGTGGCACATACAGGTAATGAATATTACAGGTATACTTGTAATTCTCTGGATTTGTAATATTGGTAAGCACATCCTTGGAAATTTTTTAAATAAAGATGTGTAATTCCATAAAATACAAATGGACCATTGCGCTGTGGAAAAGAGAATATTGTTCTTGCTTGGACCTGTCATGGTGCACCTTGTATGGTGCTGCAATATTGAGGTGGTTTTCAGGTAAAACCTAAATAGAGAGACTGGCCCACGCTCCATTCCATGTCTCCTACATACATATTTATATGAATGCAGGATTAGTAATCTGTCTGACCCCCTACAATTTATGCGGTGACTGTGATCATGATAATGTGCAGTTCCTATTAATTTATCACCTATGAAATTTATTCCAGATTTTGAAACCTCTAAGCACAACAAATGGTTACAGGAAAAAGAGAGCATGACAAGAAAATGTTTCCTTCACTTTTCTAAAAATTAGTTATGTAGGAGTCTTTTTTCTCAAAAATAGCCTATATTCATGAGCCATTATTAATGTGATTTAATCCAGTATTTGTTCTAGCTTTGGATTTTTTGAGCAAAAATTTGCCTTAAAACTGCAATGTTTCAAGGCAATTTGACAACTGTAATATTTTAAAAGACTAAGAATATCAAATCCATAGCTTTTTTAGAAAAGGTAGCTTATATAAGTTATTGATGGCTTTACAATTTCTCTAGTACAGTGATTTGAATACATGATACACAAGAAAAAATGCTATAAAAGAGTTGCAGATGCTATACAGCATTGTTGTATTTTAGTGTTCACAAATCCTATTTTTATACATATGGTGTGTGAAGTATATAAAAGTAAGATGACATGAGGAATTACATAAGACCTCAGCTGGTGTTTTTTAGTAATATTTAGTAGTATTCGTAATACCTTTCTCTTTCTTCTCCAGAAATGACCATTGATACAACTGTGTATGTGATAGAAGAACAACTGACAGCTGGGCTTGCCTTTAAAATACTAGAACTTGTTTTTCAGGACTGAACTGCGCTCCATGTTTTCTTCATACTGTTTTCTTTTGTTGAGATCCATCAACACAGTTCTGAATTGGGGTTTCATCTAACTCTTGTGACTTTGACTCATGTGAGTGAATCAGCCATTCTAAACATCACTTGAGGAATCCTGTATATAGACTGTGGAGCAAAGTCCTTCTGTGGTACAAATGTGATGTGACAAATACTCTTTTTTATCTTAGATTCTAGCATGTTAACATCTCTGGGAGAAGGACAAAAGATAACAGAAGCTCGTTAAGTGTACTTAGAGATGCGTTCTTCCACAAGTAAGTGACAGGCAATGGTCAAATGAATTCCTCAGGAAAACACTCTGAAACACTTGAAATCAGCATTTCTCTGCAACAGATTGAGGTAGTTCGTGGTGACACTCTTTTGTGAGTAAATATTATTAGCACAAGGTGACAGAAAACAGATTGCCTATGCAGGTACAGAAAGCAAAGGAGCAGAGCTATGCACAAGACCTTTATCAGAGAGGGAAGTGTTACTGACAGAGGGCAGAAATATTCACACATGAGCTGTATTTTCAGTAACTTAGTGGGATGAGAAGTCTCGGTACAATCGGTGGGAGATGTGGAGTGATGCTCCAGGGCAGTGAACAGAGGACTTTTCTGGGAAGAGCTGCCAATATTATTCACCTCTTTAGCAGATCCTCTAAAAAGCAGTCTGGTAGATGTGCCCTTTATTCTTAGCCTTAGCCTGTCAAGACTAGGCCTGGTTTTCATAATTAGAAATAATGCATGAAACCTCAGACTGAAAACCAGTGGCCATGGCTAGTCTTTTCAAATGTGAACACAGTAAACTCAGATGAAGAGCTCTGTTCCTGGGATTTGATGTAGCTGATGCTTAAATGTGGGCAGCTTTAAAGCTTATGCTGAGCTTCAAAAATTGGCGACCAGCAGAATGAACACCTGAAGCTGAAATACTGGTTATGAGTGCCATTTTTATGGACAGAAACAAAAAAATTGAATACATTCCTCTGACTACACTTAAAGTTGCCTGGAACTGGGGCAGCTTTGGCCTGCAGATCATATCGGTTCATTACTATGACTCTGAGCCTGAGTTAATAAGCTGTGCTGAGCAAGCTCATGTGTCTCTGCACCTGTCTCCAAGCTCCTTGGAGTAGTAGAAAGAGAAATGTGTCCTTTTGGAAAAGCTGAATACTTCTTTTGAGATAACTGCAAATGCTGTCTTTTAAACCTGCCCTATTAATTCTATGGAGGTTTTCAAATTGATGAACCCAGAGAATGGAGCTTGTGTAAGAGGAATTTATCCTGAAAAAGAAATCCAGCTCATTTATTTATGTGGTAATGCTCCTTGCTTCATTTCTTTTAATCTTGTCATTCTCAAAAGTTGGCGTATTTTTGAATACAAAGGCACCCCCAAACTGTAATTTTATTTAAACTAGTTTCCATGCAATGACATCATAGTCACTGGAAGGTACTTCACCATAAATTTTTTCCTTTCCATTTAACACTCCACTCACATGAGAAACTTGCTCTTTCTACTGCTGGTCATTCAGATAATGATACTTTGAAATTAACAGGAATTTGAGTTCCTGTGCAGTTTTCACAGTTAAACCTACTAAATGTGGAGACACTTCAGTCGCAAGCAAAACTTGTTCATATTTGAAATAAATTTGACTAGCCTCATACAGTAATTTAATGTTTTGTAAGCATAGGCTTTCAGTATGTGCCACTATTGCTAGCAGTCAGGAGTTTAAATTGAAATAATTACCATCACATCACCGTTGTGGGGTCTTTTGTAGTGCACACTCAGGTATTTTGTAAAATGAATGTAATAAGCATGTATTTTCTCTTCTCTTTACTAGGGATCTTGCTTGATAAGCTCAAATAAAATGTAGAGTACATCTGAATCATACTTTGGTACTACTTCAAACCTGCTATTCATGAGTAAAGAAAAGTTGTCATGGAAACTTGAACTGTGAGATGCAAGACAATAATTTTATTCAAATCCTTTATTCAATGAATATGTTCTCTTGCTGTTAATTAAGTGTGAATTACTTACGGTTTCCTTGTATTTTTTTGTTATTTGAAATAAGTTGCTAAGCAATTTCTATTAATGTAATTTCTGAGTACTTCTTTGCACGTATTTAATATATGACATTGAAAAGGTTTATTAGTTTTGGTTGAAAAAAGTAGTCACATGATAGGGTGTGTTACTTCTCCCTGTGCATCAGGTATGTTTCCCTTTAAAAATATCTTTTTTTTCTTAAGTTCTTGGTTTTTGATCTGAATACTTCTAAGTTTTGGATATTCACTTAACATCTTCAGGGAGACATTCCTGTCTGTGCACCCATTTATAATAATAGTTGTTTAGTATAAAAAGACAAAACAGATTGAATTTGTCACTTGGGCATGCTGTAGTAAGCTTTCCTGGAGAACTTTTTCCCAGGCCGATTGATTAATCAGGAAGCAATTTATCTGACAATACATGACCTTAGTGCTTCAGACAGGATCTATGCAGTGAAATACATTTCTGTCATGAGAAATTTTGTCATGTAGCATATTGTACATTTGGGAATAGTCATTAAGTTAGGATTTGTTTTTTCCCCAGTCTGTTTAAAAATTGTAACCAATTTTTACAGTATATTTTGTTGATACTTTTTTTTCAGGTAGGTGTAAAAATAGTTGTGGTATATGAACAAGAAGGTGTACAGGTGGCTGTTTTAATAAAGACTGAAGCTGAAATACAGCCAGGTATTTTTTGTAAATTGATGAAATATGGATAATTCAGGCTGCTTGGTTTTGTAGTCTGTTTTCATGATGACCTGAGTAATTTGCTTAATATTATATTCAAAAATTTTAACATTTTTTTCCCAACAGTTAGTAAGTGTTAAATATACTGGACTGACACTCATGGAAGCTAAATTTCTTTGTGAATTCACAGTTTTAATCTAGGCTGCAGAGCTTCTCCAAGTGAATTTCTTCAAACTGAACTGCTCTCATAGCCAAGTTCCATTTAAGAGTGGAAAAATGCCTGTCTCTGCTCCACAGGTCTCTGCAGTCGCCTTTGTGTTCTGACTTTTTATGTGACTTTGTGCTCATTTACCCCCCTATTCATACTGCTTTTTCTTCCTCTGTATCTGCTGTTCTAATTTAAATGAATTTTTGAAATGTTTTGCCACTAGGGCTGTTCCTTGATGTTGAAATCGGGTGTGCCAAGTCACTGGTGTTAAGTGTGATGTAAATTAATGCTGCTCTGAAGAAGTGTGGCTGACAAGTAGCTGGGTGGCCTTGGCCACCAGTGGCCTGACTGCCTTTTCAGAGGTTTCAAACTCCTGGGAGATGGGCTGGTTTTAGTAGCTCCTGTTCCTGTATAAGGTGTTCTGGAAGTAGGACTCAGGTCCTATAGAAAGATTTTGCCAATATAGTGTTCGTGAGTTCAGCTGCGTAAAATGATTTTCCTAACAGAGCTGCAACTTCATGTACAAATTTACTGATGTATACTAGTAAAAGCCTTGTGATTTTGTTGTTGTTTTGTTTCTTTTTTTTTTCTCCATGAAGTATGTCTCTAACATTTTTTGACTGTATGACACTGACCAGCATTTTTGGACATGTGGTTGCAGGGCTAACAGCACCGTGCTTGAAGAATTGAACTTCAAGAGATGGAAGTGGAGATGCTGGTTGATAAGCAAAAGTTAATGACAGGGACTGTGTTTTCTCTCCCTGATGTGCCTTTCAGTGATACAGGATTTATCTGCATAGATGAACCGCTGTTTGTTCACTTTTTTCCTGCTCCAAGATTGAGACAAATAATCGTTTCAGTTGATACAAACATGAACAGAACTTGACTTCTTATGTAAAAATCTTGTCTATGCTTCATTTTGTGGCTCTGCTTCCTTACCACAGCAAGATCTGGGTTGACTTCAGAATCATACAAGTAATTGCTTATTGATTCTCTCTAATCCTTTGGCAGGTGATCTGTGAAACTACTAGTTCAATCCCTACCTTATTGTAAGCTTTGTCAAAATCACTATTTGTGCTTAGACAGACTTTGAAAAAACATTGTCTGAGAAAGATCTCGTTCAGACAGCATTTCAGATCCTTTCATGGCACAAACAAATAATTTTCCTATTTCAGAACCTGATGTTTAAGAGACCTTGCTTAGAAGACAAGTAGTTTATGCTTAAGAAAAGGGAGTGTGAAGCGAGTTAAAGAAAATTATCTTCTCCAGAGGCTTTGCTTTGCTTGTTTAGCAACATGTTTAAATAGACTACATAAAAACTCTGTTTAGTAAGAAGTTAGTAAGTAAGAAGAAGTGCACTTGTAAGGAAGAAAGAAAGAATTAGTTCTCCACTGTTTCTTAGTTACTTGTAGAATTTATTTGTGCAAGAAGAGAACAACTTTATGAAATATCTTGAAATAAATACTTCAGTTTTGTGCAGATAGGAGTACTCAATAGGACACCAGCTCTTCCTATAAAAATAAGAAATTACCATAGTGAGCCATATGTACAGTTACCTGAGCAGACCAAAAGAAATGTTCCATAGTGTACTACACCTTTCAAACTGCTAGCAAAAATCAGTGTCCAATATTCGAGTGTTTGTTCAGAGGAAAAATAGCATTTCAGAGTAACAGTAGGAAAACATCATCATTAAACCAGTGTAAAGTCCAGTGCTTGATCTAGTTTCTAACTTGAGGCTATTCTGGAACTGACCATTGTTTTATGCATGCTGTGAGGGGCTGGAGGCATGAGGTTAGAAGGTCCTTTTCAAATAGCATGACTTCCATGTTAAGTGTTTGTGATATTAGATTTGGACATCTACATTTATTCTGCTCATCAGACAACCTCTGTAGAGGTATTTTATTTAACATTTGTTTAACAATCTTTTTAAAGGAGTGGTAGCACAGTTTTTATTTCAACTGGGCTGTGCACAAAACCGAGGTTTTGGCCTGTTTGGAAGCTGTGTGCCTGTGGAGACAAATATTAAGTACTAGCAGCATGGTAAGATGGACATTGTGTGTGAAAGATGGACTTCATTAGCCAGAATCCATCTTCCAGTGATTATTCACTTTATGCATTTATGCGGCCACATCTGGAGTACTGTATCCCATTTTGGGACCCCAGTACAGGAAATTTCTTGCCAAAACTCAGGTGAGGTCAGCAGTAGGTGCTTTGAGCACATAACATATTTTGACTGAGGGTAAGGGGTTTGTTTAGCTCAATTTTCAAAAGACTTAATTCTTCAGCTGTTAAATGAGGCTTGTTTACAAGAAGAAACCCCATTGCTCCCAGGGGTGTGAGCTTGAAGGACTAAAGACAACAGTCCCAACTTAGAGCACGAGAGATTCTAAGTAGATATGAGGCAAAAAACTGTTAATTGTGGAAGTGATGAAACACTGGCACAGGTGCCCCATGAAGATGTTTAATATTGATCCCTGGAGATTTCTCATTGTAGGCCAGACACTGAGCAACCTAATCCAACTTGGAGGCTCCTTGGAGACCTGCTTTGGGTAAGAGCTTGGACCAGGCAACATGCAGGGACAACTTAAGTGGTTCCACTTAAATAAAGGGTAAATGTGAACAAGACAAGGAGATGGACATATCAAAAAATTCCCAAGTGCTATTCACTTTCTATGGATTTTGTGTTTTTAAAATATTTTTCTTGTATTTGTTAATGGTAAAGATCAAATTATTTAAGTGGTACTTTGGATAAAACCTAATTACATCAATAATGGATGTCTTTGAAGAAAAGCTAAATTTTTTTCTTTTTTCTATAAGTAGATAGAATATATTGAAGTAAAACTTTAAGTACGTCAGTGTAACATTTTATGTCTTGTCATCTGTTTATTGCATTTCAGATCATCTATTGCAATTATCACAACATCTTAGTGTGGGAACATTAGTGATAAACAATTAAACTTATTAGTTAGCTAGCTCTAAAAATAGACTTCATTCTCTATCTTTATCAGTCAACAACACCTGTCATGGAATTCTAGTTTCATTTCCCCCTTCCAGTGCAGAAACCATGAAAATACCCAGAAAAGTAAGATACAGAGAAGAAAGTTTATCATGATAGTAAAAAGCTGGAAAGTGTAAGACAATTGTGTTCCATGCACCATCTATAGTAATTATATCCTTGGCTCTCCCCTCCTGTAAGAAAGAAAGAGGCTCTTTTGCTGACACTGAACAGGTGGCCAACCCACCATGTGTGGAGATAAGATCGACGGAGAGGAATCAAAGGATCATTTTGATAATGACAATTGTATTTATTTTTAAACAAAGATGTTTCATTTCAAACAGGTCAAGTAGGAGTCAATAATGGGCAATGCAGAAAGCTGAAATAACTTTCAAGCTTGTTCTCTAAAGTTCTTTTAATTATGTTTGATTTATTTGTTCTTCGAATTTGGACCCTGAATTTATTTGCAACACAGTCTCGTGTGGAGGTGTGTTGAAGAGAGAAAGCTTTTGGTCTTTTGGATGGACTATAAAACATGCTGTCTTGTTCATTTCCTCCCTGCTTTTCTTTTGTAAAAAGCTTCCAGCTGTTTCTAAGTAATGATTAGGTGTTAGTTATAGTAAGAGAGATGGAAAAATCAGATAATTCAAGAAAAGGTATGAGTGGGGTTAAGTTACGGAATGCCACCCATCTCCTGAGAGGTGGGGAAAAAGAGAGAAAGAGAATGGGAGAAAAGTAAAACACCTGACTAAAATTGTTCCATGGGCAACTACGCTGTTTCTCTTTTCCATCTGTTTCCAGATCTAGACCCTACAATTACTTGAGAATTAAATAATTTAGCAATTATTTAAATAACAAATTATGTAAAGCTTAATTAACCATAATACACCCATCAGAAACACGAACAAATGTAGAACAGCAGGGAATAGATCTACCCACACAAATTCTCTTTCTTCCCGAAAGACCTAGCACAGATAATTGCCTTCCTTTTGGTCCAAGTGACTAGAAAACATTTGGGGCTTTTAAGGATATTCCAGTGAGGAAAAGAGACCAAGCAGTGAGCTGAGTTAGTTTGTTCTGGTTTGTTTGTTTGCAGTAACACAGAAAATTTGGATTCTTTTTGAGCAGAGGAGTAATCAAGTAATATCCTCCTCATACAAATAATATCCTCCTCATAGTCTCTTAGTTTAGGACCAATCCTGGTTTTGTACCTCTTTCTAAGCCCAAGAAAATCTGGGTTTTTTTGTCTTTCTCTATCAGCATCTCACTCTTTTTCTAATTTAAGTGCCCAGCATCCATTCAAACTTCAAATAAAAACATATAAAATCCCTTTTACCTGTAGCAACAGAATTCCTTTGCCTCTTCAGTGAGGGGAGATGTCTGAACCAGGTTCAATGAGATTTAATTCAGTGTAACAATACCCATTGCACTGGTCTAAAAAATCCCAGGCGGGTTTTGTTGAAAGATGAAGATGTCCTGGAGCTTAGGCCATAGAAGAAAATGCCTGCTGTCACTCCCTTTCTTTTATTTTTCAGAGTTCCAGGTGGATCAGCACCTTTGGCAGATGCATTAACACTATCCCATGAGGAAAGAGTCATTTTTCCAAAGGGGCAGCTCTCACACTATGCAGATCAGAGCTTATGCTGTTAAAAGTCACCTAGAATCCAACAGACAACTTTTTAAGGTCAAAGAGTGTCAGTAACTACACACTCTCAGGAAATGGTATGATTGAAAGTCAAATCCATTGTTACTTTTTCAAGTCAGGAAGAGGACACCTCACTAAGATCACACTGCAGTACAATAAGGGGAGTAAGGTGTGGGTAACAACAGAGAGGTCTAAACTGAAAATCTGTGTCCTAGGACCATGAACAGACTTAGATGGGAAGGAGCTGCCTTGGCTATTGAAGCAATATGATTATCTTAACCGACTGGGAAACAAGCTAATGTGTTTTTAAAAAGATAAAGAAGCATAAAAAAGTGAGAGGGTAGTATTGCTAAGTGGGAGTGGAATTCAGTTGAATAGGTGAATTTTTTATAGGGGGGCTGGAGCAGCAAGTGTGAGTCCCACTGTTGAAGTCATACTGTCATTCCCTTTTTCCCAGGTTTCCCCTCCTGGAGATTGCCACCTTTATGGCAAACATCTGGATGATGACCAGTGAAGCCACTTTAGCCACTGCTGTTTCCAGCCCATCGCAGCAGCAATATAAAATTCGATCCACATTCAGCTCATATTCCAGTTTGTGAGCTGCAGTGATCACCCGTTGAAGCAGCTGCACTTGGTCTTAAAACCCCTACCCACAGCAGATGAGGTGGCTGAGCAGATAGAGGAGGATGAAGCAGGGTTGCAGTGGAATAATGGTTCGCAACAACACCGAGTTTAGCTGTCAGAAAGTCATACAAATTCTATCAAATATCTGGAAAGATGAGAGGGAAGCCTGCCAAGACATAACCTGTCTAGGGCCCAGAGAACTCAAATGATTTGCTTTTACAGACTTGCATAGCCACTACGCAGGTTTTTGTGAATTTCACCAAAACTGGAAATAAATGATTTTTTCATTACCTTCACCCATGTGGAAACCTTCTACGTCATGGGAAGTGTTCTTTGAGAACACGGCACTGATGGGGCCTGTATTAAAAATGTGCTTTAAATCAAATGGAAGGGAGAGCAAAAAGGAATGAAATACAGATTGTAAAGAAAGCAGGTGTCATTTGATGTGATCTATTTCAAACTTGTAGTTGCTTCACCCCTGTGCGAAGTTTTTGCAGAGGCCTTCAGGATTAATACAAACTCAAATGCTGAGATATTTTTGTTGTCTTAATAATCTTCTTTCTGAGTGATGGTCAAGACCCTCAGAATACATAAACCAAATTATTTATACTGTATTCATGCCTGCTGTATAGCTATCTAATTACAATTTTTACATGGCTTTGATGACTATGAGTAAAAATTGACTAAAACTAATGCTGTTTTGTTGATGTTGTATTTGATTCTGCTGTTGTTGTTTTGATTTGGTTTTTGTATGGTGAGTTTTTTTTAAGATGCTTGCTGTTTCAAGAGTCATATTTCAGTCTATATCCCAGTAATAATCGCACAGCAAATCCACCCTGTAGGTTTGTGGTCAGTGTACTAGAAGCAAAAGTCAGGAGTATAGATGTTGGAAAGGTGTCCTTTATTATGTGTACATTTATTTGAGATAATTTAAGGGGATATTTAGGTATTTGCCTGCAAACCAGCCCCCGCAGGATTCCAAGATAGGTCCAACAGTAGAAATATGGCTCTCTGAGCTCTTACTCAGGCTCCCTTTTGGTTTTAGCTGACCTAGATGCAGCAGTTTCCATCAGAAATCTTGTAAGAGATAGGCCTGTGCTACAGCTGTTAGCACCCCAAATTCTTACCAGATCAAAGCAAAGTTCTGGATGTGAGCTACTACTGCTGCTGAAGGGGGACATGCTGCCTTTTTTGCCACTATTGCTTGGTGACGGCACAGAGTCATCACTTTTTAAACTGTGACATTTGTCACCTAACATTGACAATATCCGTGAGTCAGAGTGTTTAGCACGGCGCATGCACAACAGTGTCCCATGGGTTCTTGACATGACCTGCCTTACGGCTTGCCAAGTCATGGTTTTAGGCAGAGCAAGTCCTGAATTGTGCACACAAGTCCTTCACCTCTCTCTCTATATATTGCACAAATTTATGCTTTTATTTCTGGAGTTAGATCTAGGGAAATCAGTATGCTTAGCTCACCTCAGAGCACATTGGGGCACTGCTTAACTGACTGGTGTTTGGCACGTAAGTAATGAACGAAGGTCAGATAAACTTAATGTATGAATGCAAATGCCCCTGTTGAAGCAAAGAACTCAGGTGACGCAGGCTTGATAATTTACCCAGGGCAGCATTTTTGCTGGTAGCTCAGCTCTGCCTCAGTGGGGTGTGCTGTCATCAGTGCCTTTGTCCATACAGTCATTATTAATGTTATTAAAGCCCCACGAGGCCTCAGTCCTCAGCACTTTACCAGTGCCACTCTACAGTCAAGAGCCCTGTCCTGGAGAGCAGTCTGGGTCTGTGGGGTACAGTACTTCCTTTGTCTGGATTCAATAGCACAGCAGAACCAAGAAGATTCATGTGTGCCTATATGAGAGGAGAAGGCTTGGACTGGTCACAGCCAGTCTGATGTGCTTTTTATTCCTCTTATTTGCCTTCTCTGTTTTAACTTTTTTCTAGGTGCAACTGACTTCTCAAGCAAGGTTGAACTTTTATGCCTGAAATTGTTTGTTATACATTTATACTGAAGTAATACATCTACATACTGCTGTTGTAAATAGCATTGTTTTGTGTCATACAGAAATTTGTGAACTTGCTTTATTGGCTGTTGTCTCTGCCATAATAAAATCCATCTGTACTTGGAGCAAAGAGATAAGGCTTGGCTGAATACGGGGTTCTTACTCTCTTTCCATGAATTAAGAGTTGTTCTTTGCCCCTGTCTGTTATCTTGTCTCCATGGTCTGGATAAATTTTTGGAATGTAAGAATTCAGGCAACATTAACTTTGTTCCTCTGCTTTGCTCAGTTTAAAACTGTTTCTGTGACAGCACGAAATGAATTTTTTGAAGAAAAGTGTTTGGCTCTGGAGGTTTTCTTGAAGACCTAATGTTGTTATCTTCCATAAAATGAGAAAAATACAGTCAATTATTTTGTTGAACCTTCCTGTACTGCAGTTCTGTTCATATATGTATAGTTACTGTCTAATTGGATATGCACTTGTCCTCCAGATAGCTGGTTTCAGACAGACCAAACAATGCATTGCTATGTCCACAAATGAAGTGTTATGTTTTCCTTTATACCAGGTTTATTTCACGTCAGGATGTATATCAATAAACAGCTAGTCATATATACAAGTATTAAAAATTGCAGAAATTAAACTCTTTTGCACAAATACAAGGGGAGGGGACGAAGAAATGATTTCTGGTAGGTCATGTTGAGCAGCAGCTAACACTGCAGCATCCATGGTACACTTAATTTCTTTGTCTCTACAGCTGACCCTGCCCTAGATGAGACAATGTTGATCACAGAGGAGAAAATGGGCCCACTGTCTATTTCTTAAGTTCAGCTCTGCAATGAGAAGGATAGGATTTTCTGTCCATGGTTTATGTTGGTGTTTGGGTTGCTGAAGTACTGAGAGCACTATCTATAATTCAGTGATAAAAACTGTAACACTGTACACGTGAATGGCTGCTGTTCAAATACCAGGACGTCCTCAGGCTAGACCACTGATATCAAGAAATATTTTTATCCCCATCCGACAGATTCTGAAATTGAAGAAGGGAGTGACTATCTCACGTCAGATCACACTGCAAGTTAGAAAGCACCCATGAGTGTTTAATATATGTTATATAATATTCTGTATAATTTAGCACATGTATTTAATATAATTAAACATTCACTGACAGTTTCCAACTTGCTGTGTGATTCACAACTGTGTGAATCCCTCTGTTTCTGAATATATAAATAATAAACCCTTCAGTGTTTATATTTTAATATTTTGTCCTTCTGTTATTTTTTCTATTCTGCCCTCTGGCTGTTCTTTCCATGCACCTGGTAGCTGCCATGTTTTAAAAGGTCCCTTCTTTAGCTCTATCAACTTATCTGCTCTGGGCACTGGGGAAACAAAAATCTGCTAGGAGAAGTTTTGAAAATCTTCTGTAAGTTGTACTTGAAATTACAACACCTTTAGATTTGATCTATGAATTGAGTAAAACATCTTAATCTGTAAATAATCAAAAGCCTATGGCCCCTGACAATTCTGTGTGGCTTATTCTTATCTTATTCTGGGATTTATAACCATATAACAAAGAAGCCACTAAAACCAAACAGCTAGCAAAATGATCTGGTACTCATTCTTTCTGAAAGAATGGTACCACAAATATAAACAGATCAGAGGATATTTAATTATTTATGTTTAGATTTCAGGTGGGACATATCCAAAGTAAAATGTGAAGACAAGAATAAATTGTTTGCATATATGAAAACAAGGCCTTTGGCGTCAGGCATAACACATTTATTTACCATGCAGAGAGAGAATATTTGCTTCTATCTCATTTATAAAATTCTTCCCTTCAGCGATATGGAAGTAATTTTGTGGTCAGTGGGATCTGTTGGATGTCCTTTCCTAGTTTAAGTGTTAGATATTGTACGTGAGGCATGCAGTCCTGTGTGTAATGTACTCCATCTGTTACAAGACTGAAAGGCACATTTGGTGCACGCGCCTGCCAAATGAACTGCTGTGAGCTGCCAAAAGTGTAAGATGTTAAAAGGGAGAGAAGGTTGAATTTCCTGATTGTCTAATGCCTGTGAATGTAGCAACTGGAAAATAATTTCTAGTGTGGCACACAGTGGAAGAATACAAAATTATTTATATTCCACTGTCTTTGGTGTTTCCAGTCATTTCCCTACCTTCCACCCTTGTCCACAGTTGTCTTTCTCAGCAGTGAGCGGAGGTTTACTGCCACTGGGCATTACTCAGTCTCTCCCTGAGGTGCACAATCAGGCATCCTGTTTTTCCCTTGGAATCTCCTTGCCTTCTGTTTCAAAAATATCACTTCTCTGCTAGAAGTCATGGCTACCCAGCAGAGCTGGGATTTTTTAAGCCTAGGAACTGGACCAATGAGAAGATTCTGGGTGCATGATGCATCCAGGTAAAGCAGGGGAAACTTGAAACAGCTCCAAGCTTCCTACCCTGCTAAGGTAGAAAGTGTGCCCACAGTCACAGAAGAATGCATCTCTGTGCTTTTCCTCCATTTCCTCCTGCCTTGTGCAAGGGTGGCTTGAGGTAGACAGGAGGACGTGGCACTTGGACAACTGCAGGCTGCTGGTGCATCGCCAAGGTGTGTTCCCCCTGCTCAGCTCAGAGCCCTGTTCTTGCTGCTCCTCAGCTTTCCTCTGCAGAGGAGTTAGTCCTTGGCCAGTGGGGGACTGAAGGAGAGGACAGAAGAATTTCAGGGCATGGCTTGGCCTCAGTTTCCTCCTGTGGCCTGTAGGGTGTAAAAGATGCTCCCCTTCTCACCCTAGCAACAAGGAGAGGGCTGTGGAAGACTTTCAGCCTCTGAATTGTGCTGTCTGGGTGCTGTCTGCATCAGCACTGTGCAGGACTGACATCATCATGCTCAAATTAAACAAAGGTAGACTGACCTAAAGCCCCATGTCCCCATGGTCTGTGGAAAAGACGTCTAGTGGAAACCTGTTTCTGTCCAGTGGTGGGGCCATGCACATAGGGAGTGTGTGTATGGTGCAAGGGACAGATCATTTGCAAATCTGAATATTTGATATTTAGAGCGCTTTGCTATTTGATTCCCTGAGGATCATGTTTGTGAACAGAGGACATATGGTGATGGATAATAGATGCAAAAGGACAAAACACACCGATGTCAGCAAAACAGCAGCAAGGAGTGAGTAGGTGTACAATGAAATCTGCAACAGCCAGATCATCTCTCTTTCCTGCTCTCTCCATGTCTTCCATGAATAAAAGATAAGTCTGTCAAGGCTACTGTCTAGACTGCATATTGGAGCAATTTCTGCTGAAACAATGGGACCACAAAGCAGATTGCATTGAAAGTTGAAGGTTTTAACAGGTTTTAAATTCTGGTTTCCCTTTCGAGAATGTTTGCTTTTGGGACATTCTGCTTGAATGGGTAGTTCTTGGATGTGTTGAGGTTTCCTTTTGCCTGTGCAAACAGAGCTGAAAGCTCTGATTTAGACAGGACTATTGTGTGCATTAATTTAATTGAGCAAACACAATCAGCTATAATGAAAGAAAAGTATTTCTGTGCTGTACTGCAGGCGGGTGTTGCACTTCTCAGGGATGGATTATGATGTTGACAGGATCTGCCCTAACACAGTTTGGTATTGTCTTTCTTTTTTGCTGCTTCTCATGGGGACTCATGTTGGTAAAAAAAAAACCCAACCAACATTACAAAACCAAGAAAAAGTAATGATACATAAAATATAATAACAGGGCAGAATTACATCTGACCGAGAACTCTTTCTAGATGGTCAGTGAGGTCACTTGTGAGTAATGGTGGCAAAGCACAAGGAATGATACAGCTTAATAGGCCAGAATTTTTTTGTACATGGTCCAGTACAAGCTAAATCTCAGGTACCAGTTCTGTCCCTGAGTACTCAGTTTTCTGCATGGCTGGTAACAGGTAGTTTCACCTGGGTCTTGTCTCTTGACTGCTTCTGGATGGGAAGCCCACCATGGGAAAAGACCGTGGCACTACAGCAGCTCTCTGCTGCTTGGAGAGCTGCACAGCAGCTGTTGAAACTCAGTACAATTAAAGGTCAGCAGAAATGCTGATCCACCTTGGTCAAAGAACTAGAATGGCTCCAGGGCTGGCTGCCCCTCTCTAGCTCAAGTCCTGTGAGACACAGAGCATGAGTAATCCCAAGGATCCAGAGACAGCAGTGGCTGTCTGAGGATTATCGGTACATCTTTTTGGTATCTAGTGATGAAACCAACGTTTATACCCTAGCCAAGAAATGTGAGGCCATGGTGTTATTAGCTGCTCCTCTTATCACAGATCTGTGTGTGAGTGGGAGAAGCAGGATGACACATGCAGGTGTCTCACATAAGGACCTAACAGCAAAAATAACAGATAGAGAAAAGGAGGAATTTTTCCAGTTGATAAAACAGGGTGTCATTCACATAGGTTCAGACAGTGGCTGAAAGCACAATTAGTTTCATAAAACCAGACAAAGTAAGGACTTGTCTAAACCCAAAATTTTAATGAAATCCATGAAATGTAAACTCACAGGTGTAGTGTGAGAATTTGTCTAAATTTCATATTGTACAAATATTTTTGAGCTTAAGCACAAGCTATCAACTCACTGATTCCATAGTATCAACTCCTAAAAGGTTTATTCTAGACTCCCAGGGGATTCAGCAGGAACTAACCCTCCGGTTATTAGGCTCCTGGACCCAGATGCCGAGCTTTGCACATTGAAATAACTGCAATTTCCTCAGCAACCATGTGGTGTGGGAGAGATCTTTCAGGATATGCTGCCTGGGGACAAGAATTATTAATACTGCAGTAAGCAATGGTGCAATATTCTGCAGCACATCACAAATAAAATAACCCCCAGACTATGAAATGAATTGGATTTCACTGGAAACTGGAAGAAATTAGTTATGTTTACCTCCAGTCAGTGACAGATGAGTTGAAGGTGGAAGAAAAGAGGAGACAACTGTATAAATGGCAAGGCTTCCTCTGTTGCAACTCCCTGAAAACTGAACCTGTACACAGACTCCTTTGCAGCCGACCAGGATAAATAAATAGATATCTCATTTTTCTCAGTGCAGTTTATGTGCTGAGATATAGAGGGGTCTATATTTCTTGGGTTCAGAAGGCACTGAGATGAGTGGAAAGAGGAAAACCTCGGGAAGTTAAGAATTAGGTGCCTCTAATTTCTAGAAGCACTTCTAGAAATTCTGAGGTTAATAAACAATCCGTGATCACGGCCATTGCAGGAGAGTAGGATGACGGGTGATGTAAGTGCTGAGTAGCCTCAGAAGGTTAATTCCAGAAAGAGGAAGAGACAAGTGAAGGAAAGCTAGAGGCAGAAAGTGATTGCAAACCCCTTGGTGAACATCCCTTTGTAAAGCCATCTCTGTGCAGAGATGGTAGCTGACCTTAAGCCACTGGGAGCCCCTGGCTGAGTGAGAAGGAGGCTCACCCGGTCAGCGCTGGCTGCTCAGTGTAGTTGGCTTCCTGCAGCCCATCCCCTTTCCCCCAGGACGATGAGCTCATAGCAGATACTCTTCCACTTGGCTGTGTGCCACAGACTGAAGTGGATTTGGAATGTGATCTGTATTAGCAACAAGCTCGTGCTATACTGAGGCAGTTCTTGGTATATTGCTTTTGCTGTAATGCTTCTCAAATAATTATGATTTAACTGTGATACAGTCATTCAGGCTAACCTATGGCTACATTATCTCATACCTTTTTGTGGGCAGATTTAACTCAGCCTGTTTGGCAACTGTCTCAGGAACAGGCCATGTTAAAATTCTTCTTCCATTTGTCTGTGCACAATATATTCCTGTCTGATAGTGTAACATTACACGTGGTTCTCAAAAGGTCATGCCAGCCTTTTTGCCCTGTACTTTCTGTAATTCTACCTGCTTCCATCTCAAGCAGCACTGAAGCATACCTACCCCCCTTGCACCTAACCACATACTTCAGTGTGCCCGAAACATGAAAACATTTCCTTCCCTGGTGGTAAATAACTTTTCTCTTTTTAAGTGGTGTTGTACACACTGCATGCAAAATGCAGGCCAGAAGAACAACTGAGATGCTATGAAGAGAGAGAAAAATGCAAAATGAATTCTCTCATTGTGGCCTGGTAAAATTCTTTGCACATCAGAGAAAGCTGCAAGTGTGCTTGTCCTGGGACCAGGGTGTGGCTGTCCTGATACTTGTGTGGCAGACACAAACACGGTTACGCTCCTTTTTCCACACTCAGACTGCAGCAAGGATTGTAGCAGCACATCATAAAAAAAGAGTAAAATTTAAGTGTAGCAATTTGTGATAAGTAGTAATCACTGCTGGCTACCTTTGTAAGAAGAAGAAAGACAGATTTATTCAAGCCTGTGGTTACAGTTGTATAGGTACTCAAATACATCTACAGATGTTTGCTACCCACTAGGAAAGCTGTTGTTAAGAGTGGGATTGTTGAAATTAGGCTGCAAGTGGCATTTTGTGTAGAGAGTGCTGCTGCCA
The DNA here is from genome assembly GCA_013400235.1 of Oriolus oriolus. Taxonomy (NCBI): domain Eukaryota; kingdom Metazoa; phylum Chordata; class Aves; order Passeriformes; family Corvidae; genus Oriolus; species Oriolus oriolus. The sequence goes on from VXBT01009206.1 coordinate 102,432, forward strand.
ACTTAGTGGAGTACATGCTGAGTGGTTCTTAAAATGCCTTTCAATCGATATTACAATTGTAATTCAGGCACACATTTATAAGTGTATGTGAAATAAAATTCTGTAAGTCAACAAGAACAAATGAATAATGCAGGTGCAGATTAGAGACTTTGTTGAAGCAATAACCTCTGACAATCTAGGTGGCATCAGAAAAACCACAAATGGCTAGGTAGAAACCAATGATTTTATATTGGCTGCAGTGGTAAGTAATGGAAGGAAATCTTCTGTCCTTCCCCCACATTAATTTCCACCCTAGATTAAATTTTTTTTGCCTGCTATTCTGACTATTTAAATTATTATCCTACGGCAAGGTCACCTGACACAGCTATAGATTTACTATGTGCAATAAGGTTCAAGGACAGGCACTATATATCATAACAGCATCTCCTGCTCTAGTCCCAGTACAATTGTGGGCTGCAAATCAGAAAAAAAGTAGATGAGGAGGAGATGTACTGTCATTTGCTATGACCCACAGCTTTTAGGAAACCTTGTTTAACTAAATTTCCAGGTACTGCATTAATTTTCTGGAATATTTTTTTCAAATATGTTGCTCCCTTCACCCCAAATGAAGTGTTTCCAGAGACACGATACTCTTTCCCTGAATTCAGCTAACACATAATGGGGGGGGGAAAAAAAAGATACAGTTTTATAATTGATTAAAAACTTAGCAGAAACAGTCCTTGTTTTTTTTTTAATTTTGTCTCAAGGCCTCAGGAGATGGATAGAAGTATACTGCCATAAGGGGGACTTTTGTGAGGTTTTTTTGTACTTTAACTAGAAAAGAGGCTTCTACCAGCCTCACTGAGTCAAATATTTTCACTTTGACTGAGAAGACAAATTTTCAGAAATCAGATAACATGTCAACACCTTGGCCTAAGTCATTGCAATAGGCCCAGGGGTTTGCCTTGAGCTTCAGAAAAATGCAAGAATCATTTTCAGTGAATGCAATAAGCCTGAGTGTTTGATCTTAGATGTGGCCACTGAATGCCAAGTGCATGCTTTCCTTCCTGTGTTTGGGGGGGTTTTTGTGGTTTGTTTGTTTGTTGGGTTTTTGTTGGATTTTGTTTTGTTTTGTTTTAATTTGTTAATTTATTCCTTTAGGATTCCCCTGCTCTCTCTTTGTATTCTTCCTGTCATCCTGGTTTTGGCATTTCTCAGGCTTGCTACTGGAAGAGCAATTTATAATGACAGAAAGAGTAGAAGAGGACTATCTACAATTAAACTTCACTTTTAATTACTAATCAGCATTAGAAAAACCAGCAATATATTTTCAGATTGCAATGGAACTGAATCTTATCATTTGTGGTTTTTTGTCATTTAGAAGTGCACCGAAGTCCCAAGCAGTACTGCAAGCTAAGTATACAAGACAGTAAATAAACCTAGAGCATGTCAGGAACATCCCTCAGGACTTTACAAGCAAATTCAATCTACTCACATCAGACACATCCAACTGGAAGGAAAAAAAAAACATTGGAAGGAACAGGGAGAGTCTTCATAGTAGAAATGTTTTAATAACTGTTTGAGAAGTACAGCACAAGGTTTTTGACTTAGAAGATAGAGATTTGAGGAGAAAATGACTCATATGTGATGTATAGCAGCATGAAGGGATAGTTTGAAGTGAACTGAACAGGAAAAGAGAAACCTGATTCTCCATCTACTTTTTCTTAGGCATGTTAATAGGCAGCATGAAGGAGAAGAGGAAAGGCCGACACAGAAGTGGGGTTGTGTTAATTGTAGGGGTCTGTGCCAAGCAGGGCAGCCACTGTAGGTGACTTCTGGAAATGTGTGAAGATGTGGAGAAGGAGGAAGAGAAGCATGAATATGGAAGTGAGGGTCAAGCAGCAAACCATGGAAGAGCAGAGATGGCAATAAGGTAGGAAAATGTGCCAAAGGTTGAGTAAGACAAATGGCTAGGAGGGGAGGAAAGAAAAGCTTGCTTGGAATAGAGAGGAAGAACAGGAGAGATGGTGGGAATAGTGCTGTGAGAAAGAGGACAAGGATATACAACAGGCATCAGGTGAGGAGGAGGAAGATACAATAAAGAAGGCGAGAGATAGTGCAAGCCACTAGGAGGAAAAAGGAAGAGGCAAAGTTGTACAAGTATGGTGGAACAGTGAAGTGATGCCAAACCAGATCTGAATCACTTGGGGAAGAATCAATAGCACAGGGAGTAACCACTGAAAACAGGGGGTGAACTGTCTGCCAGAAGGAAGCCTGGGCATACAGCTCGTGGGTGAGCCAGCAAGGTGCTGAGCATCAGGTTCATGAACAATTTAGAGTAGAGGAACAGCTGGCTGCTGTGCCTGTGGCTGGCCCTGTGGGTCTGACAGCTGCCAGCCAAAAAGTGGGCTATTGGCAAGCCTTTCATCAATGCTTTTATGAACAAGGACAGAATGTGGCTGTGTGTAAATACTTCTGAGGATGAGGGCTAAAGTGATCTGATTTTGTTGTTAGGAATGGGTAAAGTGTGGGCCAGGAGTCTGGCCTGACTGATACTGTGGGCAAAATCAAGGAAGGAGAATGTAGAACCATCTTTTCAGCTGTTCCCAAGGCCCTAGTATTGGAAGTTCCTGGCGTGTGGGGTAGGCAGGTTGGTAGCAGAGCACTATTCTGCTATTCAAAATCTCTAGAAGGTATCAGTATCCAGTTATGCTCTCCTTTACTCCTTTGCCAAGTCTCTCTCAAGGTGAAAATGAAGAGCCCAAAGTGAATATCACGTTTTCTGGTGTCGAAAGTGGTTTAGCTTTCAGTAGCAGTGTGATATGAGGAACTGACTCAAAAGATTTGACTGAGGCAGGGGTTATTTAGACATAGGCCCGACTTTAAACTGGCCTGCAAGCTATCTGCACTTAATTATCAGCACAAGGCATCAAATCAGGGATTAATTTATCTTAATCAGATTATTTATGGAGACTTGATTAGAAAGGGTGACTGAAAAATGCAAATATTAGGTTTGAAATGTCATAACATGAACTGAATATACTTCTGAATTATTCAGTGGGACGATGCAGTATTGGTAGATTATATTCAAATTATTAAAAACATAGTTTTCCAGTTCACAAGCAAGACAGTTTTTACAGGAACCTTCCCATTTAATGTGATCAGCCTGAATGCATTTGTTAAGAACTCCAAGCAGTTGACTGTAGTACAGTGTGTATTGGCAACAAACAAAATCAAAACAGAAGTGTTATTCCACAATTTATCCAAGATATTCTAGCTCCTGGGCTTTAATTTTTTTTAAGAAAAGGAGTAAGACAGTACTTGTGCTATCATTTTTGTGTGATTTTTTTTTTTCAGTTAGTTTGTGGTTATTTCCTGAAGTGTATTACTTACACAGTACCACAAAAACACATGAGCATGCCAGCTCCTGTGCTGAAGGATGTGTCATTTGACCAAAACAGATACAGGCATAATGTTTCGCATCTCAAAATCCACATTTCTGTCTGCCTACCTCTGCTTAGTTACTTGATTTACCACACACATTTTTAATGCTTGCATGACTGTAGTATATGGCCAGCCTACAAATGGATGATATTCTACATTTCTTTGTCATTTTGGACCCAGAATAGATCAGGCCCTGTAACTATAGTGATGATCAGTGTTGGACAACATGCCAGCTTGATTACAGCATGCATACATGGATATTTCATACTGCTTTTCACAGCAAAAGCCAGTTCCAGCAGGAAATGTCCTGCCCCCCCTTCCAGGCACTCGTCCCAAGAGCCATCAGAAGCAGCCTAGATTTGCCATCAGGATGGGCTGCAAAGGGATGTCATCCACTGGGTAAATTTTTCTGATACTGGTCCTGAGTCCTAAGCTGCTGGTGAGTGCAAAGCACAGGCTGGTGTCACAATGTGCCCTGTCAGGCACCTTTGGGATGCTCCATTGCCATGGCATGCCAGGGCTTCACACAGCTCCGCTGTCACTGACCACTGAAGGACACCACATCCTCCTCAGCACAGCCCAGGACCTCACTGTGTTGGGATTTTGGCTTCAAACACAAGTGAAGGTCACCAGTGACAGAAAACTTCACGGAATCTGGCAGCTACTGGGTGACCTGAAGAAAACTGAATTTCAGCACCTTTCCAGTGAGAAGTGTTTTCATGCTGTAAGATTCACCCTCAGTGTTTTTTCAGCTGCCTACTTGGAAATGGTAGATGAGAGATCAGTTAAGGCACTGGCCCTGAAAGTGTTTCAAGATCCAAAATTCCCACTCAGGTAATTTCTGTGAGGTTTTTTTCCAGTCAGGTGTGTGCTGGCCCAGAGCCTGACATGCCAGAGATTGTCCTTTCTTGAGGGCCAAGTTACATCTGAGAGAGGAAGGCGGAGCAACCTCTATGGCTTTCACACTTCTGGAGGGTGAGCAATGTCTGAGCAATGGCTCTCAGCCTCTAACATTAACAGCTGATAGCCATGAATTAATTTGAAAATTCTGATTTGTGCCCATTCACTGTGCCTTTAACAAAATCAAACCCATTGTGCCAAGTAGGATGGTGCATAAATAAATAACTAACTCATAGCAGCTGTGAAGTCAGTGCTTGCCAGAACTGTATATAGCAGTTCCCAGAGACCACTGGGAAGTTGTACAGGAAAAACAGTTTTAAAATAACATTTTAAAGTACAATTTTTAATCAAACTAATAATTTACAGTGTAACTGCATCTGCAGACTTGTTTAAGTGGAATAAATGGAATATTGACATCAAGAAAATATATAATGGGATTGATGAGAAATATACTCTTCTCCACACTATCCATCTTCTAAGCACTAAAGATTTGGGGAAGTGATTTAGACATCATCTTGCCCCTTGAAATTTAATACAAATTCATTTCCACCCCATTACTGATTTATAACATGAAGCATTGTGAAACATGGGATCATGAGCCTTGCCAAAGCAAGAGAAACTACGGGCTTCTGAGTTTTGTGTTCTTAATCTTTTGAAGAAGTGAAAAGTATGTAATAGTAAATGCATTAAATTCTCATTGCAATTACCAGTTTGGGGCCCTTTATTTTAAAATGCTCTTTGTTTAGCAGTTCCCATTGTGGCACTACTGACTGGACACCCGAGAACTTTGTGCTTGACATACCTGTCTATTCTGAAAATCTGTCCTCAGTTATGGAAGTTAAGAAGTTTTGAAAGTCTGTCCATTTTTCATCTCATAATTGAACATGGAATAATAAAAGAGTCACAGATTTCCTTAAAAATAATTTTCCTTGAAAATATAGGTGAGTCCTGAGGAGGCCACCAAGGTGGTCAGAGGGATGGATCATGATGATCCTGTGAGAAAAGGCTGAAAGAACTGGGATTGTTCAGCCTGGAGAAGAGAAGTTCAGCCTTCCAGTACCTGAGGAGAGCCTAGAAGAAGGATGGAGAGGGACTATTCACGAGGATGTATAGTGACAGGGCAAGGGGGAATCCCTTCAAACTGAAAGAGAGTTGGTTTAGATCAGATATTAGGAGGAAGCTCTGCTGTGAGAGTGGTGAGTCGCTGGCACATGTTGCCCAGGGAAGTTGTGGCTGCCCCATCTCTGGAGGTGCTCAAGTCCAGGTTGGAAGGGGCCCTGAGCAAACTGGTCTGGTGCAAAGTAATGCTGTCAGTGGCAGGCAGGTTGGAAGTGGAAGATCTTTAAGGTCCCTTTAAACCCAAACCGTTCTATGAATCTATGATCGCTCCACCCAGTCCCAGACCCTCATACCTGCTGTGTGAGCTACCAAAACTATTTGCTAACTGCCAGTCTTCAGGAGGAGCAGGAGCCCTCTTTATTGTGTGGGCAGTGACCAGCTTCCAGCCTTCATGTTCAACAGACTCTTGACTCACTGCGGGAAATGGCGCAGAGTCCACCTGCACCTCTGCTGCCACTGAGGGATGAGACTCCTGAGCCTGCAGGGCCTCTGAGAAGATCCCACCAATGTCTCCTTCATTCTCCTCAGTGCTGCACAGCCTGCCCATGTCCTCACATGGAAAATGGGTGAGAGACAATTTGATTTTAAACAACATCATTTGATTTATTTGATGTTATTGAACATGGTTCTAAAAGGAAGATAATTTGATTTTCAAAAGTAACTGGTGAATCTCAGTTTGTGGATTCAAACCTTGTGAGCCCCACTCTTGATAATTTTAAAGAGAATTTTTTAGAGATTGAAGTCTTCTTAATGCATCTAAACTTGATACACAAACTATGTAGTCAAATTTGAAAATCTCTACCCTTTGATTAGGCAAGCAATATACACAATGCTCATGGAATGGCAAAATATCAAAACAATCTGGGCCAATTTCCTTAAAGAGGAAAACAATTCTAAATTGTACTACTAATTTCAAATAAATTTACAATCCAGGTGATATGGCCATTAAAATGTGATTTTGATGTAGAAATGTTATTGTGATATTCTGAAACCAAGAAAGAAAATCGTTTTGCAAAGAGACAGGTCTTACAGTATATGAAATGAGTGACTAAGTAGGGGTCCTAGGCTGGTACATGAAGCTACTGGAGTTGTTGGAAAGGACTAATAGCAGATAAATGACCTCATGTTTTCTGCTTCTCTTGGTAGCATACAAATTAATTGAATACAAAAATTATTTTGATTCATTGGATTAAATTATTCCATGAGTTATAATTATGCATTTCCTGATTATAATTGTACAGCTCTTCAGAGTACCTGATGTGATAGAGAACAGAACTGACCTTTAGTTTCTGATTTAAAGTCCTGGTTTTAGGATGAGTGGAAGATCTGTGTCTGAATTAATTATTATATTAGTAATAAGATAAGCTATAGGTTTGCTTTTCATTAGCACTACAGAACATTAGTTATTCAGTACACTCCATTAGGTGTAGTAGTCATCCCTTAGTGACTAATTACAGGGGTGATTCGTGTGATATTTGAAATGCTGATCTCTCTGTTCATCATTGCCGTGACACGTGGATAATTTCAAGTACAGTCTGTATGATGGTTTTGAATGCTGTGTGATGTAAACATGCCACAGCCTGATATTTACTGATCTTCTTTATGGCAGTGTCTTTGAAATATTTCTTTGCAAGTTGTTACTGTCATTGATTATCAGTAAATATTCCTCAACTTTTTTTTTAGTTCACTAATTTATATGTGTAATTTGTTCGTGGAGCTGAGGGAAGACATTTTTCCATAAAAAGCTGTAATGGCTGATGGAAATTAGAGAGAGAAGGAGTAAGAATTCAGCTGGTGGATAGTTGTAGTAGCCAGTGTACACATTAGAAAACCAAGTTCTCATTTTTGGAGATCCAGATCTGTGTTTTTTTCCAGAACTTAATTTTGAAACATGAAACTTCTGGCCAGACCTCATGATGCTAGTGCACTTTTTATCCTTTCTGGAGCCAACAAAAATATTTAGTGTATTGTAAAAGAATGTTGTAAACTACTAATTTCAGGAGCTGTGTATCTTAATCTTGGCACGTGACATCAAAATATGCCAGTAGACACCTACTGAATGTGCTGCTGTTAGATATACATGCTGTTATCAGCTTTCTCTTGGCTGGACACAGCTTTGAACAAGCTGTTGGGGTGTGTTGGGTGTGATGTGTGGATGCCTGCTAAACCCAGCACCTCGGGACTGAGGAGGGGAGCATCCATGGGCCTTGATGGACCTCACTAGTAGTGAATTCAGCAGAGGCTTTTCTGAGTCATTTCTGCACAGATGCTGAGCTGGACAAGAGGCTCCCATTAAACTGCCTGCTTCAGACTTGTGGTATGTCCGAGATTTACTCAGCAGTGTGGTTAGACAGAGGTCACAAGACTTGAATGTTTTGACTGAAGTCCTGCTGATGATTTATTTCAGAGATCTAAAGCCTTTCATGGGTCTGAGTCATAGGCTTGGATCTGTAACATGAAAGCTGAGAGCAGACTGCTGCATCTTTAGGGGGACAAGGCTCTGGACTGACACTCGTTGTCAGACTCATGGCTTTTCAGTCTCTGGTGGGAAGGGTTAAATATCAGCTTTGTGCTAACTCCCAGTTCTGTGGACTAAAATGTTGCATAGGTCTGGAGCAGATCCTCCTCTCCCCTCCTCCCCACCCATGAAGATGAATTTCACCCACAGGGACTGGGAGCTCACTGAGAAACAGCAATGGTATTACTCATTTTCTGATGTGAGCTAAGACCAACATCTCTCCTGTGTTACACAAGGAAAGAAGGCTATTTCTAGTGAATCAGAGGATGAATTAAATGCCATGGGTATAAACAAAGTAAATAATCATGTAGAGGAAGGCAAACATTTTCTACCTTCAAGACAACAAATACAGAGAAATTAGTGAGGGACTTGTCATCCACATTCTATTCTGCTGTTCTTTTTTTCTTTGTTGGTTTAAGCAGTGACATTTACTCACAAGTTTATACCAAATGAATACATGGTATTCATGAGTCATTGATCTTAGTGTGGTGTTGGGAATGAAAATATAATTCTTATCTTCAAGTAAGAAAAGGCACTAGCCAAGCTAGATGGCTTCAGTTGTCTTTGAGCAAGTAATAACAGGAAAAATGATAATGCAGAACCTAATTAAGCAAATACGAGAAAAGATGTACAAGAATAAACACACATCATAAACACCTGGTGTTTTGTAATTGCTATGTGACACCAAAAACCTAGCCAGAGGGCTGAAGATCAGACTACAACATGTGTCTCATTTTGTGAAAAACGCGTGATAGAAGGAAACAGGAGAAAGAGAGAGAGCTCTTGTACACAAATCTCGCACAGTCTGTATAAGACAGGATGTTTGCAAGACTCTTAAGGTGGTCGGAAAGACAAGGCTTCATTATTCACTATCTCTTATGCCAGTGGCATATGGCATGTCTGGAGTATTCTGCCTGTGGTCACGCTTGTGAGCACAACCCCGCAGCTTCCCGTCACCTTTATGGTGGTCTGCAAGACTCACTCTTTGTGTAGTTCATTGCCATGAGCTAGTGGGCTTTGGGTGGAAAGAGCCAAAGTGAAAGAAAAGGTGAAACTTTCCACACCTTGGTCTTCCTTGCTCGGAATTGCTGTCACACGGAAGTTGGATCCTTTGGCTTTATCTATGTCATGCTTTGTGAGTGGTGCCAGAAGAAACAGTGAACAGCATTAGGACTGATTTCTCTTCCTAATCCATGCCACTGCTGCACTGACTGCCCATAGGCAGGCCGTGGGGAGCCTGTCAGCTCCGAGGTGCACATTAAGATGTCCAGCAACCAACCAAGGTTTTGGACATACCTAGGTATGTGGTGTGTTCCGTAAAGTGTTTCATGAAGTGGCTGTTCTTTCTGTCTGCATGAATTGTGCTTTTGATCTTGAACCTTGCCCTGGGACACCCCTTACATATGCAGGGTACATATAATTGTTGTGCTTGCTGATGGAACATAAGGGCTATTGGCACAGAGCAGCAGATAAAAATGTATAAATAAATAACCACATGTATAAATATTTTCACTTGAGACTAGCATATTCTTCATGAAGGATACTTAAAATCCAGTGCCATTTCTTTCTGTCCCATTAGTAATACAGTGGAAGAAATCAGAATCTAATACGAAAAGCCCACATGACTTTTTTTTGCTTAAGATGATCTACAGATCTTTTGTGGTATGAAAAGACACTATTTTTACTTTCTTTTTGATTTTTTCCTTTTTTGTTATAGTGTTCTTAACTGACTTTATCTTGGCCCAGGATCGGTGTTTTTGGGACATGCAGAATTACATATTTATGGAACTTAAGTACTAAAGATGTACAATTTGTTCTTTAAAATTTGGCTCCCCTTGCTGTCTTCACTTATAAACCCAGATAAATAAAAGAACACATGCCTGGCTGAAATGCACAATCCTTGCAGTTCTGAGTAATTGCTTCCTCATTGCAGTCCTCCTTCAACACTCCCCCCTCTGGTTTTTTTCAAGACTGTGAACACATTTTTGCCTGCTTTCATGTTTGGCAGAAGACTGGAGACACTGCTAGATAAACTTGGTCACCACTCCAGGGGCCTATGAGATCAATAGCTACCCTACATCTACATGATGCCAAGACAAGAACTTGGCCACTGTAAATTGTGTTCCCGTTAAGCCCGATCTTTCATGTGGAACATTTTTGATAAGTCAGTAGGNNNNAAAAAAAGCTTTTTGCATTTTAAATAAAGCACTCAAAGTACCCTGGCCAAGAATCCAGGGAGTAATTTGTTTAGGCTAAATGGCAGGCTCGTGCAGGTAGGCTAGCATGCTTACCAAGGAGGAAAATGCTGAAGCAGCAGTTACAGGCATTGCCAGCAGTGGGGTATGCCAGCACTGGCACTATTTTTGGAGGCAGATACACGGCAACTATTAAACTTTTCCAAGAGATGTGAATCAGTCTTGCTAACTATCAGAGAACATGGTCAATTGCTTTCCTACAGTTTTGATTTATTAACTTCTACTCTGAAGCTTAAAAATCTGAACAAGCAGCATGTTCAGGTTGCTTACGTGTTTTCCATGCAGTGATTAATACATATCCTACTTGCATTTGAATATGCTTGTTCTAAAGTACTGCCTTCAAAAGGTAATGCTCTGGCCATGCCAAAAGAACTTTTCCTGGGTGACAACTTCAGAAATGCACACAGCCTATCCAGTTTTATCTGAAGCGTGACTTTTAAAACATAGAAGTCTAGGGAATTTAGCACGAAGAGGTTGAACTTTAGCCTGTGTTTGTTTACATAAGGAGTGCTTTCCTGGAATGTAGACATCTACATGTTGTACATTAGCACTCGAGCTATAAAGGCAAAGATTTGCAGGTTACACATATAGCAAAGCCACCATGGCCTCCCACTCACCTGCCCCGGGGTGAAACAAGCTATTATTCAGAAAAAATGTTGTTTTTCCAGTAAGGTCTTTTGTCAGTACACCTATGTTGGGTAGGGCTTCATATTCTTCTTACCTTCACAGTCTTCCCAGACAAATTCCTTGTAGTGTAAACCTAGATGAGTACTGGAGTTTTATTTGTAATACCTGCACTTGGAGGTAATTTTCTTGTGTCAGACTTGACTGTGTTAAGGAAAGTTTGCTGTCTGAGCATCCAGGGACTGCTCTGTCAGCCACACTGGCACCACCCACTTGGGACCGAATCCCCCCTGAAGCAGAAGCCCCAGCGAGGTGATGGATTCCTGCTTAGCTCCCTGCACAACCCACACACGGTCAGACCAGTTTCCTTACTGCCTGGACTTCAGGTTTCCCACAGCAGAGTCTCAGACCTCTGAGTCCTTAAAATAAAGTAATCATTGGGCAGCAACAGAATAACAGCTCACACTGGTGCTGAGGAGGAGGAGGAGGGACCCCCAACAAAGGGACCTCATGGCTTTCATACTCTGACAGTCTGCATGGGGACATCTGGGGTCTCCCTGCCACGTCCTCGGCTCCTGCAGTGTCCCTCACCTGGCTGTGCCAGAGGTCCCTGTGCATTTGTTATGTGAAAAGCTGGCAGTTCACGGATGGACGCTTGCCTTGGGCTCTGCCACCCAGACCTCAGTCTGCACTGTGAGCTACCTGCACTAAATATATTCCTCAACAGCTGAGACATTCTTCCTCCTAGTTTCCTAGCAAATACCTGTCCCTGAGTATGACCTTTCGGCTCAAATTGCCTGCTGAAATGTTTCATTCAAACTGATTCCTCTCCTTAGCCTTTTCATCTGGTCAATTAAAAATTTTCTGGAAGACTCCTGCCACAGATAATATCATATTGTGAAGAGAAACTGCCTAAAATATTTTATTAAATAATATGACTCATAATGTGCTTGATATTGCACTGGTTGCTATACAATTGCCTGCTAGAATGAATTCTTGTCTGTTTCTAATAGTCTGTCTCATTGCTTACTAGCCATGGCACTTATTTGAACTTTGCCTGTGTGCTGAGGTCAGCTCCATGGCATGGAAATCCAGGGTGGGAGATGAAATAAAACCCTTTGGTAAACCTCTGAAGAATGGTAGGAGTGAGAAGTTTGTGCCGAGCACATCATACACAAGGCTCTTTTTCAGGTAGTGAACCAACCCTAGTTGATGTCTCCAGCTGAAGTTGCCCATGCAGCCTTTTAGGAGGCTCCTCAGCAGAACTTTGGTAAACGTCAGCTTTCCTTGACAGATCTGGAAGCAGTTTGTGAGTCTAGGAATTGTTCCAAGTGCACAGTGTGGCCTTTTAAAGGTGAGGAGGAGGACAAGGGTAGATGAAGAGCTCTGCACCAATTTGTTCAGCAGTATAGAGGTGCTGAGTGGTGGGTTTGTCTAAGGAAGACAGGATCACAGACCTTTCACTGCCTTGGTTCTGATTGCTAGCAGTGTTTCACCTCTCCTGAGGAAGGTATTTGTGTTCACTCACTTGCAGACTCACAGCACAGGCCCAGCATGGCTGTGCTGGTGGAGCAGGCCCTGGTCAAAATGACACTTTGATCTCCCACTTTTTGTTCAGTGAATGACATCCTGGATATACGTGCTGGTGGCACATGCCAGTCAGCTTGCTGAGCAGCTGTGTGGAGCCTGTTTCGGGTGGAGGTGGCAAAATCAGCTGTCTGCTCCTGGTTCTCCTGGCCTGAGCTATGAGCTGGTCTGCAAGGCAAAAAATCTTGTTTTTCCTAATCTGTTAAAAAAACGTGTGAACAGGCTTTGGTCAGCAGAGAGGCTGGGACCGGGGGGTAGCATGGACCTGAGGAAGTTTATGTACAGTTTCACTCTCCGTGCTTCTTGGTTGGCAACATGTTGGTAAAGACAGGTACTAAAATAAAAATAATGTAGAAAAGTGAGCTTAAACATGGTTGGAGAATATTTGTGTAGAAAATGTTAACTTCATTAAAAAAAAAAAAAATCAGTTTTGGCAGGTTCTCTGGACATCATCTAGTCCAATCTCATACCCAAGCTGGATCAAGTCACTCAGGGCCTGGTCTGGCTGAGACATCTCCAAGGATGGAGTATCTTCTTGGGGCACCTGTGCTGGTGCTTAACCTCTCCCACAGAGAACATTTTCTCCTGAAATCTAGTCAGAATTGCTTTTGCTGCAGGCTGGAACTGTTGGCTCTTTTCTCCTCACTGTGCAGCAGAGAAGAGCCTGTCTTCATATTTCCTATAATCCTTTCTGTCTTAGTGATGAGTATTCTCTGTACATGGCTACTCTAGTTTAGTCTAGTTGTTCCTGGGATGCAGGTCAGGAGTTAGACATCTCCAACACCACAACTGCCCACTGTGGCTGTGCTTTTTCTACAGCTTTTGCAGTTGATTGGTTGACAAAGTCAGAGCTCAATAGAATTCAACTTAGCTTGTGCTGTTCCCAGCTCATACAGGCTGATCTTAATTCAGCCGGTGACTCTGATGACACATATTTAATATTTCTATAAGGCAAATACAGTTTCATTGCTCCAGTAGTGAGGTGACCTATTTGAAGTGACTGAATTATTATTTTAAGCTAATACTACACTGTAGAAAATGATTGTGTGCCTTTTTGCTATTTCCATCTCCATTCTCCACACTGGTGGAGCTAAGTAAGATCTCCATACCTGGGCAGGAATGGGTCAGGCCTAGGATCTGTCTGTTTTGTTCAGCATTTCCTTTGCAAAACCTACAGGAAGCCAAAGCAGTCTGTCTGCAAGGATTCTTATATATTATGTTGTGTGGTTTCCCTATGGAAACTATATGGCCTGAAGGAATGTCTTGTGTTGACCCACTAGAATGTGAAGAATTTGGGAATCTGGTTTTCTTATATAGCTCTGTACTCACTCTTCAAAAGAAAAGCCACAGGAAGGAAAGGCTCTTTGTCATATCCTAGAGTTATTATCTCCTTTATTCGCTATTTACTGCAGGAGGTTGTGACAGCCTTATGCTGTTCTAAAGGTTATTTTAGTCTGGCAGAAAGATGGAAGAAGAGGGGAAAAAACAGGCAAGAGAGGAAGGGAGTGAGTGGTCACACCAAGGGGAGTTTACTGCTAGATTCTAGTAGAAAGAAGCAAAGAGAGCAAATCAAAGGATGACATAGTTTCATCCTGTTTAATGGCGTGGGTTTTGTTAGCAGTGTAACCATCCCACGGAAATCTCCAGCAGTGAGAGGTAAATAACGATGCTGAGAAGAAATTTTGATGTACATGACTCACTTTGCTCTTTTGCATGTGGTAGTTCCTGGTTGTATTCCTGTCAGATTTCAGTGACCTCCAGTACCTGCTGCTTTTATTGGGGTTACAAGACTGTACCTCAACATTGTAGTATCTTCCAATATTATACAAGTTTTCAGTAATTTTTCATGAGAAAGGAATTGCTGTAGAGTCTGAATGTCACAATGGAAACTTCCATGTAAATAGATTCTATTTTATAAATATATTTTTTAAAATTTGTAAAATCATGAGATGCATCTCAGAAAAGATGACATTTTCATTCTTTAATAATGTAGTACCGTACATGTAGGTCACAAAGGATTGAAGGGAAAACCACTGAAATAATTAATCTCCCAATTAAAATAGTTTTATGATTCTGAAATTGAAATGAACATTTTGACTTGGTTTACACTATGAATTCTTCTGCAAATCCTCAATTCTGTACCCCAGAAAACTAAAAATGTCTGACAAGTGCATGACTGACATTTACAAATGATAAATAATATGGTTTCAAAATACAGTCTCCAAGGAAAGTACATACTTGAATTAGCAGGATATTAGACTTCTTTCCCAGTGGTTCTGTGCTTTGGCAAGATATTTTCTTGGACACTGGGAACCAGCAACTACAGATGGACTGAAACAGTCAAAGAGGGAACATCTGAAGTGATTTTTTACACATTGCTGTAAGTCACTCTCCTGTTTTAAATTAGTAAGATCTAAACCATCATGGTAACAGACGTCGGTCTCTGATGGTAAACATTTCAGAATGGAAATCTGTGTGTCTCGTGCATAATAATTAATACATAATATCAACAACATACAAACATATCTTGCCATTCTAAGAAAAGTTTTCACCTGCATTGAATAGTTGGCTTAGTTAGACAAAAGTTAACAATCTTAAGAGGGTTGATAATTTTCTTGTGCCTGTCTGGAGTAAATACTAAGGCCGTATGAATATGTATGATGGTCAAAAGAATCATTCCTTATGTTTTTTGTTTGGCTATCCATATTCATCTTAAGAGAGGAACATGACTTATCCTTTGGACAAAAGCATCTAATTTTTGCATGAAAACCGAGGTTTCACAAATGTGGGCCATGATAACAGGATTGGGGGAGCTGAATGCTGGAAGATATATACATTAAAATAAGTAGGATTTACTCCTTACATCTATTTCAGACAGGAGAACTTTCGAGGGTTCAAAGAGTATTGATAGATTTTTGGAGAAGATCACTTCTATTTCAACAACACACTATATACTCCTTTAATAAATGAGCTGTCTTTCTTAATTTATCCTTAGCATTGAAAATAACCCCTTTATCCCACTGCCAAATCTAATATATTCTGTGTGTAGGATCATATAAAAATACTTTGAATTTCCAAAAAAAGCTTGTACTCCCTTCAGGTAAGGTGAGTTTAGTGCCTGGTAGTGGCATTTAATAGTGATTAAAAATGGTAAGTGATTAAACTTATCACAAGATGAAGCTTCTCATTTGCCAATCAGAAATTAATCAGAAGTGTTAATCAGACCCATGATCTTGATTTTCTCTATTCTGGAAATTTAGGACAGATCTTGCATTTTCTAAAGATGAAGAAAG
This sequence comes from Oriolus oriolus, assembly GCA_013400235.1. Classification (NCBI taxonomy): domain Eukaryota; kingdom Metazoa; phylum Chordata; class Aves; order Passeriformes; family Corvidae; genus Oriolus; species Oriolus oriolus. The sequence continues at coordinate 118,151 of VXBT01009206.1, forward strand.
AACCTGGAAAACATGATAGACAAAGCATAAATGGATTCTTTCTTTCCTTTTTGTTTTTTTTTTCCTCTGCATAAATATTTTAAATACAGCAATTTTGTCATGTATTTGAACAGCACCAAAATGCAGCATACTTGAGAAGAATGACTGTCTCAGTACTGAGGCTTAGGAGAGTTAGCTTCAGACAGTGACCTGAAAAGCTTATGTAGAATCACAAGCCTTTATTTCGTTTGCACTCATGGCAGGATTCATCTCCAAAAACTACCTTAGAGGAGTAAAGTAGTTTTGAGGAGTCCCAACAGCTAGTTTGCATGGATAGTTTGCTGTTTTCAGCCCAGGTGTTCAGCTGGTGTGTGGAATCCTGAGGACTACTGGGAACAATAAGGTGAGTAACACACTTCTTAAAATTAGAACAAGATGTTCAAGTTTTATGTGTCTGGATACTGAAAAAACAGGAGGAAGTTGTAAAATTTCTTCCGTGAAGTAGCATTCATTCTTAGGGTTTTGTTTCTCGTGTTTTCGTACAAACAGGCATTCACGTTTTTGACAGCTTGTCCACCTTTTTATCTCTCCTCATACTAGAAGCACTGCACTGGAGACTGAGTCCCCCCATCTCTTTCCCTGTCCTCTCCAGCTGCACATAAGTGTCTTTGAGTCATCCCAGTAGGAATCTGGCTGTATCATGCATCCTGTTGCCCTCTCCTCCATTCTTGTGATGATCCCTTCAGAGACGAGCCCACACTTTTCATCCTGGCAGACAGCCCACTCTCCCATTCTGTGAGCTGGCTTTGTGAATGGCCCATAAAATTCTTCCAAGGAGCCATGTAAACCCACTTCTTTTGCTGTTCATATGGAATTCCTACCCTGCAGTTTTCTTCTGTCTGCATATCATTCTATGACTTGGCCCGACTTCACATTTATTTCTGCCTATAATGCTTATGCCTCTTTCTATTTTTGTAATTTCTTCTTCTCCACCCTTTTTTGGGAAAAGCTGCTTCATAGTTCTTATTTTCTGTTTTCCCTAAGTGCAGCAAATCCCTTCCTTGGGAATATCTTTGCTCTGGTGGCTTCTTCCTCCCTTTCTTCTGTCCTCACATTCTTCCACAGACAACCCATCTAAAACAGGGTATTCTTCTGCTACTCTTCTCTATGAGGTACCTCTCAGTCTTGGGCTACCTACCCATTTTCTGCCCTGTCAAACTCTATCATTCTCTGCAGTTGGATTTATGTCTGGGGTCTCATCATTGTTGCCTTCGTTAGGCCAAGCCTTGCACAACGATGGTTTGTGCCAGGTAGGCCTCTGCAGAGAGACATTCCTCTGCCTCTGCACCTTCTCATTTATGTCATGCCAAGCCTTTGGTCATTTCCAGCTGCCTCTCTCTGTGTTTTATCACTGACAACATTTTCCACTTCACTGGCCTTAAAAGAGGAAGAACAGTATCTCTCAACAGGTCTGTTACGGTCTCTGCTTTATTAGTGTCATGGGTTGACCCTGAGTCTGGATACCAGGCACCCATTAAAGCCACTCTGTCACTCCCCTCCACAGCTGGACAAGGGAGAGAAAATATCATGAAAGGCTTATGAGTTGAGATAACAACAGGGAGAGGTCACTCAGTGATTACCATCAGAGGCAAAACAGACTCGAATTGGGGAAATTAGCTGAATTTATTACCAATGAAAATCACAGCAGGATAATAAGAAGTAAAAAAACCATTAAAAACAGCTTTCCCCCACCCCTCCCTCCCTCCTAGGCTCTACCTCCTGTCCCAGAGGCCCATGGAGACAGGGAATGGGGGTTATGGTCAGTTCATCACACTTTGCTCCTGCTGTTGCTCATGGAGAGGAGTTCATCCCTTGTTCCAGTGTGGATTTCTGCTCATAGGAACTTCTTCTCCATGAACTCCCTCTCCATGAACTTGTCCAGTATGAGTCCTTCCCATGGGCTATGGTTCTTCATCAGCTGCACCAACAAGGGTCCCTTTCCACAGGGTGCAGTGCTGCAGGAGCAGCCTGCCCCAGCTCGGGTTCCCTGCAGAGTCACAAGCCCTTCCAGGAAATCTGCTGCAGGCAGTGGGGGCTCCTCCCTCCACAGGGTCATGGGCTCTGCTGGGAGCCTGTTCCAGCATGGCCTTCCCATGGACTCACAGCCTTTCTTGGGCACCCACCTGCTCCAGCTGGGGTCCTCTGTGGGCTGCAGGTGGATCTCTGCATCCCCATGGATCTCCAGGGGCTGCAGGGGCACAAGGGCTTCACCATGGTCTGCACCACAGGCTGCAGGGGAATCTCAGCTCTGGCACCTGGACCACCTCCTGCTCCTCCTTCTCCACTGACCCAGGCATCTGCAGAGCTGTTCCTCTCACAGGTTCTTACCCTTTTCTTCTCTGAGCACAATTACATCTGTGCAATAACTTTTTTTCCTTCTCAAATCTGTTATCACAGAGGCGCTACCACCTTTTCTGATGGGTTTGGCCTTGGCCAGCTCCATCCTGGAGCCAGCTGGCACTGGCTGTGTTGGGCATGGGGGGAGCTTCTGGCAGCTTCTCACAGAAACCACCCCATAACCCACCACTGCCGAAACCTGGCCAAACAAACCCAGTACAGCTAGTCACTTTTCATAAAGTGGAGGACGAATGTCATAATTATGAAAGTTACACTTCTTTCCTCCTGCATAACGAAAGTGGCTGAATTCCTGCTTTAAATGTGAAATTTGTTGATGTTAACTGTGGAAACTCAAGCTGTACAATTTGTTGCCAAAGTTTGCAAAATTAAAAGGAAGTGTATGGGATTATAGGCAAAACTCAGTTACTAGCATCTGCTTCAATGCTGTATTGTAGGGGAACAAAAGGAGAAGGATGGATTCAGAAAGATCCACAGCTAGGTAGTAGTGATTAGTACAACTCCACTGCTAGGGAACTGCTCCTCTGCTCAGGATGTTGCCATTAGAATTAGAAAGACTTCTTGAGAAACAGCAGGTTTTGTCATCAGCAATATCTGAATGTTGTCAAATGCAAACACCTGTAACCATTAAAGCATTGAGGCTTAGAAGAGAATGAACAGGACAGTTGACAGTTTTCAGGAAGTTCCAGTTTCTGCCCTTTAACTACCAAAAAAGTTCGTATTTTTGGGGAGGCACATCCATGCTCAGCATCTGACAGCCAGTCATAGCTCCCAGTGACAGAACACTACTTCGTCCTCTCTGAATCTGGATGGAAGAGGTTGTGTACTAGGCCAGACAGAAACTGGTGATTCAGAAATAATGTTTTCACCACAAGTTTATATATTTATGTCTGGTTTGATGAAAGCCAGAGGTCCAGATTTTCACACAGTCACCGTGATTTGAAAGCAGCTTCAAAAGAATAATTCCAGGTGTCAGTTCTCATAATGTTGTTTCTGAATTTTAAAGCAGATAATCCAAAGTGACCACCCTTAGAAGGCAGGTAAAGTAGCTATTTTTTCCTGTTAAGTTTTTGAACTCAGCTGCACGATTTGTTTCGAGTGATCAGTTCTAAAATTGCTTAATAATGCTTAATAATTGCTTAATAATTGTTCCAGAAGCACTGGAACAGGCTCCCCAGGGCAGCGGCCACAGCACCAGCCTGTCTGAACTCAATAAGCCTTTGGATAACACTTTCAGGCACGTGATGTGACTCTTGGGGGTGTCCTGCACAGGGCCAGGAGCTGGACCAGGTGATCCTGACGGGTCCCTTTGAACTCAGCCTTTTCTATGATTCCATAATTCTATGAATTGTTAAACTGCATTCCGACTACCAAGCAACAGAATGTTTTGCTCTCCTTTTATTGAAAATCATGCAGTTTATGGCTTCAAACTTCTCTCGTTTCAGTTCTATTGCAGTGAGACATGTGGCTCTCCTTGTAGGAAGTGAAGAATTTGCAATTTTATGACTGAATGTGAAAATTGTTATCACTCTCTGTTTTGCCTTTTTTCTTCTTGTCTTGCTGAGCAGTCTGCTCCTGCTGCTGCAGGGAGTTCTCCTGTAGCAACCTTGTGGTTGACCTTACAGCACAGGCCACTCATGCCAACTAGGAATTCTTCTGTGGATGGCACTTTGTCTGGCTGTTCAAGCTGTAAATTAATTTTGCTTCTTAAATCATCAGTGAAGCATCTCACAAAGATTCCTTCGCTGATGAGAGATGGGGTGTACATTTGCTAGTGAGTAAGCAGAATGATGAAGTCTCTGAGCCACTAGTGGTGCTCTTGGGAAGGAGAAGCAGTGTTGCAGGATGAGGTGTTGACCTTGGTGACTGGCCATAATTTTCAGATCACATTTCTAGCAAATAATGTGCTTGCTCCTCCCTTCCCTTTTCTAGCATTTCCATCCTCTTTGTCCAGGGAAGAAATTCAGACATTTGCTGGGTTGCTACACAAGGACTTTCACATTTATTTTCTTCTCTTCTGTGAGCTTTTTCCCTTGGAATACAATTTGGAGAGGAATTTGGAGGAGAGAGGGCTGCTGTGGAGCAAGGTGCTGATTGATGTGGGCATTGATGACAGGGCTAGGCCTTTCAGTGAGGTTTCTGGTTTGTTCATCCAGAGAGAAATACAGAAATTCTCTTGGATTCATGGATGGTACAGATGGAAAAGTCATAGTCAGTCATCTGGTTCATCCATCTCAGAGCAGAGGGTTATTCAGCAGGACATATGTTTCTAATATTTTGTCCAACCTATTTTTATAGGCTGGGTGATGAGTCATGGGGCTTACACCATCCCCAAAGGACCAGTATTCTACGTCTAATCAAATTTCAATGCTGGGAAGATTTTTTTTCTGCTATAGGTTTTCAATTTGTTAATTTTATTTTGTTACACTTGCTTGTCTCTTCCAAACACTTCCTCTTGGTTTTCGTATTTCAGTTCTTCATCTGTATCTTTGCTCCTATCAGATCATGGTATTTTAAACAGGGCAAGTTGTTGAAGCCTATCTTTATTTTTGCCTGGCACGTTGCCTTATAAAACCCTCTGTTCATTAATGTATCATTTAACCTTCAGGCTTAAACATTTTGGAAAGTTCAGCTGTATCTGAAGATTGTATGAGGCAAAAATACCCATGCTCCATTCCGTGTTAATATAAGCAATATAGTCATTCAGTTGAAGATCTGCACGCCCATGTTTTGAAGCAGGGCTGGGAGATTTGGCAGGAAGGGTGGCTGCTTACAACCAAAATGTGTCTCTTGACATCACTGAAAAATGCATTTTAGACAAGTGATGAGTCCAAAAAAAGAAGTCATCTCTCAGGAGCGTGGTGGGGACTTGTCAGAACCTGGCTGTTGGCTTTTGAGCGTGGAAGACCCTCTGTCCAGCTATGGCTGCTGTGGGGTGAGGGGACTGTGCCTGTGCCAGCTCTCTGCCCAGGGGCAGGGCTGAGAACCCCACCTTGCCTGAGGACATGGGGCACCCTGCCTGGTGCTGGCACAAAGCTGACACCAGGGAAGCAGGAGAGGAAAGGAAGAATAATAATAGACCCAAAGAGAAGGAAAGGGAGAAAGATACGTCCAAGCTGGGAAGAAGAGGTGAGAGCAGTCAAGGAAAACAGTGCAGACTAGGCATAGGCAGGAGTGCAAGAGTCCCTGTCATATGGTGCCCTGCAGAACTGGGCATAAGGTAGGAAGGCATGTATTTCTATACCCTATGGAGATAAGCACCTGTATTTTCAGTCCTAGTTTTACAGACTTAGTTTTGAGTTCCAGGCTCTTTTTTTGCCTGATCGGACCCTTAAGTTGCTCAATTTCCATCTCTCACCTCCTGTCCCATGTTCTCCTGAACACCTTTCTACCAAAAGGCAGCTTCCTGTTTTCCCCATCTCCTAGAACCCCATCTCCCCAGCTTGCCCTCATTTTCCTTTCCACAGCAACCAATTGTATATGTTAACAAATTTAGGGCTGTATTCTTTCATTAGGTACTATGAAGTGTAATGAAATATCCAGGATGACTGATCTGTACATAGTGATAGGAATCATGTCTACTGTTGTTCCAGTAACTATGAACATAGTATGAGGAATCTCTCAACAGAAAATACCATTTAACCCTTCTCATTCCAATGGCCATTTCAGTATTATATTTATTAGTAGTTCTGGGTTTTGATAATAATCAAGATTTTATCAAACTATGTAAACAAATATTGTCTTGACCTAGGTGAGATAAAAGAAAAAATAAATGTTGCTTTATGCTTTAAGATGGTAAGCTAGTTTTGCCTCCAGGGATTTTCCTTCAGTAGGAGGCTAAAAGGCTACCAGATATTAAGGGCAAAGTTGTGAATTACAATATTGGAGTAACTTTCACTGCACTGAACATTACTAGGCCAGTCATAAAGCAATATGAATTTGCATTTATTAGTCTCCTTGCTGTCAGTATCCAAGCTGCTGTTTAAGATCATGGCTTAAGAACTGAGATCACTGGAAATTCACCTACTGTGTTATAAAGAAACCTTTTATTACTGAACTAGGGATGTTTATGCTACTGCAGTAGGGATGGCACGTAGGGAAATGTATTTGGTGCTTTTGGAACTCTTAATGGTTTATCATCTAATTCCTAATGTATGAAATTATTCTTCTGTTTGATTTCTTCCCAATACTTGTGTTCTTCGATTCCTTTGCATGCAGTCATTTCAAGGAACAAATATTGCTGACATCACCACTGTAAGTAAAGATAAACCGGTTGCTACTGGTTACCCAGTTTCCAAACCCAGACTATTGTATCCTCTTGAGTATGACTTTGTTTTCTGAATAAAAACTGGATTTGTTGTCTTGTTAATGAATGAATAGAAGACCTCTCCTTTGCAGAAAATATTGTATTTAACCAGATGTGTTTCAGGATTTACTGGGCCAGGATTTATTTTGACCTATCACTAAGCTATTTGTGATTGTGTCAAATACAAGGTGTACATTTCAAAAAGAAGCTCTGTCTAGTGATCTGTTGTTAAGGAGTAAATTGAATCCTTTAAAATATTAGAGAGCATTCTGTTCAAGAGCTACTCATAGTAAAATTATATTTAGAAAATGGTTATCGACAAAGGAATAGGTTTCTTTTCAGAGCCTATTTGAAAAGAATATATTTTTATATTGAACTTTCAAAACCACATTTGCCAAAAAATTGTTTATACTACCAGATATCTTTGTGAATTTCTTTTGCTATTGTGGTAGATCTACGTAGCTACCATTACATTAGTGCTGAAGATTTTAATGAATTAAAAAATTGGTTTAATTAATTGTTTGATATTTATGAGAACTAAATAAACTTGTTCTTGCTGAAATTACAAGCAGATAAACTCCCTTCACCTCTATTTACCCTTGGAGGAAGTATTGCAGTTAATTATCTCTGTCACATGCACACCAACACACATTGTACCCATTCATTTACTGAAGCAATTCAATTGTATGTATAAAGAAAAAAGAGACTTCTACTTGTAGCCAGGATTTAGAGTGGCAGTTCTTTCTTCCTCATGCAGCCCAGCAATGTCTGTAGCATGGGAATGCCAGCCCTCCTTGTTTTGAGTCCTTGCTGTGGGAAGGGCGCTGAAAGCTGTGTCCTGAGGAGTGAAGTGGACACAGTGCATGAGTGAATTACTCATTACCAAGTGCACAAAGATTCCCTTGAAAGACTGCGGTGTCTTGAAGTAAACTGCCCTTGATGGTCCTCCTGTGCACTTCACCTTAGGTGGAGTAATGACATAAAACCCACCATGTAATGCTAATTACACAGGCTGAGTCACTGCAACTGCACAATCCTACCCACTTGCTTTCCCTCCCTGTTCACCCTGCTTGTGACTTGTTTGAAGTATATAACAAGTGCCTCTGGACAAAGACTGTCTGCTCTGATTATTTCATTAACTAATGCAATATGCTTCAGTCTTCATTTGGGAGGCTGGTGAGCACTGGGATGCTACTGGTAAACTAAAAAGAGAACATTAATTACAGAGGAGGGACTTTCCATGTAAGAAATCTGTCAAGAATATGCCACTGCCAACATGACTGCATTAGACTTCAGAATGTGTGGTCTGGGATAGGACCTGCTAAAGTACTTAGCAGCAGCATTGGAAAGTATGATTTGGCTAAGGAACTGGTCAGGGATTAATAGACACCTGCAAACTTCTCTGGTGATTTGTATATGCCTTTATAGTTTGTATTTTCTTGCCTCTAAAACATTAGGTCTGTCCAGAATGAACTTGTTTTATCACTACATCTTTCTTCATGAACGGAAAGGAGAAACCAGCAGGAAAAGCACTTGTTTAATTAAAGGGTTAAGCAGGAATTACATCATGCCTTTTAGGATCTGGTGGTCTGTCATTCCCATGGAAAGACAGCAGAGCCTTGGGATGGCTGCAGTGCACATGACTGTCTCCAAAGCTGTATTTCCAGAGTGCAGTTTAAGAGAGGATGACCTGGTTGTATATTACCCGTCAGAGGGGATAAGCAGGTCAGTCTAGAAGCCAAGACTGGAGAAAAGAATGTAGAAGGCCCTGGAAAGCCATTAAAAGACATTCATAGAAGAGGCAAGGGTGGTCAGGTGAGGAGCTGGTCAGACTGAGGAAGCTTGAGAGCTGCTACTGACCCTAAGGTTTGGGACCAGAAAAGCTACGTGGTGGATATACTTGAGTTCTTGGTGGGAAGAACAGATGGAACAGTAAGGTGACTATTCAGTTCTTTCATTCATCCAGAACTTGTAATGAATGGTGATTCTTCAGTATGAAAATCTTGCAAAGGTTAAGATGACTGTAGAGCAGCTAGAGAAAAAAGTAGGCAGTCAAGTTAAAAACTGCACTCCTGTAGGCCCTCCTTGTTGGTCTCTTTCTTGTTTTTCTCTCCCCTGTTAGACTTTGCCTCTTCACAGATACCCAGGAGCCTCAGATTGCCATGGCAGGGGAACTCGGTGCCCAGCTCATACCTACTCATACATACAAACGGTTTAGATTTTTGAATGAGCAAGTGTGCCTAAACCTCCTGAGATCCTGGTCCCAGAGATGCTTGAGAACACATTTCCACACAGATCACTGCCCAAAGATCTTTACCACAGATGGCAACACACATGAGACCTGCCCTGTTTCTAACCAGAGCTGTCCAGAAATTCAGTCCTAACAGAGACAGACATGGACACCTCTTGACTGAGATACTTCATTCACTGATGAGAAATTGATCACTGATGTTTGGACATGCCTATGCATGAAAAGACTGCATAAGAACGTTAATTTTGATCCTGATATCTCTAACAGCAAAGGAAGAATGGATTGGAAGGACATTCAGTGTCATGAGTACTGTGCCTCTGGACCCAGGAGGAAGTACATCCTAGCAGACTCTTAGCCTGTTTTGTTAAAAGCGCTGTATTATTGGCACAGTGCTAGTCAAGTTTTGGTGATCTCAAAAAATGTTGCATTTAACAATTGGTTAATTTGTAATCAAGATATGGATAAACCAAACCACCTAGTCACTGACTAATAAGCAAAGAAGTATTATTTCTTTAGTCTTTGTTACCTCAGGTTTCCTGCCATATTCTCCAGCTGCTACTTAAAAATTTTTGCTTGTGTTATTACCAAATTGCATATTTTAAAAAGTCATCATGCAAAAGCTGGCTGATTAAAAGCAAGTTACTCATCCAACTCATTACAGCTCATAGCAGCCGGAAGAGTTATTTTGCTATAGTGGCATTTTCATTAAATCTTCTATTTTAATTTCTGTTTATCAAGCCTCATTTCTCCAAGGATTAGTTGTCTTACAAATGTATCCAGTATTCTTTTGATTTTGTCAACCAATTTCTTTGAGGGAGGAGGTGTAGTCTGAAAACTGTACTAATGACCATCAACTCGTTGCTATAAAATTTGTATTTAATATCTGAGTTTTCACTGGATAGATTTGCATTCTTACTGATCAAAAAACCCCCCCTTTTGTACCTGATTTGCCAGAGCAATTAATTCTCTATAATGCATTGCTATTTGATTTTTGTTTTGCTATCTGACTTTCTTTCTTCTCCACCTATCTATGATTATGAAAACCTGTCATGGTTCTGAAAGAAAGAATATTGCCTTGTTGTTTTGAAATTAAATGTTCAAAGCTTCCATGCTTTTTCTTTGGGATGAAATAGAGCCCACAGTTCTCTGTGCCGTCCCTGACATGTGAATTGTGGAAGATTCAATCCAGTTTGGGGAATTCAGAAGACTTTTGAAACCTCAGTTACAATTGACACTTCTCTTTTCCGTAAGTATTCACTATCACCGGAGTGGATGAACAGAAAATTTTCTTGCTACAGCTCCAGAATAAGTTCTTAGCACCAGTAAAGAGAGTTATTTTTAGAAAATTAAACCCATGTTGTCAGCCTTGTGTTTTGAGCAAAAATGCAGCAATCTTTCCAGAGAGAGATGGCACAGTGCTGTCAAAATGGTATTAAACTTTGACATAGGTAGTGTGTTCATGTTCAGTGTTATCAAGACTGGAGACAGTAGAAGTAATCACAACAAATTAAAATAATACCATTTAGTTTGTTCTATAAGTCTTTGATCAACACACAAGAGGCTTATCTGCAAACAAATCTAGTCTTATTTTAGTGTAGCACTGGGATGGACTGTTTGAAGTGAGTGGGGGTTACAGCTTCAGTAACATTGTTCACCTTCCTTTTTAACTTTTCCAAATAAGAATTTTTCTGTAAACCTAAATCAATTTGAGAATCTGCGATGGACTATTTTCAGCTGGAAAATAGCACTGTGTACCTCTGATACAATCAGATAACTGCAATCCAGAGGTAAAATAATCAACTCCAAGAAGCAGGCCTAGACAGACCAAACATCCTGATGGCAACAGGGGAATTATTTTCACTCCCAAATACTTTCCTTCACAGATTATTAGGAAAGACTAATTGTTGACTAGTTGTCATCTAGTATTCATGTGGAAACTAGAAATCCATTGTTATGAAGAGGATCTATCTTTTCTCCTAAAACAACACTGGATACAAGTGCTCCAATTCTGAGTTTTGTAAGCAGGCTAAGAAGAAGGCAAGAAGAGCAGTCTGCCACTGCTGCAGAGCTACTTACATTTTGGGTCCCGAGCATCCAGAGTACAAACAAGACAAAGACACAGAAGCAGCTCATTTAAATAATTTTGCCATGTCTATTAAAAAGAAAAAGAAAGAAATTGTGTTCATTCTTTGTCTGTTGGGTCTCCCTTACAATGGCAAACCTGTTCATCAGTCCTTTTCCAGTTCCAACGAACCGTGGGACACAGTGGAAGTGCTAGAATAGCTCAGGTCTTTGAACTCAAGGTGGGGGAAACCACAAACAGCTGTGCAAAACTGTGCTACTTCCTTTCAGCTGTGAAAGCTGAGTCCTCGGCAACTCACTTTTCTCTGTCACGGCGATCATGGTCACTACAGATGTGCCAGGAGATCTTCTGTATTACTGAGAGAGTTATAATGGAATATGTAGCTCTAGCAAGGCTGAAACACTCTGTCCTTTCAACTCAGTCCGGACAAAGGCACAGGTGTCAGAAGGGGCTTTTGAACTTGTGGCACCAATAATTTCTCACATTATCAGTCATATGTACCCTCTGGTTACTTAACAAAATAAATACAGAAGGTCTACCTTCTATTCACTCAGTGGCAGACTTGTTATCTCAAGATGTATTTGTCATCTCTAGGGCACTGGTTATGGCTTCTCATTGACCATGGCTGTGAGCCCAGACCATGGCAAATTGCAAGCTTATTAAAATAAACATAATGCAACAAATGCAAAACTAGTGGAAAAGACAAGGCAGTTGGCCATAATTTCCAGTAAAAAAACTGTTATAGATTTTGATAAAGATACATCAATTCTGAAATGGATGAAATCAGCCAGTTTTCTTTGCAACAGAAATCACTATGGTAATTTTACACTGACTGGTTATTTTGTTTTCTGTTGGTTATGTTCTATTCACTTCTTTTTGAAAGTAACAGTTGTGTATAGTAATGTTTTCAGATGTTTCATGGGATTAGTAATCAGAAATAGAGACCTTGATAGAGATGTTTTAAAACTGCAATATGCTTAATCAATAAAACAGGGGTAGGCTTCAAAGAGATAAAGGCAGCTGAACAGATACTAGATCACCCATTTCTGAAGCAAAAATTGCTCAGGCTTTCTCATACAAATCAATGTAAAAGTATTTATTTACTTTTTCCTCAAAATAACTTTTCAGGTTCATAACCAGAACACAGACAAGCACAGACAATATGCTAAGTATGGAGTTAAATAGTGAAGCTAGTCCCTAATCACTCCGGGAAAAACAGGAGAGAGACTGAGACGTAAACTCCTATGGTCATTAACATTTTTAATACTTTAGAGATATCAATCTGTTATTACGTAGCACAAAATAATAAATACATGGTTAGTCATTAAAATGAATGAAGCCAATTCAGATCGGGTATGCCACAGAATGCAACTCCTTCAGTTAGACTCGGTTAGATAAACGTCTTTCAGACCTTCCTAGTCTCTTTTGCAAAAACTTCTAAGGCTTCTTTCTGTTGTTTTCTTATTTTGTTGTTGCTGTTGGATTTTTCGTGTACATGTGCATGAAGTCAATGTATGTCTGTATTAAATTTAATAATTGTTGCCCATAAAGGGAACAAGGAACCCTGTACTTAAAGCTGGGGCTGCTTTTCTTCACTGAAACAAACTTACCAAGCGTCAGACTAATTTAATCATACCTCAGATCGCTCTTTCTTGCTATTGTACTCAAACATGCAACTCATGAAAAATTTTTAGACGATGAGGTTCCAGCGTGAAGGAAGAGTGGATGTTTTTCTCTATTTTGATGTTTCCAAATGGATCCCGAAATGCAGATAACCTGCTGCCCAGAGGAAAATGGTACCCCATGTCCCAGAACAGCAAAATAAACAAAATTCTTCTGTCTGAAGACTGTATCCTAAACCTCTCCCATTCACAACTTCCTTATCATCTTTTTGTAGTGGCACTGGGACCATTTTGTCTGAAATGCATTTGCCTGTGGCTTAGTGCTGGTTCTGGATTTATATCTACCATATCAACCCACAGAGTGCCATGCCTATGGGTATGCTGTGCTTACACGGGAGTTGCTGTTTCAGAGCCTGCTACAGGCACATGCAGAAAAGGGGATCATTTGTGTGGGGAAGCTGACACCTCAGAGCCTTGCACAGAAGTGATGCTGAAGCCTCTGTGATGACACGCAGCCCCTCCTCTGCAAGACAAAGCAATCAGACAGCACTTGGCTCTCCCATTCCCAGTCTGTGTCCTGGACACAGTCCTGCTCTGCCCCACAGTGAGTTGGCAAAATTCAACTTTATCTTCCCTGCTGAGAGGTCTAATGATGGCTTCGTTTTAATGTAACTCAGAATTTGTGTACAAGAGCACAGAAGAGTTGGGAGGATCTATCTGCTCTCTCTTAACTATCTGAGGTAGAATGAAGTACTAAATCTGTCTTTAGGTGGCATCACTTCCACCTGCAGAAAACCTGAGGGTCTCTGAGCTACAGAAAAAGAGCAGCAAGAAGTATATTTAGTTATTAAGTAATAGTTCTGAAGTTACTTTGGAAGTAGGAAAAAAGTGAGAATGAAAAAGAAAACAAAAGAAGATCAAATCATTATTAAAAAGCCCTTTGTTTGGAATGGTAGTATTCCAGAAAGAAAGTGTTTCTTCTTGCTATCTCTTATGATTTTAAACATTGCATCATATTTTTCTTATGGAGCAAGTTGCTGAGGACAATGCAACATTTTTTTCATAAGGCATTTTTTAAGGAAGTAGGTGTAGAAGGTGCGTGAATGAAGTGTGTACATGAGGTTTAGGAATTGTCAGCTAATGCCTTTATAGCCTGAAAAAAATCATTCTGTGGAATAGGATTTTGTTTTCTCAGGGAGTCCAAGTCTTCAGATTACAAGTAATAACTGAGATAGAGCATTTATTTTTTATTGTTTCAAAAGGAAGCATTGCTATCTGTGTTTGGGGAACCACTTAGAAAATGCCAACTAGAGGGAATAATGGAAAACACTTTTCCTTTGAGTTCTTTCGACCAAAGTAGGCTCCAAAGACATCTTATCTTTCTGGACTTCCTGTGCAAATTTTATTCACACAGGAAGTGCAATCACGTGTCAAATTACTTTTACCAGTGAAAGATATATATAGGGCAATTTTATTTCAGTTTGTATTTTTTTATTCCTTCCATGAGATATTTAGTGAGTACTTCTGGGGCACTGTCATCCTCGGGTATTGCCAATTGATGTCAATGTAATGACACCATAAGTGCTACTATTTTTCTGTTTCAGGGCATTTCTTCCTCTAACAGCAAAAGCCACATAAATTTATTTGTCATGGACTGTGAAATTTTACGTTTTTGCCTTGTAATCAAAGCATCACAGTAAGTGTGATCTGAAGTGATGTGCCCTTTTTCGCTTAAAATAAAATTTGGGCAAATTGCTGCAGTCATAAGCAGAGGCTAAAAGGGAATTACAGCTTATCTCACTACAATGATATCAAAGACTGCAAAAAACCCCAGCTTCTAAAGGACATCCTTCAGTGAGGTGTTTGTAAAGGGGTGGTCTCTATGTTTGTGCTGTCTGCTGGTTTTCAGGAAGATGCCACTTTGTTTTCCACAGTACAGCCTGGATAACATGAGTCACAGTGGAAAAGATTAAATTAGTTGATTTACTTCTTTATGGTCTGCTTGTTGTGCCTTACTTTAAAACATTCAACATGCATCAATAAACAGCATGCTACTGTGACTTTCAAAGTGCAGAGTGTGCACTTTGCATGTGTTCCAGTTCAGAGACATTTTCTTTTCACATTAGCAGGTACTTCAAAACTGAAAAGAGTATTCTATTCTCTTATTGAACCAGATGTTGCTATAACTTCTTATGGCTTCCTGAACAAGCATTCAGGATTTCACTATAAAGGCTCTAATTATTCCATCTGCACTTACACTTACATAACCTTCATTTGTAATTAAAATCTATTTCTGTCTTAATTGTGGACTTGATTTTCTTAACTGGTGATATCAATGCAAATGCCATTTTATGCACTCATAGCCACATGGTGCTAAAGCTATACATACATACATGACTAAGCACTCATAACCACAAATCAGAAGAAGCTTGGTATGAAGTTCTTTCTTCTCATAACTTCAAGACAACCTTATGAAAATCTCTCTGTGAATCCTATATGCTGATAATATATCTGCAATTGCTGGCTTCCAAGTTTAGCCGAACACCACGATAATGTAGCTTTGATGTAAATTCCGCAATAAAAAACCACCAATTCACGGTGAGAAGAAAACTGTACCTCATAATTCAAGCCATATTTTCTCTGTCCCCTCAGAGACGTAGGGTAAAATTTTGAAAACAACCGTTTAGAGTGTAGATTAATCGGTTAATCAGACTCATCCAAAACTTTATCACTTCAGTTCATCCACTCCTGACAAGATCACATTGAGGAAGGCTAACACCTGAACATGGAATATGTCACTTAGACAGTGCACTTCTGTTTCCTTGGTGACAGAGTTGACTATAAAAGGGCTTAACGTCAAGAAGTACCTTGATGGACTGTCAAGTGTCTCATGATAATTGTAATAATTCATGTGATGTAGAGCTGGGACAAGAGGTCTTCTGAAGGAGCACGGGACTGTCAAACCGTACTGCTGTTGTGCACAACTGCACAGCCATAGATGGTTCTTCATCTTGCCCTTTGGCCCATGGCAAAGTTTGACACGCATTTGCTCTTTTTACATTTGCAAGGATTATTCATGCAGAGGCAGCTGGTACAAGAACATTGTTTTCCAAAATTCCCTTGATTTTTTTATAATAACTGCAGTACTTCAGTTGGCCTGTATGTCATTATTTAGGCATTATTTAGAACGAAAAAAGGATCAGAAAGTAGCTAACTTTCTGGAACAGCCTTTGTAGGACAAGATATGGGCACAGTGGGAAAGGAAACCCTTATCTTTTTTTTCTCTTATCAGCTCTATAATGCAAACATTTCTTGAGCTTCCTTACATATTTCCCCATCATCCCTTGCAGAAGTTTCACAGTTGTGCCACCCTGCTTTTGGTGACACTGGCACTTAGTAGGCAAAGACATTGATCTTATAGAAGAAGAGCACTGTCCTTCAGCCTGCAAGTGTAAGTCCAGCAGCCAGCCTGCCACTCCTAATTGTGCTATTACACTTCTGCCAGGCAGTCTTTTTTTACTGGTAAAATACCAGGTGTTAGAGGGTAAATGAGGTTCTAAAATGTAGGAGAGGGCAGGTATTAAAGAGAGAAATGTCTTAGCTGAAGTAAACAAGAGCTCTGCCTCTCTAAAGAGGTAAATGGAAAATGTGTGCCCCACCTTGATACCTTGGTACCTGCATACATGTGAGTCTGGCTCTGTAATCAGGGGCTTTGGACTTGTTTCCCCTGTGGTTCCTGCATTTCTTGTGATAAGGACAATACAGGTTTAACCATCCATGTGCCCGGTGGTCCACAGCAGCCAGAAAGGGCCATTCTCTTGAGCCATTTTCCACCTCAGCTGTTAATGGTTACTCATTAGTGGCTATTAATGCTCACCACTGTTGAGTAAAACACTGCTAGCACTCGCAGTTGAGATTCCAGAGCAAAGGGCATGTACTTATCTGGGCTGCCCAGCCTTGGAAAGCAGTAACAAAATGTGTCTGAAGGAGTTACTTCCCTTCTTTGCTCATCTTAGCACTTAAGGACCAGGATGAGTTTTTAATATGTAAGTTTTTCAGGCATTGTTCATAGATCAGATCTGAGGGAGTGTGATCTCCTCCTCCCTCTGCCCCCAGGGAACTAGTTACATTGGCTACAATAATGCCTGTCCCTCTGAAATGAGGATGTGCCTGTGCTGTGTACCTGGGGACCACAGCATGGGGCTGCCTTGTCCTGCACCCAGCCATTGTGTCTGAGTGGGCAGTGGATGGTCAGGTCATGTGTGCCCAGATCCCCTCTGCTCTGCAGTCATGCCCCCAGAGAAAGCTGGTAGGCTGCCCTTTATAAGAAAAAGCTGACTGATGTAGCCAGTGACTAATGCAACACAGTTTGGATTCCAAAGCTGAGATGGGTTGGGCAGCAGCTGTAAAACAGTAAGCCATCCATGTTTCTTGTGTCTTAAGCTGAAAAAAATCCACCTTCCCACAAAGTTTTCTACGCTGAAGGAATCTTGAGATCATTGATGAAAAGGTTAATAGTTCCCACTTGTTTCTAAAAAACATCCAGCTGCTCAGGCTGCTGGAACACCTATGAGCCATGTGAAAAAGCTCTGAGATGAGAGAGGTATCAGCCTGCACTCCCTGCAAGGACAGACTGAATGTGCTAGAACTGCGACTGCTCTCTGCGCCTGGATGGCACATAAAGGAGTAATCCTGAAAATTTTGTGACTCACAGGAACTGCACTGTGAGCATCTTTTTGAAGCTGTGTTGCTGCAACATTTTATTCTGTTGCAGTGCTGTGTGCTGGCCTGTGCTGTCTGTCCCCTGTTTACATCAGAGCATGACCTGTGACTCAGCTCTGGAAAATCTATTTTTAGAGAAAAATGGAGAGAGATTTAGCAGCAAATTCTTCACAAATGAAAAAGTTTTTATTTCAAGTACCCCAGTTCTGCACAGCCAAGGAAAAAGATCTAGAAGAGACATGACATGAACTGCTGCCTTATTCAATCTTACAAAGGCTTCCAGGGAAACCTAAAGTAAACAGCAGGTGTCTATTTCATAAATAAAGCAAATATGTTGGAAAAACCCTTCAGCTACTCTAGCATATTGCTCTGTATGCAGCCACTAAGAAACTTTTCAAATACAAAAATACAGTCATAGCTTTGACCCAAACACCAGAATAATGATGCAAATGAACAGAGCCTCCTTTAGTCACTGAAGAGTCCTCAAGAAAACAGATTTGTTTCTGGCTTCTGCTACAGTCTGTCTTTGCTTCCTAACAATTCTTTCTTTTTTTTCAGACTGAAGTTGTTTATGAAAATACTGCAATATTGAAGAAGAATACTGTTGGGAGTTTGCAACATTGTTTTTGGAACATGTTTTGAGAAGACCAGGAAAAAAAAGAAACAATACCAAAAATAGGTATTAATTTTCTGAGGGATCTTTGCCCTGAAGCTGTCTTGTTTCTATATCCAGAGATAAAGGAAACTGCTGAGAAGCCAGAAGTACAATTTGAAATTTTTGGTAACACCAGGAAATTTTCAGCTTCTCCTTCAAAAGTTTGCTCTGCTTCTTCAGTAATTATAACATTTCAGAGGGGGGAAACAAACAGAGTTAAAAATAGAGTGAAAGTCTCAGTGGGGGAAAAAACGATAATTTTATCACTCTTTCTTCAAGAGCTCTGTAGTACTTTCATCAAGTTCTTTGTAATATCAGCCAACATTCTGACTTTATTTTTAGACTGGACTTACAAAAGCTACAGAGTCTAAGGCAAAAATGAATATGTAGTAAATGAGTTTCAGTTTCCCGTTCCTTCAGCGTTGCTGTGGGTGGCTATGTATGCACTTTGGTTCACATTTTTATCTTCTGTGAATACTTCCTCACAGCCACATTTACGGTGGCAGCAAGAAGTGCAGTGCTAGTGGTAGGATGTGAATTAGATAGCTTCTTGAGGTGCCTCCTAGCCCTATTTTTCTGGATTTGTATGATTTTTATAGTTCTGCAGCATTTTTGCTCCTAGGATGGTGGCCAGCACTAACGAGACTTGGTCCTTGCCCTCTTTGAGGCAGACAGTGGTGAAGAATAGAGTCCCCCTGTCCTAGCCGGTGTCACAGGTGAATCAGCACCACCCCAGACAGCTTGTGCTAAGTCCCCTGCTACTGAATCAGTCTTGCTTCTGGTAAAATTGAAGCTTTGTTTGGCTACATCACACGATACAGATGATGGCTTGTTGGACAGAGTCTTCTTGGCAAATTGTTCCCCCCAAGTGGGTCAGCAAATCAAACTGCTGCAGTGTGTCCAGAATAAAAGCAAGCCTTGGGTGTCTCCTGATACGGGAGCAGGCAGTCAGGAATCCCTTCCTATCCATTAGCTCCTGCTGCTTTGCTTATCTCGGGAATATGCTTTAAACTTCAAACTATTTCTTGTGAAGCAGCATTGCTGGACAGAGGTTTTTATGTAACCTCTTACACTTTCTCTTTCTCAGTGTAAATGCTAGGAGTTAAGTTTTAATAACTATGTTTTCTTGCGTCAGGCATTGTCTGCCTCTGCCATCAGAGTCACATCCATTTACTTTTCCAAAGCTTCCTCCACTATGAACTTACACAATTGTATCTTCTGCATTCATCTCTTTCATTATCCTTTTCTTTTGAATTTAAGCCTTATTAAAGGGTGCTAACAACAGAGTGTTACAATTAAGCTGCAGATTGCTACGGGAGAAAGAGAAGTCAAACATGCTTTTTTTGTATTTTGTCTGCCACTCTGAGCCAGCCTAGAATAACAACAAATTCATCTCATTGTCACATGGCAGCTACTGTACCTTTTTTCATGCTTAGATACATTTACTCATGTTAAACCTATCTCCAGGTGGGGAGTTTTTGTCCAAGTAACACACAAAGGCCAAGATGATTTGACAACACCGAGAGGGAGTGGTCATCATCCCATCCAGTCTGTGGCTGAGGTGATGATATGTGTCCTTGCAGAGGGGAAATCAGCTTCACCCACACCACGCCTGAGGGCTGGGGCTGTGGGTAAGTAGAATGTGGAATGCCTGCTGAAGTGACATTTCCAGCTCTCTGTGTTAAAGCACAGGGTCACTCCGTGGCTGCTTTGTGGCCAGCATTTTGGTCTGCAGTGGGTCTGTAGCCTCTCTGCTGGTGTTGACCCTGATATCTGAAACACTTCAAATGGGTAATTGAAGTTTTGTCGCTTCTCTCTTGGCTAACTTCTCCTGTCTTCTTGCGTGGATTTCACTGGAAGCAAGGGTTCACATTGCCTGTCAGTATGGGTGATTTCTGTTTTCCTTCTCCAGTATTAAAAAAAGGTGTTAGGATGCTCAGAAAAACTTAGAAGTTTTGTGCAGAGTAGAAACTTCAGCTCATCATAAAGTGTATGCGTTAACCTCCTCATTGCAAACAGCTTCTCATTTGTTAAAAATCTTCCATAGCTACTCTTCCAGGCCTACAGTAGGACTGTAAATGCCCTGCTGAAGAGATTAGCAGCTAACTTCTAACTAGGCATATTGCACTGGCAGGAAAGGCAGATGTGTGCATGTCTGGCTCTGAGCCCATCTCCTGTCTCAGGCAATCACTGGTGAGTGTTGAGTCTTTACTGCCTCTTACCTAAATAATGCATGGACACATTTTTTCTGCTGTTTGTTTGTTTCCAGTCTATCCATGGCTGTAGAATGCTTAAGAATAAGGCCACATATAAGATATTGTGATGTTTTTCTTCTGCTTCTCCTGAGTGTTTGAAGCAAACAGAGTCATATTACTGCCATCACCCCAGAGCACCTCAGGAGCTTTATGAATATGAGTCAGATTCCTTCATGCTGCTATCCGACAGGATCAAATTTTTGCAACAGCTCAGCAGAAAAACACCAACTGTGCCTGTTCAGCTGGACTGCTCAATGTGTCGGGAAGGCAGAGCCAAGGTTTTCACTCTGACCTTACACAACTGCTTCTGTGGGGAATACAAGTGATAAGCAGGCTTTTATTTTCAGACTGTGCATTTATTTTCAGATCCATTAAACCAGGCTGTAGTGATTCAAGGGTTTAAATGTGATTCTTTTCTTCTGTTGGCAAATAGTCCTGTTATATCTGATGAGTTAATTATGTGCATGGTCTGACTGGTGCTTAGGTGTGTGCTGTTGGTGGGACAATGACAGTGCCAATAAGCAATAAAATATTAATTTAACTGGAAAGACCTAAAGTGAGAGGGCTGTGACATAACCTGACTGAGCCATGAAGTGGTAAAATGACAGTTTTGGTCATGGGAACTAAACGAGCTGTATTGTATTAATTCCTCTTCACGATGAGCTTTTTAACCAGATTTTAAGTGGATGACCATAACTAAGTTCATTCAACCGGCTCAAGCTTGAATGTTCAACATTTCCAGACTTGAATTTTTTCAGTATATATTAAGTTCTTCTGTTGTAGCTCAGTTTCAGTGTTTCTATGTGAACAGTTTATTCATCAGCCTGACTGTGGACTAAATCAATTCAGGTCTAAATTAAATGGTGTCACTCATATTGTTTGAGACAACCTGGCCTAGTGATTACTACTGTGAGAAAATAAAATTATTTTCTTCTGCGTGGTAATTCACTGACATTATGTTCCACACTGGTAGGGAAAGATCAATGCTAAGAATGGCCAGTCAAAAAATCAACATTCTTTCTTGGAAACTGACTTTCCACAAAAAGTTTTTACTGTTGGCAAGGTATTTTCTGCTGAAAGGTTTCTGTTTAATAATTTAAATACAAAGAGCCAAAGGAACAAAGCCAGTTTTCAACACATAAAACCTGAGCAAAATTTTTCATTCTCCATAGTTTCAATGGAATAAAGAACTTCAAGAAATGATGACTAAATTAAAACATTCACACAAGATATTATTCCCTAGACATGCCTCCCTGCTCCCATCATTTAATGGATGCTTTGACTAGCGCTGCTTTTGAGGAGCTTTTTGAGCAAATTGAAGGGGAAAAGAATAAAAAAGGAAGGAATATCAATATTCCTTCCAGATATACAGTTGTTATGCACTGTAATTTGTAAACCTTTTATTTAGTGTCCATTTAATGTAAATCTTTAGCTCCTATTTTCTCAATCTGCAGAGAAAAAGCTAAATAAGCCACAGGCACCAGAGATTTTGGACAAAGGTTTTCCTAAGACATATGCTTGCTTTCAGTAGGACACTAAAGACTGTCTGTGGGAGATATACCTTCTCTCCACGAAATGTAAAACTCTGAAGTTGTGTAAAAGTTGGGTTTTGGAGAACACAAATAAAGGTAAAGAAGCTTTAATTCTTATAGTAATTTTGCTGGGGTGTATCTTTTAGAGACCACTCTCTGGGAAAACCTATCATGCATACATCAGTACCTCCAGCCAAGAGCTGATAATATCTCCTTACATATCCTAAGAATGTCTCTAAATATTAATTTTGTATTTAGATTTATAGGATTCTTTCCGCCCTCAGTAGCGTGACTCCCAGTCAATGACCTACAGACCTCTCTGCTTTCCAACCTGTCAGCAGCAGGGCAAGTTCAGGCTTCGTCCAGGTGTTGCCTCCATCATGTTTCATTCACAGTGTTAGACACTTCTGAACGTAAAATATGGTTCAGCCAGTTGATAAACGAGTGCTTGGGGGAGGCTTGTTTGGCAAGGTGAAAAATGGAGTAGCAATTGTCCCAAAAATTGTCCCTGGCTGACACCTTGCCTTAATGTTGTTGTCTGGACATTCCTTGGAGAATCAAGAAAGTGCCAAATAAGATCATTTATTTTTTTCAGAATGAGAGCTAGCCAGCCTAAGAAATTCTCAGCCTAAGGGCCGCAACCAGCTAATTACCTTGTGCAGCAACCATTGCTCAGCGTATGGAAGTGAAGGTGCTTATTGTACCTAGATGGTCGTCTCACACTCACTGTGCTTGACTTGTTCATAGCCACTACTGTACATTCACGTTCAAAAATTGAGAAATTCACCATAGCAACAGAAAGGTCTCACCAGGTTTTACCACAATTACAGGGTCTTCTGTTTTTTGTGGTTGATGTTCCCCCTTCTCGCTGGCCAGTAGGAGCAGGGGAGTAAATACAAGGAAGCCCTGGATTCAGGTTAGCCCAGAGAAAAACAAGAATGAGAAGTGCAGTATCTGAAGGTGCAGGAGTCACAGCTCTTCTCTGTTTAAAGGAAATTGATTTTCCTCATAAAGGTTATTCCAGCAGCAGTACAGTTGGCCTTGATGCACAAGCCCACGCTCTGGCTGCCAGAGAGCAGTGCTGGAGCTTCTGACCTGAAGTTAGTTTCATGATTAGGTGTTTGAAAATGGGACATTGTGTGAGAGTGCTGCAGATACAGGACTGGGGGTAGAAAATGGGTAGGGTGGGGTCAGAGGAATGAAAAACCTTGTTAGATCTTGTCCCTGAGCTGCACCGATGAAGCTGCTTCTTGCTTAAGCCTCACCAAAGACACACCACAATGCAGGTATCTTAATATTTAGATATCTTTCTGCATAAGTAAGAGTGAGGCAGAGCCTTGAAAGATACACACTGTTTTGCTTGAAATTAGAGAGTGGTGATTAGAGGCTTGGGATTAGGTGTTTCATCCTTTTGTAAATTTCTCTCCAGTTGTTTACCCTGCAGCCAGGGGGTTGAGTGGGAAGGAAAGTACACATAAATTAGGTGTAAGACACTCAGTGCAGTGAGCTGGGAGCCAATATCCTATTTTTTAAAGTGCCTAGGCATTTGGGAACTTAAATCTAGACTCAACATTTCTGAAGATTTTATACTCTGTCCGCCAGTAGTATGTTTGTGAACCTATTTAGCTAGATTAAATACAGATTCCTTGACTGACTATTTANTCCATGCTGAATGACTAGAGACAATTAAACCCAATTGCTTCATTTTAATGGCTATCCTTTGTTAAATCTCACCTAAATCTGCAGTGGCAGTGTTTGGGAACTGCTCTTTCATTATATTTGATTAAGCATGAGCTCAATAACAGGAAAATATATTTTAAAGAAAATGCTACACTCTGATTATGACTGGTTTGACTGACACTGATGAATAACATTCATACAGCATGGTTCTGCCTGGCCTGATATTAGCATAAGAACATTAGGCAAAACCCTGTTAGAATGCTAACTTATATTTAAAAGCTACTAAGTTGAACCTCTTATGTACATACAGATACATCCACTTTACATCATCATCTGTAGCTACTGCTCCATTTGCCATGGTAATTTGTTAATTTACACCTGGTTTGTGCAGCTTCAAGCCATAATTTTTGCAAGGTATTGTAGCTACTACATAAAAATGACAGGAAGTGGGATCAGTTTGCCTGGAAGAAACTGCTTGGCTTGGAACAGGCTGTACTCAGTGTTCTCCTCTGAATAACTGGACATCAGCTCTCTTGTCAAGACTTTTGTCAGGCTCTCGATGACTAACCCTTCTTCACAGCCAGGCACTGCATCACAAGGACCCTCCACCCCTTATTTCACATGGTTTCTGAACGGGTTCATGTCCAAAGAATGGAAATAGGTGACTCTGGAGTCAAGTGAGGAAAGCTGGTAGTGATTCATGAAACTGATAAAATTCAGATTTCCCTAGTCCGGAGAGAAATTCAGCTGGACTCAGATCCACTACATGAGTCAAAGACAGTTGTGTCCAAAATGCTATTTCTTAACTGAATTTATTGCTTGTGGGCAAAAAGTACACCTTAAGCTCTGGAGGCTGTGTAAGCAATGCAAACTCCCCTGCATAAGAAAAATAGATTTCTGCCTTCCATCTGTCTACACTTTTCTCACTGGTATATGTAGACAATGGAGGTAAACATGAGAGTAATATTAAATATGTTCACCCATTCTGTTAATGACTTGGTTGCTGACATAAAAGACCTCGCCCTTACTTCTCCGTGGTTCCATTATGATCTGCTCAAGAAAAATTGGCTGGACTGCTGACAAGACTTTATTTCAAATGACATTTTCAATGTACCAGAATGTCTCACCCCAGTCTTGTAGACAAAGTTATTCCTCAGTCAGGATTCTCATGAGTGTGTCTGGTTTTGTAGCTTTTTATTCTGCATCTGTGCAGCTCCAGATGCAGTGGGTTGTAGTAACCAAGCAGAGCATGAATCATGGTAGCAAGGCTCTGGTCCAAGAGGAAATGACACAGAGTTTTTGGCTTAAAGATGGAGGGAGGCATTTCTTGCCACTGTTGCTATTGATGTGCTCCTGTGCAGCAGCTGGCCTGACACACACATGCTCCCTCTTGGCCCATTAATGAGAAAAAGAACAAGCTCAGCTTCCTGAATAGCTCTCTGACACTTCTTCTCCAGTTCTGGCCTGCTTCAGTCCAGCTTCAGGTGGCTGCTTGGTGTGTACATGAGGTCAGTGCAGTACCGGGGTGATGATTCTGGCTAAGAACCATGATTCTGATGCTGCCCTAATCTAAATGCTGAGTTCCTGGTAGAGTCCACCATGTCATGAAGTGTCCAGTGAATCACAGAATCATGGAATGGCCTGGGTTGAAGGGACCTGAAAGATCATCTGGCTCCAACCTCTCCTGCCATGGCCAGGGACACCTTCCGCTATCCCAGGCTGCTCCAAGCCCCATCCAACCCTGACCACTTCCAGGGATGGGGCAGCCACATCTTCTCTGGGCAACCTGTGCCAGGGCCTCAGCACTCTCACAGTAAAGACATTCCTCATAGTATCTGATCTGAACCTGCTCTGTCAGTTTGAAGC
>VXBT01009208.1:26958-39758 GCA_013400235.1 Oriolus oriolus
GCCATTTTCTTCGGTGGGGACATCGGGGTGCATTTCGATGTGCATTTCATCACACCTAAAGATCCTTAAATAAATACCGAGGCAAAACCCTTTTCTCTCTTAACTGTGTTCAGCTCTCTTAATTTTAAGACCAGGATAAGTCATCAGCACGTACCCATCTGCCTGCGGTGCACAACACTGAAGCCCTTCTGCTCCCGCTCCGGGGACATTTTGGGCTTCCCAGTGTCCGAGGATGGCACTGAGAGCCTCTCCAAGTCCAGGGCGCTGATGAGCCCCGGGGCTGGCCCCTCGCTGTCCCCCTCCGGCCCGAAGCCGTTGGTGTTGGCCGTGTTCCCGCTGCTCTCTCCTGGGGAAGGTCTGTAGAAATCATCTTCTGAGATCCAGCTCTTCTGTTAAAAAAAAGAAGTTTTGTGAATTATTAAGCTCATCAAACACCCTGTGCCCCTCAAACACACACATCCACAGCAACCCCTCCTCAGGGGCTGCTCCTGTGCAGCCCAAATCCCAGGCACTGATGTGTGGGATTTAATGGAAGGTGTCCCTGCTCATGGCAGGAGCTTGGGAACGAGATGAGTTTTAAGGTCCCTTCCTCCCCAAACCATTCCATGACCGATTTTCTGCTGGCCATTCCCAGGTGGATGGCTCCCCTGCTCCCTCCAACCAGAGAATGATCCGTGGAACTGTGTCCACAGCTGGAAAATACTGGGATTGTATTCTGGTGGGATAATAAACTCCAAAATCAATCTGTTCTGTCCTCCTAGAATCACTGTGGAAGGAGAGCAGTGACCACAGGGCCATGGAGTTTTACTGAGAGGGGTGAAATTCCAGCCCTGCCATGGAAGGGCACAAGCTGGAGCAGCAGCACGAGAGAGAACAGAGATGGGGAGAGGCACAGAGGTGTCCCGGGTGAAACAGAGACCCAGGGCTCACAAGGGGATGCTACAGGGGCCTGGGCTGTGCAGGGGAAAATAAGGCAGGGAAGGCAGAAGAAGCCTCTGTCTGTATCCCAGGAGGGGATGAGATCCATGAGCTGAAGGAAATGTGGCTGTAGCTTCTCCGGGAGCTTTTCTGGCTACAAGAATCCCAGAATCATTAAGGGAGAAAAGCCCTTCGAGTCCATCCTGTGCCCGATCCCCACCTTGGCAGTCAGACCAGGGCATTGAGTGCCATGTCCAGGCATTCCTTGGACACCTCCAGGGATGGGGACTCCACCACCTCCCTGGGCAGCCCCTTCCAAGCCTGACCACCCTCTCAGTGAAGAAATTCCTCCTGAAAGGAGTAAGGTTCTGGGACAAGGTCCCTGAGCAAACACCAGGAGGAAAAAACAACCCAGCTCAGTGCCCTGGCACAAGGGAGCAGCATTCCTAGACCCTTTCAGGGCTGCATCCCAACAGAAATGTCCTCTCAACTCCCCTTCCCGGCCTTCCAAGAGCCTTTTATTTTGAATAACAACCAAAGTGATAGCAGAAGAGCTGTCACCACCCTGCGGGAAGGACCACGGGTGGCGGCTCCTGGATTACTCCTGGGGCAGGAACGCAGGTTGCTCCATGAGTCATGGAGAGCAGGGGGAATTTCCTGTTGACACAGTATGTTATACATAGATTAGGTCAAACTGGCTCCGGGCCACGAGGAAGCAGCGGAAACGGGATAAGCGGGAGGGAACCGAGAGCAGCAGAGAGCAAAGGGAGGAATGGTCTGGGGGGTGTGGGGTATATCCTACCCTCACCAGCGTGGAAAGGATGGGAACCAGCGCAGAAACAATGGGAACCAGGACGGAACAGCCAGTCACAAATTAGACAGAGGACAGGGCTGTTCAAAGAGTTCCCTAAAAGCAGGAGCCCGTGGATGTGGATCAGCTCCCGCTGGCAGCAGGGGAAATCCTCTGCTGCTCAGGCCCGACACCCGGGAATGCCATCCCGCCCTGGGAACAGATGTGCTGCAGGAGGGTTTTCCCACTAGGAAACGACTTTGCTTCCTGTCCAGTCAACCCTTTTCCCTCCTCTTACGGAGACCATAAATGAAGAAAAGTCTCCATGAGAACCTCGACTCCAGGGCTGTTTCATCGCTTGCACACAGCCCATGGCCAGATTCGTGCAAGAGTTCACCCCTCTCCAGATACCCCTAACAAACCCCAAACTTCCTGCTGCAGCTGCTCCTGGAGAGGGATGACTGACAGGCCAGGCAGGGCTTCAAAAGCTTTGGTGCCTCTCTCACCAGGGAATAGAGACTTTGATCCAGTTTCTCCTGAAGCAGCTGCATGGCCACGGCTCCATGGGGTTGGAATCATCACTGATAACCAAGTGGGAGCAGCAGGGACGATGGGAGTTTGGAGAAATCTATCCCTGGAAGTGTCCATGGCCAAGTTGGACGGGGCTTGGAGCACCCTGGACTAGTGAAAGGTGTCCCTGCCCATGGCAGGGGGTGGCACTGGATGGGCTTTAAGGTCCCTTCCAACCCAAGCCATTCTGGGATTCCCTAATTCTAGAAAAGCAGTGCCTATCAGAGCTGTCCCCAGTTTTATTTCCCTTTCCCACTGGGTACAAACTCGAGGAGAAGGGAAGGGGGAAGGGGGAAGGAGGAAAGGGGAAGGGGGAAGGAGGAAAGAGGAAGGGGGAAGGGAAGGAGCTGTGGCACCTACCGGGCAGCCCAGCAGGGGCGAGAGCAGGTACTGGGCCGTGGGGCTGCGGACTGCCTGGTCGCCCTCGCTGCCGTCGCTCTCTGCCCTGCCCAGACCATCCCGAGGGGCTGGAATTCCGGACGTGCCATTGGCATCTCCATCCCCCTGCCCGGGGGGCGCTGGGTCTCCCGTCCGAGCAGAGCTGTCACTGCCGGGGGGAGGCTCCTGGTGCGTTCCATGGGTCGGTGCTGGGTGGGCGGGTGATACCGGGGGGCCCGGGGGAGGCCGGGGGGAGCAGCCCAGCACGCTGGGGAGCAGCCGTCCCTCCGGGGCCTCCGGGCTTGGCCTGGCCTTGCTGAACTCGGACAACACCCTTGAAATGGAAAAGTGATGGGTCTGAAGGCAGCTCAGTAACCAAAACCTACAAAACACCCCCGTTATTGCAAACTGTAACCACGTAAAAAGGGTTCAGCGTCACTGCTGGCCTCCGTGGGCTGGCAGCACTGCATGGCTGGAAAATCCTAGTGATGCCAACGGAAAAATTGGGGATTTGTGCCCCATGGAGCAGCGCCAGCCCCACAGCACGGAGCGGGACCCTGCCTGCGAAGGGAGCATTTCCCAATTACAACTATTAACGAGGTTTAATTTGGTGGATGGAGGCACAGCACTGGGTGCTGCCCACAGCCCCAGCTCCTGGACACGAATCCAGCCTTGGACCATGTGCCAAATTCCAACTGTTTTCATTAATGAGCAATTAACAGTGGTGCCTGGCTGGAGGATCAGCTGTTCCCATGGTCCCAGTCCGCTGCCAGCCCCAGAATTAAACCAGCCCCAGATTAAAACTCGAAGGAGCGTCTCCGTCACGAGTTTAATCCAATCAAAGCAAGTTCTTCCAGGATCACTGGAAGATGCAAAATCCTGCAAGAAGAGAATGATGCTGTTATAGATGGAGAAGCACTGTCTGCAGCTCCAACTCTTCCTGAAGACTGGGAAGAGGCATCACCCCGAAGCGAGGCTCCCTCAGAGTCACACTCTAAAGGTGGCAGGCAAAATATTTACACATTACTCAGAGCTTATATAACCCTGGAAATCTTTGTGCTGGATGCTTGGCAGGAATAAATCACAAGGATGACAAACCAACAACCTCCCTCTCTGAATGATCTGCCGAAGCTGCAAATTACAACCCTTCCCTGTGACCAAACTCATTTCTTTCCCCCTGTGGAAAGCCCTGGAGCATCCCCCAGCGTACACCAGGAAGATGTGACATTCCTGAAACCAGGGAGCAGCATTTTTCTGATGTTTCTGCCCTGGTAAAGAGGACACACACACACTTCAGTGGCCATGAGCTCATCTGCAGTGGCAGCAGGGTCTCAACAAGCCGAGCGGTTCATGAAAAGAACAAAAGCTCCTTCCAGGAGGGAAAAAGAGCTTGTTGAAGGCAAACAGGGAGAAAGCCTTCCTGCCTATAGAGAGAAAATAACCAGAGCCCAGAGAGGGTCAAAAATCCCTTTGGAGAGGAGATGTGGGGAGAGACTCACTCCTGCAGGGACCTGTCCAGGTCCTCGGCGGTGGCCGTGCCCAGGTCGGAGTCACAGGACAGCGGCTCCTCACCGCGCTCAGGGCTGGGGGCGCAGGGTGCCGGGGGGAGGCTGTCGGAGCCCAGGCTGGACGAGAGCTGGGACGAGCTCGTGGTGTTCAGGCTCAGCGAGGACGACGTGAGCTTGATCTTGCTGCTGGCTTTGCCAATGGGCAGGACAGGGGCTTGGATCTCGATCTCATCCGACCCCGAGGACTGGGAGATGGAGCCCAGTGATGCTTTCCTGCGGGGTTCGGAGGCCGAGGACGTGAGGGGCTCCAGCAGCTCGGACACGGGACACAGACCCGACAGGGACAGCGGGGTGACGGTCCACTCATTCAGAACCGCTGACTTGTAGGAGAGCTCGAAGGTCAAGGACGATAAACCCTGCAAGTAGCAGAGGAGAAACTCGCACTCCTCTGCGTCCAGGAGCAGAGCTGGGGCTTGGTAGTACTCGTGCAGCCGGGCCCGGTCCCGCAGCAGCAGCTTCAGGTAACACTCCATGAGGCCGTCGTTCAGCGCCAGCCGCAGCCAGGCCCGGCAGCGCCCCACGTCCGTGTTGATAAACATCAGCTGTTCCAGCTCCGACACAATATTTCTGGGAAAGGAGGAAGAAGATCAGAACAGGAGTGTGCGGCTCTGTTTTGGTGCAGGAGGGCCTGAGCCTCCATCAGACACTGCCCAGCCTGCTCTGCTACAGGGAGTTCAGGAGCTGGGATACAACCGGCTGTGGAAAATCTCCTTCCTTCATGGAAAGTGTGGTTTTCCATGGAGGGAGATGGCTCCTGAATGCCCCAAACTAAATATGTTGGTAAGGACCCCAGGCGGCTCTGCAGTGCCTCTGGCTGCTCCTCTCTCTGCCTGGAGGCATCTCCCACCCACTGCTTGCACTGGGCAAGGATGCAGAGGGAGAATTCCCGCTGTCCCTGTGTATTTGTGGGGTTCGTGCTGGCTGGATCCTCCTTGGTGACAACCACGTGTCTAAATCCTCACTTCAAATTTAAAAGCAGCCAAAACACAGTGAAAACTGTTGTGGCAGCCCCCAAAAAACAACCTGGCTGGGGATGAGCTCAAGTAATCCCAAACTCCTGAATTCAGCTGTTCTTCCCTAAAATCCAACAGTGACACCACGCTCCCTGATCCTCCCTGCTCCCAGCTCACTGCACACACCTCAAAAACCAGAGCAAAGGTTTTGTAAGATTTCATTTTAATCTGTCTCTCGAGACAGAAGAAAAAACCTTCAAAGGGCACAAAAATATCCCCCATAGCATGTGAAAGAGCTATTTTCATCTGCTCTTTCATAATTCAGGAGTCAGTGATGGAGCTGGATGAGGCTTTCAGAAGAATTTGTGTGTGGGCTGTTATTTACTGTGGGTGAACTTGACTTAGGGAGTGGCTCAGAAAACCCCAGCAAACAATGATCACTCAGGAGAGACCTCCTCAAAGGCTGGCTGGGACATGGGGAAATGGGGCCAACCAGTCCCAGCAGATCCAGGTTAGGAGACAGCCCAGATCCCTGTGTTGTGCATCCTGTAAGCGGCCGCTGCCGGACACCAGTGTGGTCACTGGGGTTCCACTGAGCCCAGACATCCAGCCTGGCACCCACAAATAAATAAGAAAGGGGTGTGCCTTCAGTTTCAATCCTCAGCTTTTTGGGGACATCAGCTCACCCCTGGCACATGCTGAGAGGGGAGCTGGGGGCTCAGCCCCTCTTGGCACTGCAGCGGCTTCACTCTGCTCCCTCCATCTCCCAGGGTCCTGGGCAGCTCCCCAGAGCCCTGTGAGAGCATCCATCCCTGCAGCTGAGGGGACTGAGCACACAGATGGGGCAGAGACACATCTGTCCATCGAGCCATCCTCCTCATTCCCCGAATCCGATGGCACCACAAGAGGGGATAAACCTGAGCGTGCAAATCCCTGTCAGCCGCAAGAGCCACTCACCGATGCGTGATGCTCTTCAGCAGGCCCCAAAAAACTGGCTGGGGAAGGGGGCCCCGACCCCCTGATTTCTTCCCTTTCCCCCCACTCTCTGCCTTGATGTGCTTTGCCTTCAGCCCGTGCACAAACACAGCTTCCAGGGCGCTGCAGAGCGTGTTGGCGTTGCCGTCATCGCTCGTGACCACGGCGTCCGAGCTCACGTACTGCTTCTGCAGAGCCTTGATGGCATTCACCAGTTGCTTCTTGATCAGCTGCAAGACAGGAGGTGCAGGTTTGCATTATAAAAGTGAAAGTATTAAGGAGGATTTAATGTAAAAGAGCTCAAAAACCAGTCAGGCTCATCCACAGTGAAGCACCACGTGACTCCTGCCTCATCCTCACCCTTTGCAGCGGCTGAACCGGTCAAGCTGGGGACTCACGCTCCTGGAATCCAGCTTATTTTGTTATAAAAATAATAGTTTATGCAGTTTTAGCTGGTGTTTCAGACCTGTGGTTGCCTTTAGAGCATGTGGTGCCTCCTCTGCAGGCAGCAAATAGCTTGAGGGAATGGGGAAAAAGGAATTGGTTCTTTCCAGGCGCTCTCTAGGGGGAAACACGAGGATTAAGTGTGGGTGAGAAAGGAGAAACTCAGAGGAGGGAACACATCCCCTGAGCTCGTGCAGGTCAGCCCAAGCAGCATGTGACATGTGACATGGGGCCCGCCAGCAGAAATCAAAGTCATCGACCTCAGCGGCTGTGCTGGGTAAGCCCTCAGGGGACGGGCCCCCAAAACAGCGGGGTTTGGAAGGACACTGGGGTTTAGCTGCTGCCCTCAGAGAGACTCAATGGGTTCTGAAGCTGGGACGCAGGAATTTCGCCTTCCAGCGCCTTTACTTCCTCTTCCACCAGTCGAAAGCAGCAAGTTTGGTGAATTTAACAATTTCACGCTGGTGGAGAGGATTTTTTCCTAAAGCAACTGAGCCCGGGTGTCTCAACCAACCTTACTTTAAATCAAGGCTGTGCTTCCCAGCAGGCACTTGGAAAACACCACAAATTCCTCCTCAAATTCCAAGCAAACAATCCATGTTTCAGCACCACACAGCATTCCCAGCAAATGCTGAATGTTCCCTGAGCAGGGCTGTGCAGATTTCGACTCGAGCCTGGGTTGGCTGCACAAACCCATATTAAATTTCCAGCCTGGGATATTTTTTTCAGCATATAAATAAGACTCCCAGCAGCTGTAGCTCAAGGGCAACAGCCAAGGGAGTGTGTCCTTTATTTGGGGTGCTGTTTTCCAGCTTTTCCAGCTGCCCCCCAGGTCTGCTGCCCCAAGGAAGGAGCACTGAGGGCTGAGAAGGTTAAAGAGTGTGGATGATTTCATCAGTCACGCATGGATTCATCCATGGGATGAATCAAGCACTTGGGTTTAACTGTTGGTGTTGAACTTTGCTTGTTGAATGTGTTTAGACTCCCAAAGTTGGGTGAAGAGACCCCAAACTGGGGGGGGGACAACACTCCTTCCTCCAGGTATCAGAGCTGAGCACCTTCCCTGCCCCATGTGGGCTCTTGCAAAGGCCAAGGTGTGATTTAACCCACACACCCCTTATTTCCTTTAATTCCCCAACCCCAACAAACCATCAAGGATCCCTTCCCAATCCCAATATAAACCATCCTAATCCCAGCTGGCAGCACCCACAAGTCCTCCCTGTCCCCAGCAGTGCCTGGAGCTGCACTGGGAGCTGTCTGGGGGGCACTGTGAGGTCTGGCTCACCTGGATGGCTTCCTTGGGGTCCTCGGGGTGGCTGGAATGCATCTCCGCTGCTGCCGCTCCCCACGCTGCCTTCACATGTCACCTGTGGGACAAGGAGGGGACAGCTGAGCACCCAGGGGTCCCACCCCACTCACCTGCCAGGGGAAGGGCTCCTGGTGGCACCCAAAGGGATGGATCCTGCCCTGAGATGGTTTCTGCAGGTGCTCACAGCCAGGGCGCTGTGGGATCTGCGCTGGGAGTGACTGATACAGAAAGGTACCGTGGCTCCCAGGGACGATTCCCAGGGACCAGGAGCATTCAGGCAAAATGGAGCATGGCCAGGAGACCAGCAGGGAGCAGTGAACCCCTGGGAGGGGCCCTCAGGCAGCCCCCAGGCTGGGGCAGCTGCCAGGCAGGTCTGGCCAGCAGTGCCACAGGCATGGCCAGGGACTGCTGCCCTTGTCCCTGTGTCACCTGGAATGCCTGAGCCTGAAAAAGGCACCCGAAAACCATGGGAGCGGCATTAGGTGGCCTGGACAACGGGTGTGACCCCCCAGCAGAGCCTGGGGAGAGGTGACAGCAGTTCAGCTCTCTGTCACATGCCAGAAGAGTGGTGCTGCTCCAAACCCAGCTGGCACAGACCCTCAGCACAGAGCTGGCTGAGGAGATGGGAGAGAATCATGGAATCACAGGATGGTTTGGAAAGGACCTTAAATCCCACCCAGTGCCACCCCTGCCATGGCAGGGACACCTCCCACTGTCCCAGGCTGCTCCCAGCCCCATCCAGCCTGGCCTTGGGCACTGCCAGGGATCCAGGGGCAGCCACAGCTTCTCTGGGCACCCTGTGCCAGTGCCTGCCCACCCTCACAGGAGGAATTTCTTTCCAATATCCCATCTGAATCTCTGCTTTTAGTTTTAACCCATTCTCCCTTGTCCTGTCACTGTCTGCCACGTAAAGTCCCTCTCTACATTTTTTAAAAGCCCCTCTAAATACTGGAAGGCTTCTGGTTCTCCATGAGGCAGATGAACCCCAGGATCTCCCCATGCTGGGGGGTGCCAGGGCTGCTCTGCTGCTTTGGTGGGAGACAGAGAAAAACCAGTGTCCCCCTGCTACAGAAAACCCTGGAAAAACCTGATCCGAGCAGTCTGGGCAGCCTGGCCGGGTCACCTGCCACTGCAGGGGGGTTGCAGACAACAAGGGACCTTTGACTTCTGACTCTTGGCTTTCCGCCCTGCTCCTCCCTCGGAGCCGTCTGCGAAACCCAGCTGTGCCTGGAGCAGAGCACGTGGTGTCAGCAGGACACCCACGGCACAGCTGGACCCCTCCCCAAACACAGCTGGATCCCTGCCCAAAGAGAACTGGATCCCCCCCCAGCCACAGCTGGATCACTCCCCAAACACAGCTGGATCCTTCACCAACCACAGCTGGATCCCTCCCCAGACACAGCTGGGCCTGGCATGGAAAGGGGTCTGAGAGCTGCTCCCGCACCTGCTACTGCCCATGGCTTCCTAGGGATATGAGAGGCTGGAGAAGGAGTTTATTTATAGAATCCCAGGATGGTGTGGGTGGGAAGGGACATTAAGGACCACCCAGTGCCCCCCCAGCCATGGGCAGGGACACCTTCCACTATCTCAGGGTGCTCCAAGCCCCATCCAGCCTGGACTTGGACACTTCCAGGGATCCAGGGGCAGCCACAGCTGCTCTGGGCACCCTGTGCCAGGGCCTCCCCACCCTCACAGGGAATAATTTCTTCCTAATATCCAATCCAATCCTCTCCTCTGTCAGTGTGAAACCATTCCACCTCGTCCTATCGAGCTGTTCCCCGAAGTTGGAATCACTTGCCATCCAAATGGAGGAGAGCCCAGCTGTTGGCCGCAGGGCTGGATCTGCCTCCGGCAGACAACAGGCTTAGAATGGCACTGATGTCTCAGATTTTATTTCCAAGCCAACACAAAATCCCCAGAGCTTTCCCTGAGCAGAGCTGACAGCATCAACCTGCCCCTCTCCTGCCAAGCCTGGGCAGAACCATGGTTTGCTGAGCAGCTCCTACATGGCCACAGCCAGTCCTGAAGGCAGCAGTGTCCAAATCAGGAGCAGTTTAAACCCAGAGTGGCCCAAATCTGGAGTGGCCGAAACCCAGAGTAGCCCAGATCTGGAGCAGTTTAAACCCAGATCAGCCCAAGTCTGGAGCATCCCAGACCTGCAACACCCCGGCCCCAGAGCACCCTGTGCAGGTACCACCCCAGCTGGCCCTGCTGAGAGCAGCAGGACAAGAGCTCCGTAGGGCCAAGCCCAGCACAGATCCTCAGCTGTTTCCAGGGTTCACAGACGATTTCAGAGAAAACGAAACTGGTTTTGCTGTGACTTGTCATAAGATTTCCTCTCCTTGTGTTGCAACACAGAAATGGGGGAGCACAGGGATTCCAGGACAGTTAACCTCTGGCTCAGGGGCTGCCGGGGGGTTTGGGGGAGTGAGGGGCCCCTGAAGTGGCAGCAGTGGTTGACAAGGAGCCATCCTCATTTCCGCCTTCCACCCGGGAGGTTCCTCAGGGCTGGGCAGCCTCTGCCCCTTGCCCCACCACCTCCCTGAGGATAAGAGACACGTCCGCCCCCGAGACACTGAAGGTGGGAGACCCAAGATGGGAGAGTCAAGAGTGGGAAATCCAAGAGCGAGAGGAGACCCAGGTATGGGAGAAGACTCAAGGGTGAGAGACCTGAGGGTGGGAGATCTGAGGGGGAGAACCTAGGGTGGGAGATCCGAGGCGGGGCACAGGGTGGCATTTCTCATGCCCAGGGAGGCAGCACAGGTGTTCCAGCTCCAGAACCAGACTCTCTTTTGCCAGCATCACCTCTCCTGATGCCTGCAGGAGGCGAGAGCCGAGGAGGACAACCCGCCACCTTCACCACGGGACTCTCCACTCCCACCACAACCAGTCCAACCAGTTTGTTCCAGTGCCACAAATCCACACGGCACCACTTCTGTTGGGACAGCGTTTTCCTGAATAACGAGTGCAAGAAAGCAGCTCTGAGGCAGATTTCACCTAACAAAACCTTGGGTGAAACACAGGGAAATGGAAACAGCAGCCCTGGTGCTGGGTCTAGAAAGAACCAGAGGGCTCTGGAGCACTTCCAGGCAGATCCTGGAAAGCCAGGGCTGCTCCTTGTGATCTCGGAAGATAAGAGATGGGATGGATGTGCAAACACAGAGACAAGCACAGCTACAGCAGAGAAAACCCACCAGGTTTCCCAGCAGTCACCACCCTGGCGGGCTCCCGGGGAGAAACAGGGTAAAGCAAACAAGTGAGGAACAACCCCAGGCAGGGAGTCCGACCTACCCAGGAGGAGAGTCACGGTGCGAGGGCAGAGCTGCTGATTTCCCAAACTGCTGCAAACCAGCCAGATTCTTTGGGAACAGCTGGAATTAAGGCTCCTGCCAGCAGAGCAGAGCCCCTGTCCCAGAGCTCGGCTCCTCGGTCTCCCAAGAAGCAACGCTCTGCAAGTTATAAATAAACAGCAGGTCACTGCCTGTGCTCTGGGATGGAAAACAACAGCCCACAACGGCAGCGTGAGCGGTGACTCAAGGCCTGGACACGGAGCCAGTCATTTTCCAAGCACGAGTGCTGTGCCAGTCACCCTCTGCCCCGGGGACATGGGGCTCTGGTGGCACGGTGGGTCCAAGGGCTTGCTGTGGGGACAGCCCTCTCCTCCCACACAGCTGCTTTCCAACCAGAGCCGAGTGCAAGCTGGGCCCAGAGGCAGCCCAGGAGCAGGAAAGCCAGTGGCATGGCATGGGGATTGGAGGATAAAACCCCTGGGAACAGTTCAGCGAGGGTTAGGACAGGACAGAGCCCCAGCAGGACCCTCCCGGTGCAACTTTGGCTCCTTCCCTGTGCTGAGCCCGAGGCAGCAGCACTGTGATTCCCAGGGCAGGAACACAGGCATGGAGTGAGGATGGGACCATCACACCACCCTCGTCCCTATTTGTCACAGCTGACAAACCTGGTGGTGGCCGGAGAAGTGTCACCGCCGATGAACCTATTCAGCTTCTGCCCCGTGGGGGCCCAGGAGCAGCCGGGGGAGGAAGAGGAGCCACTGAGCTCCCAGCCTGGATGTGAGACTGTGCTTCCTAAATACTCCAAAGTGAGAATTTCCTTCAGCCTGTTACCTACTCCTGCACCAAGCTATAATTTGCCAGAGCTGCAGGGAGAGCTGGAGTTGATTTTCCGCAGTGCTGGAGCCGCCATGCATGGGCCAAGCAGGTTGTGAAAGCCCCAGCGTGTTGAGGCAAAATGTTGCCAGGTTTATACTCCCAGTTTTTGTGTCGCTTTGGATTCCCAGCGCTGCAGTTTCCCCGTGGATGTTCCTGGTGCCATCCGGCTGGGCGGGCGGCTCGCATCCCTCGGCAGGGGGACAGTGGTGGCTGCGAGGAAGGCAATGAGGAAAGAGCTTTTTAATCTCTACATTTTACACAATAATTACCCAGAGCTTGTTTGCAACTGCTCATTTTATGTGATTTATTGAGAATGTAACACATGATAAATCAGGGAAGGCTGTAAGGATCCCACAGGTGCTGGGATCTCTGGCTGCTGGGAGGAACAGGCCGAGAGATTTGGGGTGTCAGCGCTGGTGGCAGTGAATTGAGGACCAGACACCAGCCCCCAGCGGGGCCCATGGAGAGGCGCATCTGACCGGCTGTGCCCCCCACGGGGGACATGGAGAGGAGGAATGAGAGGCCGAGGCTGCTGGCTGGGCAGCACAGCCCAGGCGTGCGGGGCCTGGCACGCGTGGGCCGGGGGCTGCGGGGCGCGGCTGTGGGGCCATCGGGGTGGCTGCGGAGGGATCAGGGCCTGCCCGACTCTGGGGAGGGGCGAGCGGCCGTGGGGAGCTGGGGCAGCAGCGCTCGCTTGCACCAGCCTGCACCCCCTCCCCCTGCACCCCC
>VXBT01009217.1:0-12125 GCA_013400235.1 Oriolus oriolus
TTTTTTTTTTTTTTTCTCTTCTATAAATCTTGGTGTGTTTTACAGCTATATGCCTGAAAGACATTGTGTACTGAAGGGCTAATGCCAGGAAATAATGAGAAACTGTTTAGGGAGAAGAAGGCTTTTACAGATTGCTGGACACAGCTAACCTTTTGGAGACAGGCATGAAATTTTGTGTCAGTCTAAAACATATGTGAGGTTTTTTAGCATCCAAGAAAATACCACTTAAGAAATGTAAAGATTCTATTACAGGTTTGGTTTTGGCTTTTTTCCCTTTCTGAAAGAAGGACTCTTAATTGACACTGTCACTTGCTGATTTAACTCATAAGAGTGTTTTTTCTCTAAATTAGAATATCTAATTTCCTGAAGTCTGCTTTGGAAATGTGAAAGATGCTAAGCAGTACAGAATTAGGAAACGGCTAAATATAGTGTATGAGTGTATCCAGTGGTATGATTTGACTGTATAAGTAGAGCTTATACAGTTATGCAGCTTATAGGCTTATACAGCTTCAGTTCTACCCCTATCTTTCTGCATCTACTCTGTATGAAATGGCTCACTGATGATGTCATTAATTATTTTGCTGAAAAGGTGAATATAGCTATGCTGATGGGTTCGAGCATTGAGCACAAAAGACCAGCACACCTGTCTGTTCTTTCCCTCAAAACATGTATCCATATCATATGTATTTGCCATAAAAAGGATAAAACCTGTACCAGCTGGTGTGGGGATTTTTTCTCCTCTTTGGAGAGGAGTTGTCATTTGATTCAATATTTTAAAAAACAACAAAGGCCTCCAGAGTGTTGTCGTACTTTCTTTCTGCTTTTGATTTGCATGATCTTGAGTAAAGGAGCTTAAAAGAAACTCATGCAAAGTACCATAGAAACCGTATTTTATTAACCTGCTGACTTCAAATCCACATAAAAATGATGCAGAAATCATGATAGGATTGCTGATTACGTGGTTGGTATGATTACATGGTGATTGTTGAAAAGGAAAGCCTGGTTTGCTACAGCAGTTTGTTCCAAGGCCTCACTACTGGCGGAGGAGAGTTCCCAGTGTGTGTGAGTTTGAGCTGTAATAGGTGCATGCAATGTGGAGGTGATTTGTTTCCCTTTCAGACACCTGACTTAGCAGTTTGTATGGCTGCATAACCACATTAATGTAATGAAGGAAATTACAAATATAAAGAACCAAACGTGTCAAGTTCTTTCTCATATTTTTGAGGCAGGGTACCAGCAGTCAAATAAGAATGTCAGATAAGGTATGATTATTTATATTAAGTTTTCCTTCCTTTTGGAATACTAGTTTAAACTGTGAGTCTTGTTGGGAAAAATTGGTACTACATGTCAACAAATTTAAGTCTTAGGTTTCTTTGGTGGTATAGTAGTAATTTGCTCTAGGGTAAAAAAAGCTTGATTGTTTATAAATATTTATTTATATACTCTATAGTGTATTCATTTTGAGTAATCCCAATTAGGATTTCTCATGCTGGTCTCACATGAGGCACTAAATTCTCATGGGTTGTGCAATAGCACAGGCAGCTACTGCAAAGAAAACATTCTTTGGGATGTGAGGCATGAAGGGTATGCTGTTCGCTCTCTTGTAAAGCATTTCATGATCTTACTGAAAAAGACTTGTTGGCCATTTTAGGGAATTAACTTCTGGAGATACGATTTCAGCTGTCAAAAATTATGGTTTTCCGAATACTGAGAGGGAATTATCAGAATCTGAAATACAGAATCTGAATTATCAGATTATGAGGAACCATGCTTGTAGTTCCAGAGATTATGGATCTGCTGGGATCTTCAGGGGTGAAGTTGCTATCACAGAAATTAAAATTTCTTTCTTGGTGTTTGTATTGGGGAAAAAAACCAGTTGCTCTCAGTTTTGTGGTTAGTGTTGCTATCAGTTTACAGCCTAGGCTATAAAATTTGTATTACAACTTCCTGAATCCCTTGAGATTCTGAATCCCACGATCTGAAAAGCAAATTGCACAACTCTGTGAAGAGGCAAGGGAAGGAGCAGTTGGTGGTCATCTGTATAAGTATAGCTAACATTTGTTTTCTGGGATATGGGAGCTTTCTGTCACTTATACCTGTCTAGATGTTTTACTAAACTGGATCTCTGATTTTCCCTCCTATAAAGACTTCCTTTTCAACATTAAAAGCTAAACAATGGATTGTTCCCCATTTTCCTCAGATAATATCTATCATGTTGTATAGAGTTAGTCGTTGCATTTCTACACACTTTTTTTGTGCTTTTTCTTGCGCAGAGGTATGTATGCAATGGTCATATTAGTGAGGTTTTGAGCTAGCTGATTTTTTTTGTTGTAACTTTCCTCTGGGTTTGGTCATGTTGAAGGCTTTTGTAAGCTCTAAGGCTCTTGCTTCTGTCTTCCTTTTCCTGCGTAGAGTTCATAGAGGATGTGTCAGGGTAAATAGCTGCTGCCAAAGACTAACTCTTTTTAGCATGTGCAACAGTGGATAAACAAGTCTTCATCCCAAAAAATGTTCTAACAGAGCTGTAGATTTCTATACTGTTACTGAAATGGGTTTCCTTATGGTTGTTCCTGGATCATTTTCTTACTTGGTTTCGGATCACTGGAAAAAAACCCCAAAACACAGCTAAACCCATTCTTTTCTTCATGTCTTGGTTCTCACTGGTGTGTTTCTAAAAATATTTTAGTTCGCAGAAAACAATAGACAAGATAATTTGGTATGGCTTTTTGAAATTTATGTAAGGACAACATGAGGTTCACTGTGGATGAGTACTAACTGGGCTTCAATAACTGTGTAATAATTGGCATCTCGTTTATTTGGACACTTTTAATCTTCAGTAGAAAGTTGAAAATGTTCTTCCAAATATGTTTTGCTCTCATGTTTTGTTCCATTGTGGCTGTCCCTAGGGATTTCCCGGGCCACCTGTTTACCTGATGAAGATCATTCAATTTCTTTGTGGCAATTAAGGCAGCTCACTGCATGGAGGAGGATTTAGGAATCCACTTAATGAATTTTAACACTTTTTTTAAAATATAGTTCATTGCTGGGGAAAAGAAAGCTCAAGCTGGTGTATTGCCACCAGACATTTCCTTGTGGTTCATTAGGAAATGTTTGTGATCTGTCAGCTGGGTGACCTTTCCCATAGAACTTTACTGGAACACTACATGAGTA
The DNA here is from genome assembly GCA_013400235.1 of Oriolus oriolus. Taxonomy (NCBI): domain Eukaryota; kingdom Metazoa; phylum Chordata; class Aves; order Passeriformes; family Corvidae; genus Oriolus; species Oriolus oriolus. The sequence continues at coordinate 3,172 of VXBT01009217.1, forward strand.
CGTGGAAATCGATTGGCAGCTTGTCATTTGTGTGATTAACAATTTTGTGTCTGGCTCTTTTCATTAGGGTGGATGACATTCCGCCAGGAATATCACTGCTTCCTGATAACATTCTTCAGGTCCTCAGGCTCCAGTTGCTACAGTGTGTCCAGAAAATGTCAGATGGCCTGGAAGAGCAGCAGCAGACTCTGTCACTTTTACTTGTGAAATTCTTTATCATCCTTTGCAGGTATTTGTTCTGATTGTTACCTCAGCAAGACTATTGTTTTGCTTAAGAAGTCTCGATGCAGCCTATAAATATAGATTTTAATGACACATACAATGTGTTTTGATACTGTCCAGTAGAAATAGAAAAATTACACTTCTCACAATCTTCGAAATAAAGGCAGAGGGAATAAAAGAGAGGGAGGGGAGCAATGCAATCATTTTAGCAATAATGTTTGCAATAGGAATAAAAGGGGATTAAATGCTAAATTCCTTGTAATTTTAGAAGATAAATCTGGGAATTCAAGATACAATGTTCCTGGTATAAGAAATACTTGTAAAAGGAAAGGGGCACTCTAACAAGTGTTAGCTATGAAATAACTTGAGAGAATTGTACAGGAAGAACTGTTTCACATTCTTAACATGCTTATAATTCCATAAACAGCTTGTGAAACTTATTACACTAACTCATGCAGCTGATTTCCTTCTGAAACGTCTGCCTGATAGTGTAATTCTGTTGACACAAATGAATAAACTGATTTTAGGGATCTATTCCTCACTATTTCTTCAGTTTTCTGTTGCAAAGTGCGTTTAGAGAGAGGAAGGAGATAAAATATAATAATCTCCTTTACTGAGGAGGGTTTGAAACAGCATTTTTGAATACTTCGGCCCTCCTTACCTCTGAAACAGAGAGCTGTATGGCAGTGTTTAAGTATCCTGGAATACTGAATATAAGCTGAATAGATGGTCATGTGTTTCTGAACTACAGACTGTTGTCACATTTACTTCCTGAGAAGTTCTCCTATGTCATTGCTTTGGTATCTGATCTTTGTGACTTCAAAATTGAGAAGTTCTTTGTTGTTGTGATTTTTGGTTTTTTCCTAAAATAATTTATGAGGTGTTTTCCTCCAGAGAATTTAAAGTGAATAAATGTTTCTAAGTAATATGTTTGCTAAAGGTTTAGAAAGTGTATGCACTAGTAAAGTGGAAGTTACTGTCTTTGTTATCAGATGCCATTTCTGAGCTTTCTGTTTAGGGTGTTCTGGGAATCTGCTTAGCCTCTGAAGCCTCAAATTCCAGATGGAATTGGCATGCAGCAGAGTGACTCGAGTCTTTCTTCCTGTTAGATGGAAACTCGTGAGCTCTGTAACTGTGACAGAAATAAACATTTAAGTATGTGCAGTCTTTTGGAGAGTATTTTTAAAATGCTGGTATACTTTTGTATTAATATAGACAGAATGCTGAAACAAACATTGTTTGAACTAGCTTCAAATGAACTGTGTACAATTCTGTGGTTTTTATGTTGGCTTCACAGGAATTTGGCTAATGTGGAAGAGATTGGGATGTGTTCATACATTAACCATGTTATCACCATGACTACGTTATACATTCAACAGGTACGTGGTTAACAATTCTCATCTGTATTTCTGCCACCTGATACTTCCTGCTCCTCTTTATGTGGTTTGCTCTTTCAGTAATAGTGTTACCTGGAGAACAGTTCATAGGCTCAGAACTGTTCTGGATGAGATTAAGAATAATTTTTAACGTCTGGAAATTCTCTGACCATAGCTTTCTTTTACTCCTCAGTTAAAAAGCAAAACAAAAGAAAAAGAGGTGGAAGATCAGACCCCAATAGAAGAATTTGTGAGACATGCATTGGCTTTCTGTGAAAGTCTGTACGATCCATATCGAAACTGGAGGCAGCGAATTGCAGGGTATGTGTGGACTAGGACAGGATTGTAAATACTGTGGTTTATGAGAGCTTTAACCATGAGTCAGTAGAATCACATCACAGAAACGTGTTATGCTTTCTCAAATGTGATATGATTAAATAACTTTCAAAAATTATAATACATTTACTGTTAGTATAAAAGTTAAAATTAAATCTGAGGATATACTAAGAGGTGATTGGTTGTAACTGACCACAACAAAGGTGCTTACATTGCTTTCTCCTTCCAAAAACTGGCCATTTTTCTAAACTGGTGGAACAAAGAAGCCAAAAGGAGTGGGCAGACTTACTTGAATTAGAGCAAAAGAAGTTATTGAAATTCACAGTGTAGATAAGTTACATCTTTCTTTGAAAATAATTTTATAAGTGTATCAGTAGAACTACATCCCTTTAATTTGATGGTGTGTTCCCTCCAACCTAGTGAACCCATAATGATGTTTTGTGCCCATTTAAAATTGCTTGGTTAAGAAATTTGGCAGTCTAGCTGGTGGCTTAGTTACAATATGCATGGACCAAATAAGAGATTGCTGGCTTTTTTCTCTTTTTAACTAAACCATTTTGTAAAATGTTAAGTATTTCTAGGTGCAGACTGAATATGGGATTAACTGTGATTCATGTTTTCAGGATGAAATATTGCTTCACTATTCTTTTTCATCCTGTAGGCAAAAGATAACTCCTGATTTTTGGCAGTGTTTTCTATTATGTCATATTATAATTTCATTTCATAAGTCATAAATGAATAAGTAATTCATAAACAAAGGTATCATACCTAATTTCTTTGGTGTGTGTTTTTTAATTTTATTGCAGACGTTTCCTTAGTACAGTTGAAAGGAGCAGACAGAAGTATAAACCAGCTTCCCTCACTGTTGAGTTTGTCCCTTTCTTTTACCGTAAGTATTACTAACAGCCTGTTAAAAAATAGTCTTCTTTAGAAGAATGAACTTATTGAGTCCAAGTAACTTTCTCCTAAGATGCCTGATAATGTAAAAGTCCCTTACTTGCTTTCTGAGGCTGAATGAAGTGGGTTACTTTGGTTGCTTGTTTTTTGTACTTGTTCTTTGCTCTGAGCGTCACTATTTTGCCATTCCTACTCATCTTCGAAAGCCTTTATTTCCAGACTTCATTTCAGTGCCTAACGTGGTTTAATAGGGTTGGTTCTGTGAATTGCCAACTTTTCCATTTATTATGGTGCATAGTGATTGCATGTGAGATCCCTGTAGTAGCTGTTCTGATAACTCTCATAGAAAAGTAGTCTTAGGAGAGTGTTCATCCACTTCTGTCTCTTTAATATGATTTAACAGCTAGAAAGGATGAAACTCTGTGCCATTCAACTAGCAAATGCTCCTTGGACTCCAGTTTGGGAAACAATTTTCTCTCTGGTTAAGTCATTAAATATCATGATGGCTAGTTTGAAATTCATGTGTTCTTACCATTACAGATCATTTGTGTGGAAAAGGATTTACATGTCCATATTTTGTACTTAAATCTCAGCAATATGGGATGCCCAGGTAGTTTGTCACTTTAACATACCAGAGTGGTAGTGCCTAGAGAACTGAAGCAGCGAGAATAAGCTAGAGGGATGGGGAGTGGAGTGAAATCAGCCCTTTCTGCAGCTATCCATTGACTTGGCTATAATTGAAAATTTAAAAAAAAGGTTCTGTTCCTGGGGTGGTAGTATTTATGAATTTGATTCTTCTAGGTTTGAGTCACATCTCCTATTATTTGAGTTTCCATCACTGTGAATGAAAAATAGGATAGTTGCCAAAAAGACCAAATTGTTCCTGCCAGTAAAATGCCCTTATCTACATGCCAGAGCACTGGAAACCCACTCTAAAGGCTGCTGCTCAGGAATGTCATCTGTAGGTTCTCTCCTCTCCATTCAGTGTGTTGCACTGTGGTTTCTCCTAAGTCTCTTAAATACCATATAAGTGACTGAGCTAAAAGTGTGCTAATTAGCAGGGAGATACTCATCTACTTGTTGGCCAAGTGGCAGAACGGACAAGAGTAAGAAACTGCTGAGCATGTGCCTTAAGCATCCTGCCATGCCAGGGGTGGTTTCAGTCTACCAAGCCTAATGATTTATTCACAGTCTGCTAGGTACTGCTGTTTTTTGCTTGAGGTTCTGCAAGGATCCAGAGGTTATAAGTCATGGAGTGGTGATACTAGCTCACTAACAGTGTGATATCATGTCTAAGCTTTGTTCTGTTTGGCAAACAGATCTGAAGAATAGCTCTGCAATCTTCTTTTAAAACAGGCTTAGACATTCAGTATATAGTCAGAAATCTTTTTTGCTAATAATTGGTACTTGTCTTAAAAGTTACATTATTCTTATTATTTTAATGAATATAAAAATATTGCCTTTTCAGTTTCTAATGTTTGTTTAAAATTTTAGTTTTTACAAGCCCAAATAGTTATCAGTTTTATTTTATAAAGTTATTGGAAGCTTACAGGGGTTATTTCCAAAAATAATCCTTTGTAGTTTCTTTCAGCTACATTAGATCTAGTGTTACTGCTGTAACAACAATATCCAGGTTATATCTATTGCTAAGGAGAGTTCCTGAGGCTGTTTGGGACTCATTTCTATCAGATATGGCAAGAGAAGAGATGCAGGATAATTGTCTTTAAGGCAGATTGCCAGAGAATCCTGTGCAGATCTGTAACCTTTCTAGCAGTAATCTCTTTAAAGTCAGCAAGTTTAGGGACTGTTTTTTTGAGCTACCTGCACTGCATATGGCATCAGACTTTTCATGCCAAAATTTCTCTGAACTGAGTCTTGCTTGATAACTGGTTGTGTGTTAGCATGTCCTGTTTCTCATTAGTATGGACAAAATGGGCTCATTTTCACGTTATGAATCAAGAGCAAAAGTTGTGTGTCTGTAGTTCTGTCAGCTGGCATGGATGGTTTTATGCAAGCTGAAGGTGTGGCCTTGTGAATTCTTGGTAAATGTGGTCATATTGTGTTACTTTGATAATGCTGGAATTGGTGTGTTTGTGTCTGAGTTATGTAAAAGAAAGTGGAGATGATACAGTTGAATTTTTTTTTAATTTGCATGACGACAGGGAATATAGGAGGGGGGTTTTATTATTTCATTTGTTGGTGGTTTTTTTTTGAGGGAAATCTCCTTTTTATTTAATCAGAGTGCTTTCAAGAAAGTGAACATCTCAAGGAAAGCCTAAAATGTTGCCTGCTACATCTCTTTGGAGCTATTGTGGCTGGTGGTCAGGTAAGGATACTCCAAACTTTTCAGCTGCTGAAACCTCCAAATGCTTGTTCCTTGCTGGAGACTTTTAAATACTCCATAACTTGTAAATGAGAAGAATTTATTATTGATGATTAATTCTTTTTGTCTTACGAACTTTGGGATCATTCTGTGCAATACTACCTAAATGCTACAAGCTGGGTCCTGATTTCAAGTAAGAGTAGAAGTTTGCTGTTTAGAACAACTACCTGTCATATGAACGTACTGTAATATTTTAAAGAAAAAACGTTCATAACTAGATTATGAATTTCCACCTGCAGAGATGAAAGTTTTGTGTTCATGTGCATGAAATTGATATAGCTTACTTCCCAGTGCTGACAGTAAACTGTTTTCAGTAGGAGGCATGGGACCTTTACAGCTTGGAAGTTGTTTAAAATCTTTGAAAGAATATGAGGAAAAGAGGGTATTCATCAGCAGCAAAGCCAACATCCACTTTCTCGCCCGACTTCTGTAATGTCCTACTTAGTCTGGTCACAAGCAGCTGCTACCATCTGTTGATCTTGAAGAGAGAGTGTTTTTAAAGGTTGCCAGGGAACTGCAAAGGCAGGCTCTGCTCCACCAGGGCAGGCAAGCTGAGTCTGAGCAGGATGGCCAGAAGCAGCTGACCTGACCAGCAAAGGGTGTGATCTCACTATAGCCAGGCAGAGTGGTGGGAGCAGGTGTGGTGGCATGGCCATGGCTGCAGTGTAGATCAAACAGGTAAAGGGTTAAGAGACAAAACTTGAATGCAATGCAATTCCTTGTAGAGGGCAAGGAGTCCCTGACAGGGCTTCAGTCCCTGACAGGGTTTCTCAAAGCTCACTACAAGCCTGGGCTCCTGTCCCTCAGCCTGTGCAACCAGGCCCCCGGGAAGAAAGGTGAAGAAAATGCACTCAGGACCCAGACAAATGTTTGGTAATTATTATGTTCTTATCACATGTTCTAAAGTATCATGACTCCTAATCTAAAATGAAAACTCAGGTGAAGCTTTGCCTTGAATTAGCAGTTTATCAAGGCTACCGTATAAGAATTTTATAACACATATTTAAATTATATTTCCTTTTCTATATAAGCATTCCCTTTGGAAAAGAGAGCCTATTTAAGTGAACAAGATGGGATGCATTTCATCTGTAGCCATCAATGTAGTCCAAATAGAATGTTTCTTAGTTATTTAACAACTACATAGCATTAGCAGATACAACAATGCATATTGCATGATTCAGATATCTCAGGTAGACACAGCTGTTTGAAGAAGTTTAAATTCTTCTAATTTATTTTTACTTTTCTTAATAATTTTTTTGCCTGAATGGGTTTCAGAGGAATGCTCTTCAAGCAGTATCTCCTGCCACCATGGAAGTCTTGATGCGTGTTTTAGCAGACTGTGACAACTGGGATGATAGAAACCCTGAGGAAGTGAGCAGGAAGGCAGAGCTGACTCTGAAGTGCCTGACAGAAGTTGTCCATATCCTCCTAACCAGCAGTTCTGACCAGCGCCAAGTCGAGACAAGTACAATATTGGAGAACTATTTCAAGCTGCTTAATTCAGACCATTCAGCCTTACCTAATCCAAGGCGATGCAGACAGTGGGAGAGCAGATTCATAGCACTCCAGATCCAAATGCTGAGTGAGTACCCAGTTGTGCAGTTCCTTTCAGTATTTCCTGACAGTAACTCTGAAGCAAAAATGTTGACTTGGCTAAGCAATTGAAACATTTCTAACATTTCTTCTTAGGTATTTCTTGTTTAATCATTTACTAATAAAAAAACCAAGAAGAAACCATATCAGGTTGCTGCCATTTAACCAGAGTGTCAAGGTTCATCGACTGAAAGTCTCCATTAAAGGAGAAAAACTTTGCTAGGCAACAAGTGGCACTTACCAGAATCTTAGTATGTGCAGAATAAGATTGTTCTGTAATAAAATAGCCATGTGGTGCTGTTTTGTGATAGTTTGATTTTCAAATGGCATTGTTGTAAACATTGGCCAAAAGTAATAGTCTGAAAGAGTTGGGTATAAGTTTTTGGGTATGAATTCAGGGGTTTGAATTTTTTCCATTTTGATGTTCAGCATGAGAAATAAAGGTGTTTCTTTTCCCATGCTTCCAAGAAAACTGAGGAACAGTACTGTGGCTGTGGAGAATGCTTACAGTATAAGGCTGCTGTAGAATAGAGAGTAATTGCTTGGTGAGGAAACAAGTGTTCATGTGCTTTAAAAAAGGGTAATGCTACTTATGTACTCACACTTGGCAATGACTTGAAACAGAGCCCCAAAGCAGTCAAAGATATTCATTAGCTGATTTTTTCTCCATATGAAGTAGTCTGTATGATAATTTTTACAGTGTCAAAATGTTTAGCTTTAGGCCTAGTGATTTGTTCTTAAAATGCATATCATTCTTGATCACAATTGCAGAGCATATAATTTGTCTAATTTTTTCCTGATGTGTATTATGGAATGTGCAAGAAAAAATGCTTGATGGGTTTGGGAAGTGTTTTGTCTTTGATGCCAGTTCTGTTTTAATTTTATAGATACCATCACAGCCATGTTAGACTGCACAGATAGGCCTGTTCTGCAGGCAATTTTCCTTAACAGTAACTGCTTTGAGCATCTCATTCGACTGTTGCAGAACTGCAAGGTAAGTTTTCCCTTATCAGCACATTTTGAACAAAACCTGCCTTGTATTATCGTTAATGAAGTAGGGGTGTTTCGTGTCTGTCTTGTCATTAAAGCAGTTGATACTCACTTTGAGTCCTGAGCAGAATACCTTTACAGACCCCGCTCAGTCTCTAAAATCTCTTATGATGCTGTGTCTTTGAATCAGTGCTGAATATTTTTTTTTTGCCTGTGAAAATCTCTCAGATGTCAGACTTTGAGCAAAGCACAGTGACCTCTAACAGCATGTCTGATTGAAAAAAAATCAATCCCTCCAGCCTTTTAAATTGGGTTTTTGTTGTGGGGTTTGTTTTTTTTGCTTTGTTTCTTTTATATTCCATCACTGGGTTGCTAGGAAGTCACTTAACAACTGCTGCCAGATGGAGGTCTGAATTCTAATTTCAGAGGAATGTTTTTCCATTTAAAAACATCTTGCTGTTGTGCCATTGTGTTTCAAAATATTTGAGTCCTGTGTGTGGCTGACATAAAACGTGAGCTCAAGCTGTTAAAAATGTTCTTCAGTTTTTCCTTTTCTGCACAGGATTTAGGGTTTTCATCTCAACCACAAATGGTCATAATTTGCAAACTTCCACTGATTGCACTGATTTCATTTTTTCTGGTGTAAAAACACAGATATGATGTAACTCTCTGCACTATTTTATTTCTCTTTCTGTGATATGTTAGTGACATAGCTGTTTTGAGCTCTTCTGATGCTAGATAATTTAATGCTACCTACAGTGTGCAGTTTGTTTCTAAGCCATTTAGATTTTGGATTAGAATGTCTTTCAGTGCAATGATGTATTAAAAATAAATGTGTTTGGATTATGTCTTAATTGTAATCAGTGGCAGAATGCCAACTGACTTGAAGTGTTTTGAGTAGTTTGTAGTTTTATTATCTCCTTCTGAAAATACATTGTTTGACCTTTCCATTCTCCTCCTGTGTTTGGGAATCTCTGCCTATTTTTGTACTGACTTTGTACTCTATAAGAAACTCCTTTTTTAGTTTCTTCTAAATCATCAACAGCGTGATGTTTACCTCTTCATGGAGACTCTTTGCTGTGTTCCTGCTCTAGTAAATAAGTGGTGGAATTTAAGAAAGCAAGAACAGCTGCTCTATTTTTTTTTTTTTTTTTTTT
>VXBT01009217.1:12138-70048 GCA_013400235.1 Oriolus oriolus
TTTGCAGCTTGCTGTTTTTATTTTTCTTCTGCCTGTCTGTGTGTTGTAAGAGATGTTCCTTTAAGGTTTTTTCCTAGGATACAGTCTCACATGTCACTGTGTTGTTTAGAGATCAGTGCTGCCACTTTGGTACACAGTGTGCTTTTTTCGCCTCTTGCAGGCGAAATACCCCGAAGGATGAGAAGTGGGAGAGATAGAGGCAGGGCAGGTGTTGCAGTATATTTGTACTTCCAAATATACTGTGTCTCCATTGTTTTTCAAAGCCAAATAGCAGATTGACTTAGCTGTGGAATTAGGACTTCTCCTATTAGATGGAGATGGAAACCCTATTTCTGGATTTTTTTTCCTTCATTTGTGAAAATTGCTACTGGATTTCTAAGCAAGCTGTGTGTGAAAAGCATGTTCTGCATCTCTGCAGAGCATGAGAGTCCGTACACATATCTGAAACTCAGGAAGCTGTTGGATCTTCTGCAAACTTGAAATGCTAGTAATTTCTGTGCAAAGGAGGGGTAAAGAAAATCCGTACCACTATTTCTGCTGTAGCTATCCCAAAGACCTTGGAGTGTTCAAGGCTATATTTCTAGTCATGCTTCCTAGTCATTTGCAGTATAACAATCTTCTAAAATGTAAATCATTTTTTTTTCCATATTTGCTGGTTTTAAGGCTCATGGGCAAACTATCTTTCCTTAACTATGCTTTAGGGTTAGAGATCTGCACAAAAGCTTTTGAAAACTTCTTGGTTAAGTTTTGATGATCTGAATGTTGCTTTCTGCCAGTGATATCCAAAATGAGGGACTGTAATTTAGAGATATCAGGAGGTGCTTATTCTGTACTGAGAGTCATTTAACAAACTGGTTTGTCAGTGCTGAATCTTTTCTCATCTACTTAACTCTCTCAGAGGTCAGACTTTGAGCAAAGCACAAAGACCTCTAACACTGTGTCTAATTAAAAGAAAAAAAATGGGGTTTTTGAACAGCTTTTAAATGGAAGAATTAAAACCATGTAGACATTGTAGAAAACAAATCTGTTTTTCATTTTCACATGCCTTATGAGAAATGAAGTAACTTATACGAAAAGTTTGATGTGCTCTTTATTTTTGCATCGTCTGCATTTGCTCTTGAGTAATGTTCTTATTGTTAATGTTACAGTCCTCTGAGGCATATTATAGTTATTTTGCATTGTTAAGCGCTCTTGACTGTGATGTACCTTTCAAAGTGTTTCTAACTATGTGCTTTCACACCTATGTAAGTCAAAGTAATATATTGAGTATTGTTCTTTGTTTTGCCCTAATGTGTGGAAGTTGATTTCTCAGGCTGTTGCTCTTCAGAGAGACTAACCTGGCAGATAATGGAACAAAATGTGTGTTTGTGTGGGAAAAGACAAATGCTTAGGTTTTACCCACTAAAGGAAAGTGTTTCCTTTTTCTTAAAGGAACCTCTAAAACATTTTGGTCAAGGTTTTTTTTTTTTTTAATACCTCAATAGAATCTTAAAACAGAAGGAGGTAAATCTTAGTTCTGACTAGGTTACAGCTAAATTTGGCACACAAATTGACTGCAGTCAATGAGGAATTTGGGTGAGTTTGATGAATTTGGATGAGTTTGAAACTTTCAAATTCAGGAACTGAGTAGGAATATAGCTACTGAACACAGAGCAGTTCCTTAGCTGAAGATGCGGTATAGGTGTATGTTTGATTTAAAGCTGTTTGCAACCTGTCTGATTCTTAGGATGATGGCAGAGATATTTTGCCTTCTTCCTGTGCTAAAGACTGTGTGCCCCAGAAATTCTGCTACTGTGCTGTTTGAAGATGAAAATATTCTGTCTGGTATCTTCAGCTTTCACCTAGGGTGAAACATAAGTGGAAAATGGTGAAACATCTGTATTCATTTCTTTGTTAATGCCCCACTCGTCTTTATTTCTTACAAGTAAATTTCTTAGAACTCTGTCATGTTGCATAATGTAAATGAAATCACAGTTGCTAAGCCAGAGACGAGTATAAATTCCAGATAAAACTCTGTCTCAGTGATTACATATTTTCATGTATTTTTTTGGGGAAAAAAGTAATTACTCTATAGCAAATACAGCGTAATCTTTAGTGAATTAAGAGAAGACTAGTATTAATGGAAGATTGTGTCTCACCAGTGTGAGAAAGTTTGGGGTTTTTTTTTTGGGTTTTTTTTTTTGTATGTGAAATACAAATCTAAGGCAGCCTCCACAGATTTGGCTGCAGGTAACTGTTTAATGCAATTATTTCCATTATTCTTGTCTCTGTTTCTAACAGCTGTTTTTAAATGCTAACAATAAAGTGGCAGACAAGAGTGAGAAAGACCTTACCAACAAATTACTGACAGAAATGAATGAGGACCAGGTACCTACCTAAACTGTATTTTGCTTCAGTTGAAGTCAAGACACAATCACAGGAAAATTGATTCCTGTGCTTCACCTTAACCATCCTCCTTAAGCCTTCTGCAGCAGGATGAACTTACGGTGCTGCACAGATTAGCATTTCCTGGCTCTGGAAAACGATTTTTCTGAATAACAGATTGAATTCAACCTATGTTTTATTCATCTGCTTCAAACTGCAGATATTGGCGATAGAATGAGCATCAGTTATGCTTCTTTTAAGGAAAAGGTGAAGTACATGAATGGGATCCAAATAAATTCTCTCAACCTGGTGGTGATTCTTTTCCCCTTCCTTTTCCTCTTTTTTGCTCTTTGTCTCAGCACTGTGGTGTTTTGGATTCTGGGGCCTTGTTTGTGAATCTCAATGGTTGTGTTTGGTGTCCTGATTCTTTGCTTGTCATCAAGAACAAATGTTCACAAAACAATGGACAGGCTGAATCAGGGAGGTAGGAATAGCCTGTTGCTTCACTTTTCACAAATACTGTGGAAAGTTTCAAATGCAAATTTTTGTGCTAATTTTATAGTAGAATTATTTGTTCCGATTAAAAATGTAAAAAAATGCTAAATAGAAGGGATGGTAATTTACAAATTGTGACTTTTAACTAATAGCTTTGACTTTTTTGGACACAGCACAACGCTCTAACCGCATGTAAATGTTTCTTCACAACTAATTGAGTCTTCTGATTCTTGACATTTCACTTTCAAAATATGCCTGAGGTACATAAAATATTTCAGAGATGATGAAACAGTATGTTTGCACAGTGTTGCTAATTAGGTTTACTGATGGATGCAAAAGAGTTCTCCAACATTTTTGTTCTTAAAACCGCCATAGAGGTATCAATATAAACAAGAATTATAGGAAAAAACCTCAAAAGATGACTTAAATTGGAGAGAGAGGTGTTGAATCAATGCAATGAGGCTGTGGGTGAGGCAGCCATCTAACTGTGCTGGTGTGACTCTTACACTTCAGGGGTCTGTGTGTGCTGCATTGGTGTGCAGGGCCTTGGATGGAAAATAAGTCATTTTATATGAACTGCAGATGCTGATTCTCCAGCAGCACACACACACTCCAAGAGATTTCCTAATTGTTTTCCTCCCTCCCTCTTGAGGTTGTCCATTAGACGCATGAGGAAAACTTGTTTGTCCATCAGAATATTTGAGGTGCAGTTTGTGTTGCGAATGCTTCTCTCCTCTTGAAGTCGGTGGTTAGTTGTCTGCTGTGATGTTATTCCTTATAGGCTGTGGGGTTTGAAATTTTGACTGGTGCGGAGATGATTTTTGAAGCATGTTACCAAACTCTTGGTTTCCCTCCTGGCAGGAGGGCACAGGACAGATTTTGGAGCTGAACTGTCTTTGCATGTTTGTATCTGACTTCTGTACCTGCTGCTTTCAGGTGTTTCAGGGACACCTGGACTCCTTGGCAGTATCAACCATTCAAGCCCTCACAGCAGTAATGCACAAGTCTCCAGCTGCAAAGGTAACGTGTCTATGCAGAGGGCTGTTTGCAGCTTCTCCATCTTGTTTCCAGTTAGTGCTTTTATCACAATATCTTCATGGATCTTGCTAATGGAGATGAGCAGATTGTGGTCACAGATTCATGCCAGATAGGAATAGTTGATTAGCATTCCTTATCCCTTTATATGTGTCTAATGGCTCGGCACTGAGTCATTTTTTTGTGAAAACTGGAAGATCTATAATGGAGTATAATGGCAGCTGGAACCTTTGTAGAGGAAGTACATTGTTACTTTTCCTGTGGATATGTGGGGTAGACTTAGTGGGTATTTGCAGGAATTTAAAGGCAACAGTTTATGTTGTAGTTTTATATGGCTTCAAAATAAGCCAGAACAGTATTGCTGTCCAGATGGTGGTCATGCCACTGCCGTGTGCCCTTCCTTGGTAGTTATTCTTGTGATTTGGTAAATGGATAGGTTATGGATAGGTTGTGATTCTGACTGGAAGCTAAGCCCATGGAAAAATAATGTATTTATTCCTGGATTGCTGAGTTCGTTAAATTTAAGCCTTGGCTGAATGATTCCCTGGTCTTGGCACAGGTAAAGGGATGTAACTGTCCAGGGGAGGATAAAAGGAAGAGTGGTAATCATCTGATTTATTGCTACTTGCAGTACAACCTAAGGGAGAGACAACAGGATCAGTTATGCTCCTCCAGAGCGTTACTGAAAGTGCTTATTTCTCCACTGACTCTGGAAAGCCTGGGAAGAGTTGTATATTGGAGGTGGGGACTAGCTGGGATTCACAGAGAGTCAGTAGTTTTCAATTTTACTTCTACTGCAACATGTGTATTTTTTTCTTTTCTTATTTACCTCAGTAATCACCTCACTTCTGCTGAAAGATTTATTCTTTTTAAAAAAAATCATTTCAGCGCAGAGTATAACCAGGAGAAGTGCATTCATTCCATATGATGTGATGGCTGTTTATTAACTAAACCAAAAATGCATATTACCATTTGAACTCTGCTGGTTGATTTAAATTTTTTTTCTTTCTTCTTGTAAAATCAATTAGTTTTTGAGAAAACTTCCTTGGAACACTTCTCTAATTTTTTTAAGTGTTTAGGATGAGTGGTTTTTAAGCTGGTCAAGGAAAATCTTTTGCTGAAAGGTTAATAGTTGAATACTTCTAATTTTCAATGTGAACATTTCATGCTATTGTTTGCACTAAAAAGAGGAAAAATGAAGCTGTTTGTTCTTTGTGATAGTATTAACATTTAGATTATACCAAAGTAATTATGTTCTTTTACAGGTGATTAGTAAAATGCAGCTTTGAACTTCTATTTATCTGTGTACTGCAGTGAAATGCTTCTCATCTGCAGCATTCTAGAGACAGTAGAATGAGCAGGTTAATCAAAACTAGATTTCTAACCTGTAATTATTGCATTCTAATTATTATGTGTCTAATACTGTGTTAAATTAGAACCTGCTGTGGTAGACAAGCAATTTTTGTCCATTTTACTTGTTAGTGAGACTGGAATTTTTATCCTCAGGAGGTCTTCAAGGAGAGGATTGGCTATGCACACATATATGAGGTACTAAAATCACTGGGTCAGCCCTCACGGGAATTGCTGGAAGAACTCATGAATATGGTGAGCTGTGCCTGCTTTGAATGCAGGAATGCTGACATCTTTCAACAGTACTTCTAGCCCTGTCTTACTGCGTGTCATGTCTGAGTTCTCTACTGTTTTTCAGGCTGTTGAAGGCGACCACATGGCTGTTGGGATACTAGGCATTAGCAATGTCCAGCCCTTACTGCTGCTCATCCAGTGGCTTCCAGAACTAGAATCACACGAGCTGCAGATTTTCATCTCAAATTGGTTGAGGCGAATCTGCTGCATTGACAGACAGAGCCGCGCCACGTGTGTCAATGCAAACATGGTCATCCGCATCATCGAGACCCTCAATTGCCACTCGGCGCTCCACTGTACTTGTGCGGAGAACCTGATTGCCCTGCTGGGCTCCTTGGGGAGCCAGTCCATGGGCTCAGAAGAGCTGCTGCAGCTCGTGCGGCTGCTGCGGCCGGAGGAGCCGCGGGGCGCTCACCCGTACGTGGTGCCGGTGATGCGCGCGCTGCTGGCCATGGCGCGGAAGCAGGGCATGGCCAGCGCCCTGCAGTACTTCAACCTGCACCACAGCATGGCCGGCATCGCCGTGCCCGCCATCCACAGGTGGCCAGGCTCGGCATTCTCCTTCAACGCCTGGCTCTGCCTGGACCAGGACCGGGTGGACCCTGGCACGCCGGGCAAAAGTGGCAAGAGGAAGCAGCTCTATAGGTACAGTTACTGTAGCTGCTACAACCTACAGCTCACATGTAGGTCTTCTGTGCCCTGTGACATATGGTACCCCGTGACATGTGCTGCCTCTGCTTGTCTTTGTAGAAGGCAATCCATAATGCTTAGTTTGGGAAAGGGAGAGCTTTCATCTGTCACCAGAGCAAGGTTCTGTTACGGAAATAACCATGTCGTTTCTCTGTTGTAATGTCTTGTCATCTACAGTTTCAACATCCATAACTCCAAATTGTGTTAAGGTTCATTGCTTAAACAAAACAACATTAAAAACCAAAAATCAATCCATCCAACTCCCCACCCAAAACCAGAACAGCCTTCACAGTTTTTTATAAAGGTAATGAACTCTGGATTTGTATAAGAGCACAGTGAGAAGACACCTTCATGTTGCTTAAACAGTGAATATTGACATGAATGGTTCTTGATATAATTTAACTTTCTGGATACTAACATTCAGAAGCAAACAAAATGTCTCTTTGGTCTTTTTTTTTATATAAGAAGAGTAACAGTCAGTCACATAGTAAATATTGGACCGCCACCAAACAACTTGAGTGGATTTTCTCCTTAATGAATGTATTGTTAGGTGGTAGTTTTGATGAAGCAAGTCCTTGATAGTGTGTCTTTTTGCCTTTCTTTAGCTTTTTTACAGGAAGTGGTATGGGGTTTGAAGCCTTTATTACGTGCTCAGGGGTATTGGTGGTTGCAGTGTGCACAAAGAGGGAATATGCAACAGTGATGCTGCCTGACCATTGTTTTATTGACTCTCTCTGGGTAAGGTTTGATACTGACACTTTGTTTAGGATTATGTTGTTTGCTTATAAGTCAAAATCCTATTTTATTTGATCATTTTATGAACAGTCTATTTTATAATATTTAATAATTCATTGCATAAGAGCAGATTTAATCTCAAATAATGCAAGAAATTTTCACACAGATTAGTTGTTGATAGAGCTAACTTATGTATGTGTTATTATGCATTTTTTTATTAATTAAGCTTGTTACAGCATTAGAGGCTTTTTTATTAAATTAAAAAAAGCATAAGTGGCTGTGGTGCTATGTGAATAAATTAGCCATGATGCTGTTTCTGCTTTACCCTTTTCTATTCCCATACTTAAAAACTGATGTGCATTATTATGGAGGAGCTGTATCTTTCTCTTCAAAAACCTATTTACATGTAAACATTACATTTAGTACTTTAAAATGGAAGCAGCAGGTGCTTTTTATATTCTTGTTGATGCTTTGGATATATTTTCTTATGTGCTTTCCTCACCATCTTAGTAGAGATGAAGTTAAATAGTTTCACGTAATAAATTCATTATATGCTCTTAATAATGACTGAATTATTTTTTATTGCATAACCAGCACAACATAACTATTGTTCACGTGCCTGGAAAGAGGCCCTTTGGTCAGAGCCTGGTGTATATCTACGTCAATGGACAGCAGAAGGTCTCTGCCCCTCTTCGATTCCCTGCTATGAATGAAGTAAGTTCCCTTCTGAGCCATATGCCTGGTAAGATGAGCTCTCAGACAACAGTGAGAGTTCAGCCAATTGCTAATAATGTTCAGCTTTGGATGCTGTCCAGAATATCATTTTGGAGTGTAACTAACCATTAAGTAATGCTTGTTTAGTTATCTCAGTTTAAAAACAAAACAGAATGATGATGTTGATTAAATCATGGGGTTTTCCTCAAAATAATTGCCTGAGCATATTGTCCTAATTTATGACAACATCATAATAAATGGCAGCTCTGCCAGTAGGATTGATGTAACAGTACTCAGTGAGGAATATTCCCTGTTATTTTTAGTGTTTTTATATGTTTTTACATGTATCTTTTGGCTGTTTCCTTAATATGCTATTCCTTATTCCTTTGGTAACTGGATAAGCAGTTTACATGCAGTTAATCTAACCATTTTGGATGTGTACACGTTTAGCCTAAAAAAATACACTAGCCATCAAAATGAGCGTATGTCATGTTTAATTTCGTTTGTAAGCATTGTTCATTCCTTTTGTGGAACAAATTTGTATTAAATTGGGCTACAACACCCAACATTCTTACTTCTTTTCCATGTTCTAATCTGATACTTGTTAAGTGTGTTGAGAAAACAGTTAAGTTGGATGCTGCAATAGTAAAATCAGTATGAAACTTAAAAATGACAGTAAATGTGGTTTTCATTTTAAGATAAAACTCTGGATTTTGGCCCATCTGTAGAGTACGCACTATAAATCTCAAGGTAACTAAAAGTAGGACGAGTAAGCTTACCATGAGGGCATCCATTTGAGTGGACAAATTGATACAAAAAATGTACAGTAGTAGATGTGCTGGGCTACTATTTTGGAATATAATCCAGAAGAGGAGTATTTACAGAGGGGTATCTGGAGCACTGTCCTTCCTGGCTGTGTTCCTGCCAGAGGTCACGCAGCTGTTGAGGTAACCAAATTGCTCTTAGTTGGAGAAAGGGTATTCTCTCTTGTTATGAGAAGTATATGCTTTTTTTTTGGCCTACTGTGATGGATTGCTTGTTTTTCAGGGCTTGACAAAACTTGTTGCTCTTGGTTTCATTTATTTAGTTCAGATTTGCTAGATGCAGTCTTAAGATTTAAAGCTTAGATTTACAGCATGTGTTTCATTTTCTGTCTTCCATGTGTGACTCTCCAGTCTTTTGCTTCTTGCTGCATTGGTTCAGCTGGTCAAAGAACAACAACTCCTCCTCCGTCTCAGATACCAGATCCGCCTTTTTCCTCCCCAATCATGCCCCATCGGACATCCCTTGGGGGCATTCTCGCTACAGGAAGTTGGGGTGGCATGCTTGGAAAATCAGAGTTCATCACCAAGATGATCTCAGCAGGGACTCAGGACAGTGAATGGGGGTGTCCAACATCTTTGGAGGGCCAACTTGGATCAGTTATTATCTTTCATGAAGCACTGCAACCTTCTCAGGTGAAAGCATTATATTTAGCAGGTAAGTGGTGATTGTACTGGTTTTAGTGAAGTAAAAGGAAGGAGTTATGAACAAGACCCCAGTCAGCTTTGCTCTACACAGACACATAATGAAAAACTTACAGTCCAGAAGAACTGCAGAGCTGACCTGAGTGAGAGGGCTTTAAAACAAATAAGCTTAACATTTAATAAATGTGTTACAAAGTTTGATTTAAAAATAATATATTTGCATAAGCTCATCTGTTCATCCTGTGTACAGACCTGCCAGAATTAAAATGTTAGGTAATAATTTCACTTGTAAGTTCTGAATTTTTACTACCGTTTGCTTACATGTGTTTATAGTTGAGACTCTCTAAGAATTGCCCTTATTTTGATAGGCCACTTAAAGGTGATTTATGCTTGAGGATTTTTCCATAAGAATCAATAATTAAGTGGTCATTTTAAAGAAAATACTCTGAAAGCTCTGTTGTACAGTTCAAAGTGTTAAAGGTATTAAGTTCCATAATGACTTGAGGTTGTTACAGATTAGCATTAAAACACTTGCATTATTTAAAGGAAATATTTTGTATTGCTGAACAAAACTGTCTTGAAGGTTACTTATTTTCTGGGCATTTGATGACAGAGATTAGTGACAAATATGAGATAGGTATTTGTAAAGACAAACATTTGAGCTGTTTGAATGTATAACACCTCTTCTTTGTGTAGTTTAGCTTTTCTTGTAGAATGTGTTCCTTTTTAAGCAGTCCCTCTGAAATGAATGATTTAAGTCATAGAGACTCTACTTCAAAGCATGTCTCAAATAGATGTGGTTCAGACTGTCTTGTTTGTTCTTCCAACGAAGAATAGCATAAAATTTGTAAAGGGCAACATTAATATCCAGTGGACCCTTAAATATATGTTTTCTATATACATTTTTTTAATAGGTCCAAACTGTTTAACTCCATGGAAGTCTCAAGAAGCTGAAGTAGCAGACCTCCCCAGTAAAGTGCTGCTTCATTATACACCAAAGGTATGAAACAGGACATAATTTCTGTTCGACTACACCGTGTGCATTGCTTTCAGTGTTTGCACTGTAGTTTTTATGGGAAGATAAGGAGCACTGAGGGCTTTCTTAAACTGTAGTCTTGTGCAGAGATAGTAGGTTTTGTTCATGTTAGGCAAAAGGATGGAATTATCTTGTACAATAGAGAATGTCAAATCTAACATTACATATATCATATTCTAGGGGTTTCACATTGTTTGATACTTTAATATCAACACACTGGCACAAAATCTTGTGCTCAAGCAGCTGTAACTTGTTTCCTAAGTGATATCATGGCTTCTTCATTTGTTTAACAGGCCTGCAGAAACCCAATTTGTCTTGACCTGTCTGCAAATCTTTTACATGGAAGACTAACTGGAAACAAAGTAGTGAACTGGGACATCAAGGTAAATGTGTTCTGAAGAGGCAGAACCTGATGTAGAAACGGCAGTGGTTGTGTGCTTTCACCTAAGTTTTGGAGTGCTGAAAGTTATTGTCATAATACAAATTTTATTTAGCAGGTACAGCATGTTTTTATACTGAGAATTAATGACCTAATGCTGTAGCTGGAGTAATGTTGCATTTACATTACGTTTATTGAGAACTTATGAGGGCCACTGCCTTTACTGTCACAGTACGTGAAGATATTTTGTGGTAGCTGACTGTTCTTCATAATAAGTTTGAATGCATGTTGTGTATGGGGAGAATTTTGTCATCTCTAGGGAATTCTATCATGGTTTTCTTGCTGTCATAAACTCTGAGTTAGATTAAGATTAGTACGGTTAAGTTAATGTTTGTGACTTGTCAGTAGAATACCGAATTTTTTTAACCTGAGGAAAATGTATGAACAAATAAATAAGACCTGCTTTTTTCCAAGAACAGTGAACAATTGACTGTACCAGCAAACTAATTAATAAGGAAATATTGTTGGAGCTACACTAGACATCCACTGTGCATATCTCTACAATCACTTGTTGAGACTAATGTTAAGAAAATTCAGACACTTAATAGTTAATTTTGCTGTGATATGAATAGTTTTAAAATACTTCAGTTTGTCCTCTTTACCCAGTGATGAGTACTTGTACTCCACAATGATTATCATTGGATGAAGCTGGGGAAATGAGTAGGCATCTCTGAGTAGCTTGCTAAGATCCTGATTTTGAATTGATTTGAAGTGGTTGTGAATCCCTTCTAGAAATCTTGTAATTTGAGTGTGTTATACCTTACCACAAGAAGCATTGTTTGAATAACAGAATCCAGAATCCGTTAAATTGGAAAAGTCCTCTGAGGTAATCAAGTCCAACCTGTAACCAAACACCATCTTGTCAACTAGACTGTGGCACTAAGTGCTACATCCAGTCTGTCCATAAACACCTCCAGGGACTGTCTTGTGCTATCTCTGCTTGTGAAGAGGAGGAGAAAAAAGGGGACTTTGGAGACTTGAATTTTAAGGAGAGGCTTAGAATTGATGTATGTGTAGAGTTATTTTAAAAAACGAAATAAAATTGTATTATTTTTAAACTGCCTGAAGTTGCAGTCTTGCAGGAAGATGGTTAAAGCAGAGATGTTTATAATGTTATAGTCTTCTCTTACTGCAAGTAACTTAAAAATCAGAAAAATGTTTTTCAAATATATTTAGCAGAAGATTCTTTTTAAGTTTTGTATCCTTCAGTTTCCAGTGTTTATATGGGGGGAGGAGGAGGGAAATGTAAAAAATGTACTTTCAAAATAAGAGCTGACAGGATGGCCCATGTGTAATTGTGACGGCCAGAAGTTGAGCAATCCTGTTGTTAAACAGTGTTTTAAGCTGGTTTCAAGGTGGCCTGTGTGACATTCTGATTGGTTTGTGAGTACTCCTGTATGCGGAGTGAATTTTTGCTATAGTTGAGGGGATTTTATTTATGGTCGTGTTTTTCCTGCCTTTTCTCTTGATTCAGGATATGATCAACTGTATTGGTGGAATAAATGTGCTGTTTCCATTGCTGGAGCAGATCAGCTTTCTTGGTGGACAGATGCCTGAGAAGTCAGAAGGGGAAACTCTGCCTCCAGAGCTAGTAACTCCTGTAGAGGGTGACTGGGTGGTGTTTCCATCCACAAAGGCATCAGGTAGGAAAGTGCAGCTAAAGTGAAATAATTTTTAGGCTTGATTTTACAAGTCTTTTTTTTGTGAATGACAGAAAGCTGTTTATTATGTGCTGGATTTTCCAGAGCACATATGTAAAGCTGAAAGGCTCTTTCTGTTCCTAGGTACCTGACATGGATACTGAATACCAGGAGTTCAGCACTAAATAAAAATAATATAATGTATTTCAAGTATAGCTGTATTTAATAGCATTGTTTTTCTTTTCATGATTTACTGTTACAGGTGCCAAGGTATGACATTGTTTTAATTTCTGTTCTGATTATTTTGAGAAATTATGTTTTATGTAAAGCCTAGTAATATCAATAGGAGAAGCTTTCCTGCAACTTGAGTGCTGGGTCACACAGCCACATGGAGACAGCAGCATCAGAACTATACTATTTATTTAGCCTTTAGCCAAACTCTTATTTTCTTAGTTAAATGTTCAGGCTCCTACTTCTTCCACACATAGTCACATTTTGGATTAAAATTAAAAGAAACTGAAGGATGCTTTAAGAATAGATTTTTTTGAAAACTTTGCTAATATTGAGAATTAACTTTGACCTTAACAAAACCCACTGAGAAGTCTGACCTTGCAAGGGAAAACGCTACTCTTTTTTTGTATGTTTCAAAGATGAAATGGTGTAGTAAAGTAAAAAACTAGATCTTTTTCTCTCTGTCTCTTAATTTTTTTGCATACCATGGCTAGAAAGTGTCAGTTTGCAGCTACAGAGGGAAAATAACTGCAGCATGTGCAAAAGATTGTAACAAAGAAGTTTGTAACCTGCAGCCATGGATGAAGCAACTGAAGTCAGGACTGGGATCACTTTGTTCTGGAGAGGCATGGAATGGCTATGATTCTGCACAGGAAAAAAATCTAAAGACAGTCTACAGCTAAGGAACAGGAATTGAGAAGTTCAGGAAATAGTGAGGACTATAAATGCTTGATTTTACTTTTTCCTCTCTATTTTTATGCAGTGATCCAATGATAAACCATAAGACTTTTGCTACTGTTGTTCTGTTCTGCAGAAGCGCGTCTGGAGAAGAACATAGTTGCAACCTTCATCTTGATGATAAAACACTTTATTCAGGGACATCATGTTAATCAAGAAAATCTCATTCACTCCCATGGAGTTGCCACCCTAGGAGCCTTGTTACAGAAGGTGAGCAAACTTGAGAAATGTCCTTTAGTAACAAATTTCGTGGATGAGGTGCTGATTATTTTGAAGCATAGCCAGGATTCCAGGGTCTTTCAAGGCCTCCTTAGTAAAGTACTTTCCTTTCTTGTGTTTCTGAAAGCAAAAAGGTGTGAGCAGTTGGTCATTATCTGCAAAGTGATATACAATGTTTCTTTTTTCATGTTCTGCTTTTTTTGATACAGATTCTGAGTTGTTTGGTTATTCAAACTAGACTACTTTGGTGTTTCTTGTATTGCTTTAATGGAGTAGACATTGCTGTAGAAGACAAAAGAAACTTCCGCTTCCGTTTTTTAAAATAAAATTTTATTAGGACATTCAGTATTTTGAGTGCTAACACCTATTGTTATTTTGCAAGGTGCCAAGAATCTTAATGGATGTGAATGTACTGATGGCTGTACAGTTGTTGATAGAACAAGTCTCAGTAGAAAAGAACGTGCAGCTTTTGCAACAGATGTATCAACACTTACTTTTTGACTTCAGTATCTGGAACAGTGGTGACTTTCCCTTCAGAATTGGTGAGCTCTTGGACTCGGGCAATGGTGTGAAGACACAGGACTCTTCACACAACACAAATCTTTATCTTGGTTCTAAAAGAAAACTTTATATTGCAGGACATATACAGTATCTTTCTACAATCATCAAAGACAGTAGAAGACTCTTCAGAAAGAAGTATGGTGTGCAGTTTCTTCTAGACACACTCAGGATTTATTATGGGTATGAATTTTGCTACTTGTGACTCCTCATTTATTGTGTGTGGCTCTTGGAGTTTTTGCCATCATTCTAGTGAGAAAATTAATAAATAAAACTGCAGGTTGGATTTTGGCGGTTGATTTAATTTACAAAATTGCATTAATTTTTTTTCCCATTTGACTTACTACTTTTCCTTGTGTTGAATTTTTATGCTAAGATTACGTAAAGTTTGTCAGTGACACTAGGAGTGCTTGTAAAAGTAATTAAAATTACAAAATTGTAGGACTTGTGTTCAACAATGCAAGTTAAGTCATAGATCATTACCATTCCAAAAAGTTTAGCATTTTAAGTTCTTTTAAATACTTGTAGAATTTGAAGTAGGACTTCTTTAGAAATTTAAAATTTTAACCTTTCAGTGCTGATGATTTATATCTGCATAGGAATATAGTTATGTGCTTGAGGAAGATTGGCTAGCGACTTTGCTCTTTCCTGTGAGAGGTGGGAACCTGCAATCCTGACCAAATCCAGATCAGTACAAGTCTACATTTCAGGGCTTTTATAGACTTGCTAAGTCTGATCTGCTTATTCCTATTCAGTTGCTTGAGTTCAGTAAAAATTGAGAACTCGTGCGTGATACCTGGGTAGATGAAAAATTACCAAACTGGCACCATCAAATTGCTATTAAAGAGCCATGAAGAACTTCTTAGGTTGCTTTTCTGGTCTGTTGGCATATAGGACTGCTTGTAAAGACAGTGATTTGGCTCCTGATGACCTGAGAACAATACGGACATCCCTGTATGGACTGATCAAATACTTCCTGAGCAAAGGTGGAACACATGAAGAAGTTCAGAGCATTGTAGGATACATAGCTGCCACCAGTGACGAGGAGCAGGTATCCAACATGGCATAAATCAATAGTTTAAACTGTGCATGTTTTGCTTTTGCATCTTGGCATTTAGAAATCGTGCCTTGTGTACTTAAAAGAAGGATGAACTAAGAAGAAAACGATCACAAGCAAAATGTTAATTGACATGTGGTTCCGTTTAGATGTAGCTGAGACAGGATGTGCTGTTAGAAAAGTTAGCTTAGTTTACAAGAGCAAATGAATTGAACTTCAACTGATCGGGAGTTGTAATGCTGTAGTTTCTATTTTGTAGACATCAGCAGCACTTGAAGTTTCTTTGTGTCTCTGCTTAATTTGATAAGGCATTCTGTATAGAGAAAAAAGTATTAAAAATTGTTTAAATGCAGTAATAATAGCAACAAAATGTCTATTAACCAGCAAAGGTAAAACTTAAAAACCAAGAAAATTTTCCTAAAACAAAGCATGAAATCTGAATAAACTGTGGATTAACTTAGTTGTCTTAATTTTGTAGCTCTGTGGAATTCTGGATGTTCTCTTCAGCCTACTTCATTCCAGTCCAACCCCAGACCAGCTTTTTTTATTGCTCTTTGAACCAGGGAATGCCGATATTCTTTATGCTCTGTTATTGCATCAAAGATACTCTGACAGGCTTAGAGAACTTGTGTTCAAGGTAATGAATTGAATGATACGTTCCTAAACTAATCAGTTGAACATAAATTTGTGGTTTTCACTGGTCTGCTTGCAGAAGTGTATTTAATTACAAAGATACTAATCATCCAACTTTGCTTTTTTCTTATCTCTTCTGTTATGTTAGCTAGATGGCATTGTCACAAAGGAATTAGCGTACTCTTGAAATAAAGTACTGGGATCTTTTAAAAAAAAGTCCCCGTTGTTTGAGTTAGCTTACCAAATAAACTTTAAAAACTGTATACACAAGTTTAAGAGATCTGGATGCTTTTTTGTGTCCAATTTGCATTTGTATCTACTTTTTCTTACAGATCGTGGAAGAGATGTTGAAATGTACCAAAGTTTATGAACGTAGCAAGCACCGTATGAGACTCAGAGAAGTGGGATACTCTGGGCTGGGGCTCCTTCTGAATGAATCGCCAGTTACTGTTTCTCTTATTAAAAACCTTCTAAACCAAGTTCTGTATGCAGGTAATTGGCAAGTGCTGTGTCTAACGTTAGTACAGTCCTGCTGCTCAGAGGCAGACACGCCTGATTTTTGCTGAGGAAAGCCAGGGGTGTTACTTGTAGAGCTCTTCGATTCAAAATTCCCATTTGTCTCAGCTAACATTTTCTTAGTTCCCTGAAGTTTGTTCCTTTTGCTATCCCTGGATACAGTCATAACTTCCAAGGCAATTTAAAAATATTTATCTGTTACATTCTCTTGTGTGATATCGTTTATGGTGGCTTTTTTCTTTCTTCCCTACAGATCCTGCTGTGAATTATAAAGATCTCCTAGCTGTAGTGTATCTGGCTCATAGATCAGATATAAACATGAGAGTGATTATCTGTAGAAAGGTTAGTTGTCTTCTTTAGAACTGGAATACTGTCCTTCAAGCCTATAAACTGTAGTGTGATAGCTGAATTGTTTCTTTAAAACACAGTGGCAGTATTTGTTGTTACTGTTGTTTTAGCAATGATTTATTTTAAAAGTCAAACCCATCTATCAATTACTGTTGCATTTTGTGTAGTCACTTTTAATAGCCAAAACAAAAAGGAAAGCCTCTATCATGGTTCTCAAATAGCTTGTGTTTTCTACAGGTTTGAGATGGTAGGCTCCTTGAATTACTGTATTTTCTCAAAGCTTGTATCACTGGAATTGGTAGTATGTTTAAAACTAAATGTAGCATTAAATTGAATATAGCAGTGAGACACCATGTAGTCTATTAAGGTTTCCCAAAATGAAGAAGTGAAACTATAATGTACACTATCAGTAAGCTATTAATACTGCAGTTTTATTAATTTTATCTACTTAATAGTTCCTAATCAAGCATATTTTCAATAATTTTTTTTAGATTGTGGCTGAATGGGATTATTTATTGACATAATTGGCTTTTGAAGCAATTGTTGCAGAAGAGTTGCTGAAATAGGGCAGCTTACCAATATGCTTTGATAGCTTCTTTTCTCCCCTACTCCTGAGAATTTTTTCCTTTTTTTCCTTTTTTCTCAAATATATATTTTTAACGAGGAAAAAGTATTTTGTAGCTTGTTTGCTTATTATTAGCTGATTGTGGCTCTTTGTATAAGGTTGTAAGAAAGGTAAAGAAGTCGTAAGATTGAAAAATGTTTGATTGAAAAGCCAGATGGATGCAGTTATAAGCTAAAATTAATGTGTAGATATGGGGTATCTTCTATCCTTAGATTTTGCACCTTTTGCATTCCCAATTGGATGCAGCACAACAGATTTCTCAGCAGCTGGGCTGGCAGGACACTTTGGTTAGACTGTTCCTGAAAGAAAACTCAGAGGTCCGGATTGGCTTTAAGGAGAGCAGGACCGATTCCTCCACGGAAGAAGAAAAAAAGCCTTCTATCAAAGAGCTTCAGAAACATCAGCCTGATAAAACAGAGGGAGACAAAGCTGGCAGCTTTGCATCAGTTAATGGTCTGTTTGATCAGTGGAGTTTAGAAGACAACAAATCCCTGGATGTCCCTGGCCGTTACTCTCTTATGCCGCTGGAAGATGCATCCACAGCAGAGATGTCTTTTAGTTCGGAGGACCGAGAATTGTGGCACAGCAATCCTTCACATTTGAGTTTAGATCTGTCCAGTGTTGACTCTTATGAACTGGCTGATGTTGGGAATCAGATGACAGACAGCCAGCCCAGCACTCCCTCACCCACAGAGAGTACAAAGCCCTTTTCTGGGCAGCCTGACAAAGAGCTGGGTGTTACGAATGATGTGGGCTTCACTGCTGAGCTTTCTCTATTAGAAAACCAAGGAGTAAGTAACTCACTCAATATGTGACTGGTTTCTCCAACTGCTGGAAATCCTTTTTGTTCTTTTCATCTCCCTAATGAATGATTTTTTTTTTTTTTGTCCTACCTATCATCTAACAGAAAAGTGAACAATATGGCTCTTTTATAGTGAGTACAGGTACTTCCTTTTGTAATGTGTCTTCTTTTTTGATTGTCCGGTTGGGATAGCTTTGGTGTTTAAGAAAAAAAAGAACAAACAAACAAAAAAATAAAACCAACCTCCCCTGCCAACCACAAGAAACTGCAAACAAAAAACTGCAAACTCTCCCCCCTCTATATTTAAACATCCTTTATCATCCAGAGGAGGCGTGGAGCAGACTTGCTATGAAAAAATCAAGGGTGGCTAAAGGCAGCTTGTTGTACAACATACAAGCAAGGCGCAGTCTCTTATATTTGTGTTTTTGTGAGCTTTTCAATTGGACTTCAGACTGCAGAGTTTCAGATGTTGAAACATGAAAGCATAGGGGCTGTGATGAATAAGAAATGTTTTGAAGGTTTTCTACACTCGAAGGGCTTTAAATATTTCACTTCTTTTGTAGGGGAGTGATAATGAGCTCATACAGTTACTTACAGACATCCTACTGTGTATAATGTGGAAAGGTATTGAAAAGTCTGATGATGATGCTTGGATTGAGAGAGGACAGGTGTTCTCTGCTCTCACCAAACTGGGGATGTCTAACGAGTTGCTGCGGCCTTCTGATGAAATAAAACTCAAGTGAGTGTACAGTTCACCCTTTTGGGGATAAACAGAAAAAGTGAGGGGCATGAGTGAAGCTGGGAGAGGGTGGGTGTTGCCCAACAAGATGTACTTTTCTTTGCTGTCTCTTCACATACTGTCAGAAATATATTCCAGCACCTATTTAGGAGTGTATTGTGGCCAGAAGGTTTTAAAACTATCGTTGTTTTCATTGAGTCTCTCAATCGCTTTTATCTCATCAGATTGTCAAGAAGATGGCAGTTATGTAACTGCAGACTAAGAGATTCAATTAAATACTTAATTGGATTTTTAAAAAGCCACTTAGAACATGTAATACTTACTTTGGGATTTTGTTTTCCATGCAGCTTGCTGGAGAAGATGTTAGAATGGTCAGTCACTGATAACCGAGATTCAAAGGCTCTCCCTACACATGCTGAAAATGCCTTCAAGCTCTTGCTAATTGTACAAGGTTTCCTGCAGGCAGAAGGACTAATTAATTCAAATTTATGGACAGAAAAGGTACAATAACTGCATAATGGAAGCATTGTATATGGACTGAAATGGTAACAAGAAAGTTGTTGGTTTGGACACTGTCACCCTTCTAGTCATATGTTTTTAAACCACAGATATTACAGAGTAAGGATTTATAGTGGAGTGGACTAGTGCCCCTTCATGAATAAAAATGTGAATATTTACTGCAGGGAATTTAGTTAATTTTGCAAATTAAATAGGCATGTAAGTGGTACTCTTTACTGAGAATCCAGGTCTCTTCAGACTGGAGAAATATTTACAAAATGTAAAAGCTAATGAAACAGCATCAGTTGTAGCCTAAGCAGATTTTGCACTGTTTATCAGCATTTATGACTCTCTGAGCGTCCTGAATGAAAGACCGGCCAAAACTCTGCTCTCATTTGCAGGTTGAGAAATGTCACTTCTGGGTTTTGACCCATACTGGATTTTCAATACATGTAGTTTATCTCAACATTTATGTAGTTTCTGGCACTGGTCTTGCTTCCTCCACAGTCTGAGCTATCATTGCTTTTCAGTTTTTCTAAGCAAAAGAGGAGAGAGATTATACAAAAACTATCATTATTTCACTAGAAATCCTTAAATATTTTTAAGACCACTTTCTTTAAAAAAAAAGTGTAATGTCAAGAGTCATTAACACAGTAATTCCTATGCTGTTCTCCAAAATGCCTGCTTATAAGTAAACATAGCTTAAAGCTTGAAACTGCTTGTTTTTAAAAAGTTTTTTCTTGCTAAAAGCTTTGCCTTCTGTTGGGAAACCTAATTAGGAATGAGAGCTGAACTTTGGAGCAATGAGAGTTGTGCTTCTTGCCAACTCTGTATTGAAAATAACAGTACTTTCATAAATTATCTTCCACTGTGCCCGGGGAGAATTTAACGCACCGTAATACCCTAAACAGGATATTTCAGTCAGAATGGTTTTACATTTGAGGAATTTGTTAGAGAATATATCAAGGTGTATTAAACAAGCACTTCTGGGTAGTGAAATGTGCCGTTTGTCTTGGGAATACCCACCTTTCACAAGGCTTGTATCCCTTCTGCTATCTACTGACAGAGAAGTGCCTCCTAGAGTGGAGTATTTTAAATTTTCTAAGGAAATGGCATTTACTGGAGTGAATTTCTAGGAAAAAACAATGAGCATATATATTCTCTCTCTCTCTCTCTCTCTCTCTCTCTCTCTCTTTCTCTTTCTCTCTCCCCCCCCCGTGCATGTGTGTGTATATATATATATATATTTATATATTTATGGATATATATATGACTTTATTCAGGGGAGATACTTGACTTAACATACTGGGCTAGGTAGATCTTTGTCATGAGGAATTTCTTCAAATTACTGGTTTAACTGTAGTGTTCTGGGATGATTTTCTGGGTTTGGTTAAGTTAGAAGTGTGAATACAGCCTCTTCTTCAGCTCTTTGAAGTGATTGTGTCTCCAGCTGCAGTAGTTATTGTTACTTTTATTTCAGTTTATTTTATATATTTTAATTTTATGCAATTTTCTGTTTCTGCAATAGCTCTTGGAAGAACTAGTGACTCTCATGGACAGCCTGTCAGTCTGGTACTCTGCTGGCCTAGAAGCAATTAGGCTTTCACAGGTGCAAGTCCAGCTGCTCCTTGGATTCATTGCGCAGGACAACTTACAGGTTTGTTGCAAATTCCTGCAAGTGGTAGTGAGTTTTGAGGGCACATTTGATGTAACTGTTGTGGTTTATGGGAGAGCTGCTCATACTGGTGAGCAGACCTGTATCCTTCTACAGAGAAGGTGTTTTATTGATTCTTACCAGTTGCAGGTTTACTCTGCAGTCCTGTCAGTGTGCACTTCCACAGCACAAGAAAGATGCAGAGGGCCTCTGTTTGAGGATGGGACTATGCAGGCATGAGTGGCAGGAAAAAGATGGGTGCTCCAGGAGGATCACATTCATTTTTGCTGTTTGTTTTTGTAGGTCTGTGCTATGGCAGCAGCCAAACT
Organism: Oriolus oriolus; assembly: GCA_013400235.1. Taxonomy (NCBI): domain Eukaryota; kingdom Metazoa; phylum Chordata; class Aves; order Passeriformes; family Corvidae; genus Oriolus; species Oriolus oriolus. The sequence goes on from VXBT01009217.1 coordinate 33,344, forward strand.
AAACACGCTCCTTCAGACCAAAGTAATTGAGAGCCAGCCTGAAGCATGCTACCTCCTGGGGAAGTTGGAAGGCATTTTGAGTAGGTCAATTGAAGAGAAGACAGAAACTTACTCATTTCTGATTCCCCTTGTTCGGACATTGGTATCCAAGATTTATGAACTTCTCTTTATGAACCTGCACCTTCCTTCATTGCCTCCTACCAATGGCAGCCCATCTTTCTTTGAAGACTTTCAAGAATACTGCAGATCTGATGAGTGGCAAGTTTATATTGACAAATACGTAAGTAGCAAATTCTTTTTGTATTATTTCCCCCCTCTTTCAGCAATGAAAGCAGAGGAACCCATTCAGAAATCATGTGGTACTTTTTATTTTGCTTTGGTGGAACCAGATTATTCCAAATATGAAGCAGTATGAAGAGAATTCATTCAGACATGATAATGAGCAGATGGCACTTTATTGGAAAGATTGTTATGAAGCATTTATGGTGAACATGCACAAGCGAGACCGGGAAAGAGGAGAAAGTAAGCTTAAATTTCAGGTAAGGTTTTCAGTGAGTGCAAAGTTCTCTTAAAAGAACTCTCTCAACAGTTGCTTTCTGAAAGATGGAGAAAATGAATTCCGGGATGATCCAGTTCAAGCGATTGTAAAGAATTGTGTTAAGATTTTATGGGCAGTGGGACTCTATGCACTTCTAGAATATGCTTTCTAACTCTGCTCTGTCTATTAGGAGTCTTAATGTGTAATGAAAGTTATTTCAGTACAGTAAGCATTCCTTTTCATACAGCAACGCGGAGATATGCTCAGCCACAAGCTGCATCTTCTTTTACTCTGATTTGTGTTTTGAATTATTAAAACCTGTTTTCCATTGTGAGCTGTTTGTTTGGGTCTTTTTCTTTAACCCTATTTCAATACAATTAAAACATTTAAAATGGTCAACAGTTCTTATTTAACGTGTAGAAAAATTGCTTCTAAACTGACCTTTCTATATAAGGTACAGATTGAGTTTCAGCATTAGAGCTAACTGGTAATTACAGGAAATACCATAGTGAAGTTACATTTCTCTTTGCTTTCTTAATAACAAAACTTATAGGTCTATTTTATTCAAGTAGCTAAAGGAAAGATACAATGAGAGTCACATTCTAGAATACCAGAATTAAAGAAAAATCCTACCTATTGTAGTAGGATTTCTAATACTGACTGCTTTACTGACAATGAAAAATTGCTTTAATGTGGATTCAGCATTGATAATGCTTTCTTCACTTCTTTACATCAAAATCTGGCACTATTTCTTCTAAGCTTTTAAACATTTCTCTCCTAAGTATTGCCTTAAAATTTCAGAATGTTTTATTGCTAGACTGTTTTCATTTCTTGTTTTATGAGAATTCTTGGAAACCGCAAACCTGTTTTCCAAGGTCAGAGTTAATTCAGTACTAGATTTATTTGCAATGGTCTTTCAGGAGCACTTTGTGGAACCATTCAGCAGAAAGGCTCGGCAGGAAAATCTGCGGTATAACAGTATGCTAAAGCAGCTTAGTAGTCAACACACAGCCACTCTGAGACAGTGGAGAGCAGCCCAGCTTTACTTGTTCTCTGAGCGTGGGCCTTGGGCCGAAAGGTGAGACTGGAGTTCCTAAACTGTATGTGATGCTTAAAAGGAATTTGCTCACATGACTGTTTCATGTGGTTATGATGCCTAAGGTTTTAACGTTTATATTTTTCACATCCTGTACTGCCTAGTGTGTAACTCTGAAACTTCATATGGCCTGTTAGCTACTGTTCTCTCATGCTGGTTAGACATAACAAACCATCTCTAGGTTTGCACTTCAAGGACACCTTGTTGTCCCAGGCCCCAAAATATGTAAACTAAAGCCTTTGAATGGGGGTGCAAACTTGGAGTAATTACTGCATCGCCGGAGATTGTAATTGGAGAATTAACCCTGATATGCAAATGAACTAAACTTATAAAAGAGTGAAGAACCCGTGCCCCAGGGTCCATATTGGGTGGAGCCCCTTGGAGGCTTTGGCCTCCCAAGGTGGACCTCTGAAGGCCCTTCAATAAATACCTGCTTTTATTCTCTTAATCTTGTCTAGCCTCTGTTTTCAGGTAGCCACTTCAAGGCATCAGTAACAGCCAGGTCGAATTGACTGCAATAACCATGCTTGAGATGTACAGTCTCAAGTGACAGGACAAGAGAAAATGCCTCAGATTGTGTCAGGGAGGGTTCTTACTAGCTATTAGAAAGTAATTTTGGGGGGATTATGGTGGTGGAAGGTTGTCAGTTGGACTTGATGATCTTGAACACCTCTTCCAACTGTGATGGTTCCATGAAAATAAATACTGTTTACAAAACAGAGATGATCAGAGCTTCAATGTGAAACAAAGGCAATAAACTGCATTTTCATATTTTATTTTTTACAATGTACAAGTAGATGACCAGTATTTTTCTAAATATGCACTCTTTTGTAATCACTTCATTCCTGTAGGTCTTTATTCAGATTGCTTTTATGAATATTCTTGTTTTCCTAGGAAACAGCGTCTTACTCACTGGAAACTTTCAAATGTGGAAAATTTTTCACGTATGAGACTAAAACTGGTGCAGAATTACAACTTCAACTCTCATCAGGATGCTAGTGACCTGAGAGATAATTTAGGTAAAGTTGTATTTGCTATTTCACTTGAATTTTTACTATAGAAAGATACCCACTTTCCTCTTAGTGTTTAATAAGCAGTATGTGCTAGATACTTAAATCTTGATTTTTCTTTATTTCATCTATAGTAAAATCTACAGTATTACCGTGGTTCTTTGACCTGAAGCAGCATCTTCCTACTGAGTAGAATTCGTTTGCCCCGGTTCATTGAAATGTGGGGTTTTGTTGCACAATAAATAAAAGTTAACTCCTTTGTTTTAAAATAAGTAGTCACACAACTTTCTTTTATGAGATTATTTTTTCAAGAAAGAAGCAGTGAGATCAGAGTAAGCAGCGTTTGTTTGAAGCCTTTTAGAGTTTGTGATTAAAATGTGTAGATATGAAGTGCTTTGTTTCAGAGTGTGCTGAATAGCTGAGTTAGGCCTGTAACTGTTAAGTTTGGTGTATTGGATATCAAGGCTCAATAAAAAAAAAACCCAAAACAATCTTGTAAACCCGCATAACCAAAAAGCAAATGCAGTGTGTTTCTATTAAATCTACATGCTTTAGCAATGTCTTGAAGAACATTGCAAAATATTTTATTGGAAGTGTCCACATCAGAATTCAAATTAAATTTTTCTCTGGTGTTGTGTTCCCTTTCTGCTGTCATAATTTTCAGTGCAGCTCAAAGACTTATTTTAGTGTTCTTCCTAACCACAAAAATATTTAAGAAGTGTGGCTGCTTCTTACTTGGTTAAAACCAGCATTCAGCTGTAGAAGATATGCTTAGTAGGTTGGATTTCCAAAAGTATTGTAGCAAAAGAAGTTCTGAGCTGTTATGTCTATGTATGATAGGTGTGCACCAGACACAGCCCTCTAGTGAGTCTCTGCTTCTGGAGGTGGTGAAGCAGGTGAAAGTGAGTGATTTGGAAGATGATGTTCTGGAGCTGCCAGAAGAAGACACAGCAGCCAGTTCCAATTTGTAAGTAGACCAGGAGAGAAAAATTATCATTTGTTTCTGTGCTAGGGATAAGGAGCGAGAAACAGCTTTGGGAATGGAATAGCATACGAAGCTTCCCTCTTTCTTTGTCTGGCTTTAACAATTCAATCCGGGGCAGTTCTGATCAGCAAAGTTACTGCTGGATTTATCATTGTCACTACTGAGACAAGAAAAGCCCCAGGGGAAAGAAGGCAGAGTAGATATTTGTGAAAATCTATGAGTGATTCACTGCTCACAGTTGGTCTGAAGCTGAAGCTACAGAACTGTTGGGGCTTTCCTACTATGTACATTGGCTGTAATTCTCAAGAGGCAGTGTGCCCTGTAAGGACATGGGCGAGTCTGGAACTGCCTCTTGTCCATAGTTGCCATGGCCATTCACTCTACTGTCAGCTGCCTAGCATGAAAATTTGTGTGGTTGGTATTAATGTGCTGGAGAATGCTTTGCGTTCAAGAGCATTCCAGAGAGAAGGCCTGCTGTGCTTCCTTCATGTCACTTGTGTGACTGCAACCAAAAAAAAGGACAGGAGAGAGAGAGAGAGCAGGGAAAGGGGAGTGAGGGAGGATAGCAAATGCTTCAGTAATTGGACATGTCATGTTGTGCATGCATCTATGTGTGTCTGTGCTGTTAAGTCCAGTAGAGAGTTGGTACTCTGAGTGATACTCATACATCTTGTACTTTAAAGGTTATTAAATGCTTGCTGTAGACTATAGCAAAATAACCCTGAAAATAACTTCAGTCACAGGAACTGGAACTGAGCTCTGCTCTGTACCAGAGAATTTAAGCACCTAACAATTGAGTAAGAAAGGGAATGATGTTTTCATGCTTCAGAGGAAGTAAAGTCTGTTGTGCCTGAGGCCAAAATATCAAGACTGAAGAGCAATGCAATGAAATGATGTTTGTGGTCTAGTCTGAAACACCCAAGACTGCTGATGAAAGTTGCTTTATGTAATTGATTCTGTTGTAGTTTTAATGCCATTCAAATTTGATTCTTTTCTGAACTGTACTCTTACCAAGGACCTAAGCAACAGTGTAATCTACCCAACCCTGTAAGACTTTGTGGTGTTTTTGCAGGGATGAGAAGGATGAGGAAAGTCAGAAAGAAAAGCTAATATTGTCTGAAGACTGTGAGCTCATTACAGTGATTGATGTGATACCAGGCAGGCTGGAGGTCACTACCCAGCACATCTATTTCTTTGATGGTAGCATTGAAAAAGAGGAAGGTAAGCATGATCAGTATCTCTCTATTTTCAGTGCAGTTCAGCATTCTGCTTTTAGTAGGCTGAGGTTATGTTGTGAAAACATAACCTCATAAAACATACATTTGAAAACATAACTTTGAGTGTCAAAGTAATTTTAAAGAGACAAGTTGTGTTCTGTACTTAAAATTAATATTGCACTTGATGGTTAGTGGCGGACTGATCCCTTCAGAATCAAGAATCTGGAGCTGTTCTTTATGAGCTGGTGAATTGATTCACTGTTCTTAGTATTTCTTAAAAGTAACCAGCTAAAAAACCTGCTGACTAAAAAAACTTTACTACCTCTAATTTGCTTTGTAAATTGCATCTCTCTGTTCTCCTTGACAAATAATGTTTTACTCATGCATTCATTAAAATGTAGTAGTATGTAAGCATTAACCATCTATATTAATTTAGGGAACTTTAACAGAACATGCAGAGCTGGCTATGAAGGCACTGAAGTGAAATGTTGGACAGATAATAGTAATATTTTCCAAATCAGTACACCAAAATGTTCAGCCTGTGGGAAATCTAAACATAAGGGTTGGTTTGAGCCTGTTTAAGAAAGCAAAGGGTTCATACTTTTTGTCAACAGAATACATTTACAATGTATCTTTAATCAGAAAGCAAAAGGAAATTCTACATTCCATCGGATATTTCTTGCTTCATTTCTTTCAACACAACAATGTCTGAAGTTAATATTTTCCTAACAAAATGGTTAATCAAGGCAGATATAAGACCTACCTTTTCTAAGAATAACTCTGAGGTAATTGGAGCTGGTACTGCACTGTGTCTAAATGAAAAAGGGTTTTTTTAAACATATATTGCAAGTCAATAAACAAAGTGCTCTTCCCAGGGGTAGGTTTTGATTTCAAATGGCACCTTTCTCAAATTCGAGAGATCCATTTGCGACGGTACAACCTGAGGAGGTCAGCTTTGGAGATCTTCCTTACAGATCAAACCAACTATTTCCTCAACTTCAATAAGGAGGTATGGGTTTCTTAAATTTCATGGATTTATATAATTAACACAAGGTTGAGTATTTGAGTCTGGTATCTTTCCTAATACTGTAACACTAGTAGCAAAAGGTTTGCTTTACATAGTCATTGTGGAAAACCAGACTGCAGTCTCTGAAAACATCAGTCTGGCATCTAGAAACTTATTAATTTCGAAAAGATAGATAAAACAAGATTCTCCTTTTTCCTTTCTCTCTCCGTGTTATACAGAATGATTATTTAACTAAAATTACATCAGTAGTAATCTAAATGTTTTGAAGCCCATACATCTTTTTAAAGATTGAGCAAATTAATTACAAATCAAAGGGGACTTCTTTTTTTACAACATTGGAAATCATTGATATTCCATGGCTAAGGATTAGTGAACTTTTTTCTCCTCTGGATAATATCAGTGATACTTTTTATGAGGGACTAAGATAAATTTCAGGATTTAGGGTGACTTACATTCTAGTAGATTAGTTTATGAACTGCTCTTAGAAGATGCTGTGTGGTTAGGTTTTGATGTGAAGTCACATCCAGCCATGTCCAAATGTTTTAAACAGCAAGAGATTGAAGTACTTGAAAGTGTAACTGTGTCTTGTTTATTTCACATTTTAATGAGCAGAGGAGTTGCTTAATTGTCAGCTTCAGTCTCCAGAATATTGTTTTATCAGTGCTGTTTTCTAACAGGTACGAAACAAAGTATATAGTCGGATATTGTCACTGCGTTCTCCAAACATTTCTGGGACCAGATCTCCACAGGAACTTTTCAAAGCTTCAGGTTTGATGCAGGTACGAGACCTCAGCTAAATGGTCTAAAGCATTCCTCTGCTTTTTGAGGGAGTCCCCTGGTGTTTAGATGGCAACTGCCAACTTCTGTGCCCTCAGCCTGGCCCCTGAACTTCCACATGTATATTTTTAGAATGGTTGGTTTGTGTTTACAGTCAGGTAGATGGGTACAGCCAGGCTCTGTTGATGTGATTGTCAGGTATTTTAACTTGAATGTAAAACATGGCAGATTTGCTTCTGGTTTTAGTCTGTGATCACGAGTGTACATTTTGAAACTTCTTTCACCAGATGTGCAAATAATTTTCCCTGCTATCTTTTCATGATGGAGCTTTCAGCAAAACCCACATGAAGATTAAGTGAGAATTAGTAATATTGGTAAAAAAAGGGAAAACATCAAAATGTCCATATTACCATAAACATAGATAAATTTTTAAATGTAGTAAATGTATTTTATCTTCCATCTCTTTATACAAAAATAGTTTTCTCTGGGGGCGGAAGCTTTACAAATAATATTAAAATACTGGAAATATGTTGATTGTTGTTGTTTTCCTAACAATAAAAACTATCAAGTTGTATATTTACACAGAGCAAATCTCATCTATCATGACACATCTCCATCACTGTACAGACAAATATTGAGCCCTTCTGAACACAGCTGTATCTGCTCTTTGCCTTAGAATATAATAATGGAGCAAACAAAGATGCACAGACAATTTGGTTTACAGATTGTTAACCTGTACTGTTAAAAAGTGGGAGAATAATTTATAAATAAATTTTCATTGTAGCACTCTAATGGATTTGAAAGTTCTATTCCCCTTTTTGTCAGTGCCTTCTTTTTCTTTCTTTTCTTTCTATTTTTCTTTTCGTTTCTACCAAGGCTGCTAATTGTCTGCTGCTCTGTATTGGAAACAGTACTGTCACCAATCAGGACCTGATTTCAGTGAAGTATAGATAGCACAATCACTGAATCAAAAGGAAAACAAACTTTGTTATGAGATGTTGAATCTGGACTTGCATACAATTTTGTGGTCTTGTGCTTTTCACTTGCCAATGCTATCCTCTGGCAGATAGATACAGACAAGACATGTAATTTGCAGTAATTATATCTTTGATATAGTCTATTCCATTTTATCTTTCTTTGTCTTTCAGAAATGGGTGAATAGAGAAATATCAAACTTTGACTACCTTATTCAGCTGAACACCATGGCAGGACGAACTTACAATGACCTTGCTCAATATCCTGTGGTAATTAAAAAACTTAATTTTTAAATTTTTCAAAGGTATGTGTTTTTTCTCTTTTGAAAGATATATTTTTAATCTCTATTTGATGTTTGACTTATTTTTTTTTTTTTTTAGTTTCCCTGGATTTTACGAGATTACACCTCAGAAGAACTGGACCTGAATAATCCTGCAGTATTTAGGGACCTGTCCAAACCCATAGGTGTGGTAAATGAGAAGAATGCCAAGACTGTGAAAGAGAAGTACGTATTTGAACACTTGGTTATATTTCTGTGTCTTTTCTGAGCCTCCAGGCTACTAACACATTTAAAAAATAAAGTGACAGTGAGATTTTTAAAGCTGGTTTTATAACGTAACAGATGCGTTTGCAGAGGTAGTTGATTGGTTGTTCCTGCTGCATTCAGACTATATTATATGGCAGTGAAAGGACAGAACTTACTGTTGTAAATTTTCAGTTGTTTCTCAGCCGTGGAGATGGAAAACAGAAATGCTGTAGAAACAATTTAATGGCCCAGCAGCTTGAAAAGACATAACATGTCCCATGTCTGCTTCAGAATAAGGAATGTGAAATTGTACTGATGGGTTGAGCTGCCCGTGCTAAGAGGTAGCATTGATCCTAAATCTGTGCTTCCTCTTTTTTTCAAGCGTAGATTATTATCTTCAAAATGAAATATATCTCAGTCCTCTGTAGGTACGAATGACAAGTGCTCACACCCACACAGCAGTGTAATGATCTTTCCTTTTGTGCTGGTGTGGGGAGTAGGTGTGCTATCATACCAGACTGCAGTCAGGTATCTTCCAAATTCTTCTGAAAACTTGGAACATGGAGGATTTTCTTTGAATGATTAAGCTCTCTCCTGACTGTAATGAAATGGGTTCTCTAGAAGTATGTTTAAGTAGAATTTCTCTTACTAGCTTAGCGAGGCTGAGGAATGTATCAGCCAGATGGTGGCATGGTAGAGTGAGTTTGCCAGTAGAAAAGGAAATGGGCATGAGTGTGAAAAAGATCTCTCTTCTGCATCCTGACACAGTCACACACACATTTCTTAAATCTTGCAGGAAACCATCACAAGTCTCTTCACTAGTAAATATTCAGTTTGGTGATGTGGGGTGTGTTGGTCTGTTGTATAAAGTCATCAGTCCTGTCTCCCCTTTGTGTGGTTTCTGACAGCTGATAGTAGATGCCTAGGGAAGAGTATAACAGGCATGCAAAGGCTTCATCTGGTGTACATTTCTATCTTTCAGCAGTCTTTTTCTTAGGGACTTTATAAGTAAGATTTGGAATCTTCATGTTTGATAGAACTCAATTAATTTTTCTCTTATAGATTGCTGTGGTCATTTCTTTTGAATCTTTGCCTGGAATAAGCATAATCCACATGTAAATCAACTATAATGCTCAATTTTATTTATAAAGATTTCTTGTTTTAGATACGAGAATTTTGAGGATCCTCTTGGGATGATTGACAAATTTCACTATGGGACACATTACTCAAATGCTGCTGGTGTCATGCATTACCTCATTCGGGTAGAGCCTTTCACAACACTTCATATCCAGCTTCAGAGTGGCAGGTATGCTGAGCAGATAAGCAGTCCTGTTTCTTCCTTGTCATTTTACTGAGGGAACCATCAAAGTCTAACCTGAGTTTTCTGATCCACAGATTTGACTGTGCTGATAGACAGTTCCACTCTATTCCTGCTACGTGGCAGGCACTCATGGACAACCCCAATGATGTCAAGGAGCTTATCCCAGAGTTCTTCTACTTTCCAGAATTCCTGGAGAATCAAAATGGTAAACTGACTGCTAGGAATATTCTCCCAGAAAACAGTTTCTGTATTCTTCAGAAAAGAATTGTTACAACCATTTGTGAATTCTGGGGAACACTTAGTATTTAAACTTTATGGTGTGGTTGTAGACATTAATCATCATGCTGGCTTCAAACTGTTCAGTAAAGATACCAGTTGTGTTAAGCAGCAGCTTAAACATTATGTTTGAAATTCAGGCTATGGGCTTAAGGATGGCTAAAAATAGTGTTGTTTACCCAATGGCAAGTATCAGAGATGCTCATTTGAATGTTTGAAAAAGTTAGTAATAGTTAATACTGATTAAATACTTACGAAAGTTAAAAGAGATTAATTATTATAATGCTGATTGAAAAGAGCATCCTGTATTCTGATGTGAGACTCCTAGACACTTTTTAATTCACGTTTGTTTAGTGATTTGTTTCTCTACTTTTGCACGATTTGAAAATGGATTGTTATGTTTGTGCTGCTACAATCTACTACAGTTCTAAATTAGAAAAATTGGAAACACCCAAGTCCCACTTTCAAGTCATTCAGGTATTTAGAGTTGTTTCAGTGATAGCTGGTAAAATTTAAGACTTCTTAAAAGCCTTCGTTTTACAACCATTTAAACCTCTAAGTAGTTTCCTTCTTATGAATAACCTTATTGAAGTGTTTTGGACTCTTAATCCTGGTAAAGCAAATGCAGATATGTTTACAGATGGATGTGTAAAACATTAATACTACTTTTATGTTTGGGACTTCAGCTTTAAAATAATTTAGACGTTTTGGATGATTGTTATGCTTTATCATTTAAAATTTTAAACATGCAGAACAGAACTTAGCCTCCTATGTCAGTGCGAGGGTTATTGGAGATTTACATTTAGAATTTTTCAATACCCTTTTCTTGCATTGAGAAAGGAAGGATTTTTAATCTTTATTGAGAAATCAAGGTACTTGAAATATTTTGTAGCAACTCCTAAACTTTTCTGAATTATTCACCAGGTTTTAACTTAGGCCAGCTTCAAATGTCAAAAGAGATGGTAAATGATGTTGTTCTGCCCAAATGGGCCCACTCTCCGGAAGACTTTATTTATAAACACAGGAAGGCTCTGGTAAGATGTTGTTTGTACGTGTGACATAATCATAAAGAAAGTGCACCTGCAAATTGTTACTGTGGCTTAAATGTAAAACAAGTGGGATAGCATTCAAACTAGGGTTGTGGTTGCATTTGAAATTACAAGTACCATTAGAACTTCCAGTTAAAAGCTCTGTGCATGTTGATAAAATGCCAAAAAGAGCATATAATCTCTTGGGCATTTTGGGCGCTAATGTTTTGGGCATTTGCTGTCCTCAGAGATAAAATGCAGAGGTATGTGAATGTGAAGATGATTCTGTATGGTGTTAGGGAGCTGGCGGGTTACCTTCCCTTGCACAGGTGCCTTTCAATACTGCAGGTCTCTTGCATCACTGTGCTGATTTTCCCTCTTACCTTGCAGTTACTGCCCATAACACAGGAGGGTATTCTTATGCTTCTACCCTTTCTTATGCTTCTGCCCTATACACTGATAAATACCTATTTTCTGGGTACTCTTAGTGTAGGAATTGAATCTTTTCCACAGAAAACAGTAAAAACTTAAAGATGGGAGCAGTATTTCTCTTATTCTTACAAGAGCATTTTTTCCTTCTAGGAATCTGAGTATGTTTCTGCTCATCTTCATGAATGGATAGATTTGATTTTTGGCTACAAGCAGAGGGGACCAGCTGCAGTGGAGGCGCTTAATGTGTTCTATTATTGTACTTACGAAGGTACAAAGCAGTATTTGTCATTGTCATCAGACTTGTGAGTTTTCATTATCAGACAGAAGACACTTGATTTGTGAGCATACCATTCAGTAGCATATGGTAGTGCAGCAGATTTATAGATGAAATATGGCAGCAAACCTTGTAATCTATCATTTTAAAAAAGTATAGTTTTTGTTTTTAAGGAGGGCTGTTACCGTTTCTTGTCTTTGTTTTTTCTAAAAGTTACTGTCTTTCCTTGTCACTTTCTTATTTGCTTGCTTAAAAGCACTTGTGGGAAGAGGTTTCTTGTTGTTTAGATTTCAGGCACATTGCTTAAAAACAAATAATATTAAAGACAAATATTAATCTGTTAATATTTCAAAGCTAAATTTTGGATGGTTTTTGTGTGCTACTTGTGGCTTGCGTGAAGTATGTTAAATTCATTTGATAGGACAAAGGCCTGCAATTCTTGCCCTGACAAATACACTTAAAATTCCACGTGCAGAGTGGAGTTTTCAGATTGTATTTTAAATAGAGGCATTGTTTGGGGGCTTTTCTGAGGTAAAGGGTCATGATGCTGCAAGTAAATTTAAGTTTGGAACCTTAGTTTAACCAGATTGGTTCTTAGTAAGTTGTGTGGATTGTGTTCTCTTTTTTTTTTTTTCCCCTACTCTTCATCATTCTGGCTGTGATCCAGGGGCTGTGGATTTGGATGCTTTAACAGATGAGAAAGAAAGAAAAGCTTTAGAAGGGATGATAAACAATTTTGGGCAAACTCCCTGTCAGCTGTTAAAGGTAATGCTTTTTTGCTCCCTCTCAGCCAGACCTTTGTGGTTAAATACAACTGAGTTACAAGGACTTCTGAAAAAAACAAGGGTTTGTAAGGCAATGGTTTGTAATTTTAGCAATGTTAAATCTTTGCCATGTTACCAAAGAATCTATTTTCAAAATAAATTAATTTACTTCAAGAAAGAATATAGGTATTTAAGACTGTTTCCCCATTAAGATTCTGAGTATCTCATGTATTGAACAAATTGATTAAAATAGTCTTAATTTTTTACTCCTTCAAATATTGCCTCCTAGGAGCCCCATCCACAGAGACTGTCAGCAGAAGAGGTAGTGCAAAGACTAACTAAAAGTGATACCTCTACTCTGAATCTCTTCCAACACCTCACTGAACTGAAGTCATTCTTCATAGAGGTAGATGTGTTACTTGAAATTGTTTAAAGCTTAATTCTGAAACTTCTGATGTACTTGAAACAAAAGGTCACAACCTAGATGAAAATAAACTTGCTTCCTATTTAAAGAAAACATTTTACAATGCAATGTGCATTAAATGAGCTCTGTCTTTTTAGTAGGCTTCATAGAGTTTGAATCCCATAATCTGCTGGCTGCTTGTGTGGGTGTTGTTTGAGTATTAAATTGGTCACCACACCAAGAAAGCTAAAAGCCTCACTGGTGGTGTCTGAGGACTCACTGAACTTTGGTAGTTAAACTCCCTGATTGGGGGCCAGGGTTTCATTTCCAGTGTTTGTGATGAAGCTTACCTGCACAAACTGAATGGGTGTGTACCAGTGCCTTAGGGTGCTCTACAGGTCTAACACTGATTCCAGACGCTTTGGAACCTCTTTACAGGTTCTATATTTGTCCTTTAGCTTTTGGATATAATCAGATCAAAACCGTGTCCTTTCTCTTAGGGAATTAGCGATGGTGTGCCCATTGTCAAAGCCGTTGTCCCCAGGAATCAGTCACGTTCCTTTATTTCTCAGGGAAGCCCAGAGATCTTGGTGAGTTGCATGTGTCAATACTCTTCTTAAACTGCAGACAGTCAAATGGGTGTATTCTTTTTCATACAGCTTGTAGAGAAATATTTCTTAACTGTTCCTCTTCAAATGTGTTCCTTTAACCTATAACGAATGTCAGTTATAAGTTAAATATTTATCTTCCAAGGAGAAGCCAGGCTGATTTGTTGACTGGCATTTAAGAGCTGATGAGACATGACTGTAAGTTATAGTGAGGCCTATTGTAAGTTGCCACTTGATCAACTTCCCTGTAGCAACCAATTTGCTAATGCAGTGCAGTCCAGATTCAAAATTACAGGATTGAGTTATTAATGGTGTCATTGTTTATCTTTGCTTTCCAGCCCATATATTAAACTATACCATATGTGGTGCATGCACACTCCAAAGGCCTGCACTGTTCCTAAAACTAACTGTTGCACTAACATACGTTCTTGTACTATGGCAGATACCAAATAATGAAAGGAGAACAGTGTTTTTGTATTTACGTCTGTATATATGGCCTAGACACTGGCCCCAGTGCAATACTACCTCTGTTTTGCAGGAAAGAATATTCCAATATTCCTATTTTGTATGTCAGAATTATTGTCTTGGCTTAATGTGGTGCATTCATAGGTTATTTGGGCACATCTAAAATTCTCCTTGTGTTTTTCATAAATATCTGATGAAAATAACTTTGAATGTTTAGATTCCTTTGTTACTTCCTCAGAAATACAACTGTAGTACAATGTATTTTAAACTTCCTGTGTTAATATGTTTACTATTAACAATTAGTACTCAGAGAAGAGAAGAAGCAGCACCTTAAAGTAAATGACTAACTTGTAATTAAATGTTTGAGAGGGATTGACTGGGATTTTTAGTTTTTGTCTCCTCCCATCCTTCCTACCCCAACTTCTCTGACCTGTGTAGAACATAGACTAGTCTAATATGGTTCTATGTACCACATGTGGATTAATTTTTCTGAGGGGGATTTTTTAATTGATTTGTTTGTTCGGGGAGAGGTGCATGTGCTTTTTCCTTTGTGGTATATTTTCAAGAAGCCTCTGCTGGATTTTATGCAAGCTCCATTAGCATCAAGGCAAGCAGAAAATAAACCTCTGGGTTTCATCAACTTTTTCATCAAACTTTTTTAGGTAACAGCAAGTCTCAACTGCATTATTGGAACTCATGGTTGGCTGCCTTATGACAAAAATATTTCCAACTATTTTACATTCATCAAAGATACAACAGTGACAAATCCCAAGTAAGCACATTTTGAGGAGAGGTGAATGCATCTAAAATAATGAAATACAGTAATTGTTCAAAATCAGTGGGTCGTGCTGCATTCATTGTCTGGGTTTTCACCTAAGGATGCATCTTCTGATGTTCAGTAATATTACCCCTAATCTGTAATAGCATTCTTGTAGAGCTATGTAAGTGGCATTTCAGGCTTCATTCTTAGAGCTACTTCTACTTTTTTTCTAATTATCAATCATAAAAACTCATCTTGGAATCTGAGATAGGCAGTGTTCATACTTGGTTATGCTGTAGTAATACATAGGTATATGTGGTGGGTTTGGGTTTTTTGTTTTTAGAATATTCCTTTTAGTCTTTAATGTTACAGTTCTCAGTAGGGACATGAGTTATCCAATTGTGTAAAAGGCTGAAAAGATCCAAGATGAAATCTTGCTTCCAGTCGCTGGTGGCAGTGAGAGTTTTGCCATGGTTATAGCCTCTTCTATAGATGGAATTTGTTACTGATTTTTAAAGGCAGAGGAAGTGCAAAATACGTGGATTTGAACTAAGGTTACTCTTAACTGCTCATCGTTTGCCTACAGAACACAACGAAATATGAGTGGTCCTTTTGCCCCAGGGCTGGAGATCACCTCCAAGTTGTTTGCAGTGTCCCATGATGCAAAGCTGCTCTTCAGTGGCGGACACTGGGACAACAGCATCCGAGTGACATCCCTTACCAAAGGCAAACTGATGGGACAGCACATCAGGCACATGGGTCAGTCACTCTGTGTTGGGAAATGGAAAGGGTTTATGTATGTACCTTGTTGTGTGGTGTTCTCAGAATATAGCCAGTTCACTCGGGCACACAAGTGTAGCAGTTGTAAAGGAATGGCAGCATAAGAACAGAAGAATGCTTGAATCGTGATTATACAGAAATACTTGAGCATGGCTTTTCAGTCATTGGAGTGGTGCTTCGATGTAGTTTCAAAGTCAGGCTTGCCTGCTATTTTTAGGTAGCAAAACTAAGTAAGTCAGGTGGGTACACTTGGCTGTATGATGATTTCATTGTTTAATAATGTCATCAGCCCTTATCACAGTGGAGTATTTCATGCTGACTGCCAATCAGGATACAAATTGTATCCACAAAATTATATCCACATTGTCAGTCTGTGGGAAATTAGTCTTAATTACCCAGGTGACAACTTTGTTTTCTTTTCTTTATCTAGATATTGTGACCTGCTTGGCAATAGACCACTGTGGAATACATTTAATTTCAGGCTCCAGAGATACTACCTGTATGATCTGGCAAATAGTTCAGCAGGTGGGTTATTCAGGCATATTCAGAAGCAGATTCTGAATGTATTTTTGTTCTCTGTTTTGCTATTATGTTTATTGATTTCCTTTCAGGTTTGTAGTGAAGATAGTGCACTAAAATCAGTTAGCTTAGTAATTTTACTCCCATTGTCTTATCTGAAATACTATACACGTTAGTTGCTATATAGCTGAAGTGCACTATTTTAGAGGCTCTCTTAAAGATTTCATAGATTATTTTCAGGGTAGGCAAATGAGAATTTTACATTTCTAGGCAGTTGTTCACTCCTAGTAGTTGCATTTTAGAGCTGCCTTCTCTGTGGGGGGTACTGATGAATACAGCAAGGACAGTACTGTCTATTACCTGCATTTGCACTGGCATTTGAGAATTCTTTAATATTGGTCTCATGCTTTAATACAGTGAAACTGGTTGTGTGATCCACGTGTGTACTTACACTTAAAATGTGAAGCTGTTTCCATCATTATGCATTTAAATGCTGATTTCTGATTGCTGCATTTGAGATATACAAGTAGGATTAATTGCTGGGGGAAGCTGTCATGTTTTGGACGGTAGATTTCATCAAGTCACCTTGTTCCTATCATGGAACTAAAGTCAGCATGTTAAAGCAGTAGAGTGGTGCATAACTGCATGTGGAAACTGCTTTTGTGGAAGCTGTCTTTATGGTGGGAGTATTTATAATTCTGTCAAGAAGGACTCTGTAGTAACAGTGCATGGTCGAAAAAAGTAAGACCTTAGTGCTCGTACAAATAGCTTTTTGTCTCATTTTTTAGTTTGTTTATCATTTGTTTGTGAGTCAAGTCATCCTCTGGAAATGAACTTTGTTTAGAAGTGTTTTTTCTTAAGGTATTTTTAAGGTATTTTTTATTAATAGATATAAAAATGATATTTTATGCGTAGTAAATGTTTCTTGTGAGAGTTTTATCTTGGTCTTTACAAAGTGGCAGCAGTGGACTGCATACTGGCATTTCCATTCTACTTGTCTTCTCTGCACTGACACCTTCTGTATTTTGACACTTGTTCAGTATTCCTGCATGCTTCAGGCTTTCAGGGCCTGGTTGGCAATCAAATTTTTATCACAGAAGTAAAAATAAATAGTTCCCTGTAGAACTATTTACTGTACCTTCTCTCTATGCACAGTTCTTCCCTTAGAACTGGTTTGAGAATAAGTCTGTATGTGCTGACAGTACACTCACTGGAACAAAAGCTGTGACACGCTGCAGTTATGTGGGAGCATTGCTATTTTTAATGAGCATTATTGCAAGATTTCCTTTGCGTATGATACTACTGGTAGTCACTGAGGAGTACTATTTCCTTCCTTTTCGTTGGAAAATGGAAAGATTTGCTGTTATTTTAAGTAAACTAGCTTTCAGCTTCTTTAAGCTTGATTGTGAAGATAGTGCTTGATTCCAGGGTAAACTCTAAGAACTGGACAAGCCCGACACACAGGTCAGGAACAAGTGTGTGGATGGGGTATGTGAACAACTCCTGTTAGGACTGCTCACTGTGGTCCTTGCAGTCCTGGACACCTGCAGGGATAGGAAGGAGTCAGCTAAGTAACATTGTCTCTCATGCCCACACAATAACTACATATTTATTAACTCTTGTGATTTCAGTAAGTAAGATGCTGATGTAAAAAGCAATACATTGATATTGGAGTGGTGAGTTATGCCTTTGGCTTTGGCCTCTGTCAAATACACACCTCACACAACTGGTACTGAAGATACCAGGAGCTCATTTTTTGTTTGTCCTTCAGCTGCAAGAGAATGTGTCATTGCACTTTTTGTTACTCTCAGGGAGGAGTGCCTGTAGGTCTGGCACCTAAGCCATTACAGATCCTTTACGGGCACACTGACGAAGTTTCGAGTGTTGGCATCAGTACCGAATTGGATATGGCAGTGTCAGGATCCAGGGTAAGCACCTTGCTACACTTTTCCCTTTTTTGCCTCTTCTCAACCAAACTCAGACAGTAGAAGGTGTTTGAAGTGGATTAAGAATAATACAAAAAAAGTCACTATTTCACAATCTTTTTCTTCAGCCTTGCGTATCAAGAAGATATGTGCCATCTTCTTTGCTGCCTGCTTAAATCAGACTGTCAAACTGCTGTGCAGAGCATAGGCCTCACCTACCATGTAGTGTTATTCTGTACAGATGAGCTTTAATATGCATGGACTTTCTTGGAGATTTTAAGCTTCTCATAGCAACAGCTTTTTGCCTGTTTTTTCCCTGCTCTGTTAACCTGGAAGGTTCTGTGCCACTTGCTCATGGTCTGCCTTACTGTACTGCACTGGCAGGCTTCTGACCTCTGGCTTTTTACTCCATATAATGCCTACTCATAAATATGACCTGTGAAACGGCTGATTTGCTGCCTATCCTCCCTCTTGCCCTACCTGCATTTGTTTTTTTCATATGCCTACAGCACATGGTCTTGAGGGAAGGCTTCTTTGTGCAGAGTTCCTAATGCTCAGGAGTCCTTATCTCCCATTAAGGATTTAAGTGCTTTCAAAGTATTCCCTGTATCTTCATGTAAGTATTGAGTGTTGTGGTAACTTCCTTGCTGAATATCAACTCCCCTAAATTTGTTTGCTGTAGGATGGCACCGTTATTGTCCGCACTATTCGGAAAGGTCAGTACGTGAGGACTCTGAGACCACCTTGTGAGAGTTCTCTCCTGCTGACTGTTCCCAATCTGGCTGTGTCCTGGGAAGGCCATGTAGTTGTCCACACCAGCGTGGAAGGAAAGACTACTCTCAAGGTACTTAAGTTCACGGAAAACCTTTGTTTCTGTCACTGAAGATTTTGATCATAAGTGTACCTAACTTTGTCTTATTTTCTGAAGTAATGAGGCTTTTTGAGCGTGCAGTGTCAGTTTCCATATTTTTTAAGTTTTGCTAGCCAGTTTGAGTGAAACTTGGTTAAAGGGTAAATGACAGGCATATTGTGCTCCTGTGAGTTACCTGAAAATCTCCGAAGACCCACAAGGAAGATGCTCAAGCATACACTAATGAATCTTCCTGGGAGAGCCACTTTGGACTAGAAAACTAGAGGAAACAAGTTCCACTGGGCAGAAACAGAGGCTTATAAGGGGAGCAGTAAGTTCTGGGTGCAGGATGCTCAGTGTCTACACAGTTTCTTAGTTTGGGATTGGAGGTATAGCTATAAGGTTGTGTCTGTTGAGGAGCTGTGTAGTTGCTTTAAATATGGGAAATTACTTGGAAAACAAATTTTTTTGATGTAGGCATACTAACTACATTAGGAAGATGGGGAGAGAAGAGACCCAAGGTAATGTCAGGCTGGAAGAACAGGATGGTTTTGTTAGTTGTGTCTGTAATCCACAAGAAGTCATTGTCTTGTCCAGAAAATGCTTCTGGATCTAGCTATGTGGAAATACACTTGTTTCCTTCTGCTTTGGAATTTGAGAGGGGGAGGGAGGGAAGGAAGGGTGGTAGCAAGGCTGAAGATGAGTGCAGTTGTGCTTTCTTCTTTCTTAACAAAAGTTCTTATAAAATAGGGACCTATCTATAAAATCCATGGATGTTTCCAGGACATTTAGAATTGATTAAATGGAGTGGGTAAGATATTACAGTGTTACATCAAGAGGTAGCTCCAAAAACATCCATACAGGACCTTACATCCATACACATTGAGTATAGGCTCACTACTCTTGTATCATTCAACTAGGAAACTGTTGTCATCATTATTGCCTGTGGGTTGTTGCCCAGTTAGCACCTGTTAATGAGCTAAAGATACAAGTACTACACTCTTTATCCTATCAGTCCTCTGTGACATATTTATTTTTGATCTCTTCAGGATAAGAATGCATTACATCTCTATTCTGTCAATGGGAAATACCTGGGTTCTGAGACTCTGAAGGAGGAAGTGTCAGATCTGTGTGTAACTGGCGAGTATATTGTGATGGGCAGCTTACAGGGATTTCTTTCCATACGGGATCTCTACAGGTAATGCACCACCATTTTCACTGAGATACAAATATGGGGGCTTACTGAGAAATGGCTGTGTAGTGAACTTTGCTTGGTCTTATAGGTGATAGCTGTTGCTTTTTCTGTGTTCCCCCCAAGAAAAAAGTTTTTGGTGGACCTAAGATACGGAGAAAAATAAAATGAGAGGTTGTAACAGATCTCTTTCTTCCCAGACATTTATCCCAATTAAACACCTAGAACTGACAGGAGGAGCTGTCAGTTTGCAAACTGTGCTTATCCCCTGATTAGTCTCAAAGAGCTCAGCAACTGCAGGATCAAGCCTCACGTAGTTCTGCACTGAGTTTTAAGCTCCACTTACTGCTTAGCTCTATAGAGCTCCATTGTTTCTCAGAATGGGAGTGATGTTTGTCACTTAGGCAGCCCTGGGACTAATGTCACTGTTCTTCAGTGAAATTGTTTCAGCTTACTGACTTACCTATCCACACCTGCTCTTGTTATTGAAGCTCTGTTTTGGGATACAATTAGATTGTTATGTAGGAGTTTACAGTACTTGAAATTGCAGATTATATCCTTGAGGAAGCTGTGTTTTATAGTGCCTCCTGTGGACAGCAATCTCACCTGCGTATGATTCTTTGCAGTATGTGCAAGCAAATACCTGATGTACTTTCTCCCTGTGGTTTTTGTTACTTTCAGCCTGAGTCTGAGCATCTCTCCCTTAGCCATGAGACTGCCAATCCATTGCATTTCTGTCACCAAAGAGTACAGCCACATCCTTGTTGGCTTGGAGGACGGCAAGTTGATTATCGTTGGTGTTGGCAAGCCAGCAGAGGTAAAACCCACCATCAAGAACTTTTTCTACAGAACAGTGGGAAGTTCACTTATTTCTGCTTTCCAGTTGAGCAAGAGGTCTCCTCTATGGCAGGGTAAATTTAAGAGCAAGTTTCAGTTTTCAGTGGGAAACAAATAACTTTTGAGACTGCTCTACTGAAAGTGCTTGTTAAGAATCAGAGGTATATAGGGATCGCAGATGGGAAGCTCAGCTGGACTAACTTCTAGACTTTATCACTCACATCTGAATAAGCAAAGTCCTAATAATAGCTAACCTTTCCTGAATGGGATAGTGTTGTCAGCCTCTTCTTGATGAAATAATTTTCCAGAAGAAAATTGGAAATGAAAGAGGGCAAGCTACTTTCTTTATTTTTTTTATGGTTTCTATCAGATATCTTTTAATATGCATTGACTGACATTGGGGAAAAAGGTATTACTTCTTTCTGTTAAGAGTCTCTAATGGCAATGCACAGGGAATCACTTCTGTAGGTTCCCACTATGCCTGTGCTCCATATGGTGAATATAAACTTGTTGGTCCCTGCATATGCAATATCAACTACAAATCATCCACCTCTCAAATAGATATGCCGAATTTTTCTTGTGCAAAACATAGTTTTTGCTTTAATTACTTCTTGTCATGGCTTTCAAAGTACTTGAGTTAACTTAAAACTGCTTATCTTTATAACTCAATCTCTGTTGTGCTGCTATGTATTTATTTGAAAATGTGATTATCACTTTTGCATGATCTTTAGTACATGCCAGAAAAGTGTGTATTAATTTAATTTTATATTTTAAATGTGAAAACAGAGCAACTTTATTTGTCAGTATTTTTAAATGTTTTTGCTAGGAGATACATAGTTTAATACTGGAAACAGGCTTCACACAATGGTAGTCTGATTTTGCTTGCACTGGGTGTGGAGGGGAGGTTTCCACTGACTTTCAGTTTTCTATTGTAGAATTGACAAAGAGCTGATTATTATGTGGTTAAACATATGGTTGTAACAGCAGTTTTAAAGTCACTGTCATTTCTAAGCTTCCTATTCCATAGAAAAGATCTTTTGTAGGCTGAAATTTGTGTGTATCATTAGACTGAAGGCTTTTTGTTTTCTTATTTTCACTTTTTAATCACATCTATTTTTCTAACTATGCAGAAAGTATTGTTTCAAAGACTGGATTCTTTTTGTGGTTATAGAGGCTTTCAAATGACTTTTTTTCAGGGTTTTCTGTTTATAGTTCAGATGATATGCAAGCTAATATCCGTGTAAATTTTTTTTAATTTTTAAACACAAACGTATAAGGAACAACATTATGTCCCAGATTTTCTAGTTTTCTATAATGGTGCCAATCAATATATTTGAAAAGTGTGTGTATGTCGGGTGTTCATTTGTTGAATGACTTATTTTTAATTTGGAAGGAATGTGTTAATTACTAGAACTTTCAGTGGTGATACTGATCCTTGGGACAGAGGATTGGATCCTTAGCACGGACCTACTTTAATGTGCAAAAGTGAAATGCTGCTTGGTATTAAGATTGGCCTTTAGTGTTTCTGCATTGACAGTATCTAATAGGAAGTATAATAAACGTTTTTGTATTTTTGACAATTACTTAGCTGGTTTGGATGTTGCAGAAGTGTGGGCAATTATCACTTGTTAGTGTTAATCCTGGTCAGCACTGTGCCTTTTCTAGAACGCTGCTGCTGTGATGATACAGCTCATAAGCATGTTCCACTGGTAGTAGTAACTGCGAGGAGCTGTTCTTGAACTTGTTAAGGCATGAATCTTGTTTATTGAACTGCAAGGAATTTCAGAACCTAATCAGCTGCCAGGCTGATCACTACTGGCCAATCATCAACCTTGTGCTTAGGCAATTAAGAGTTTCTTACAAATTGTCAGATTGCAGACCTACTAGATGCTGGATTTAATATGGCCTCTGGTTGCTTGTTATCTGTCTTATCTTATGGAATACTCAGTATGAATTACTTCTGCTTTAAACATTCCTCTGAACACTTCACCCAGGATCTTTGGAAGACTATAAATTTGACACCAGGAGATAACCTTTCTCTTTTTCCTTCATTCTGCTATCACTGTCCTGCATCTTGGCTATTCTTTTTCCCACTTCTAGCAATTTCTGTTTGAAATCTCTAAAATAAAGTGTCCTTTCTTCTCATTTGGTTCATTTTTGCTTGGCATTCACCTCTTCTTTTCCCTTCCTATCAAAATAGCAATCTAAACACTCTTCCTAAGCTGTTTGAAGTAGGTTAAGCATATAAGTACACATTAGTGGGTAATATCCCCTTAACTGTTCAAAATCAGAGAAGACTGTAGTTAGTGTTTTGTGTCTTGTTTTTTGTCAGTCCCAAGAATCATCCCTAAGTGTAACTTTTCGTTTATTTTCAAATAATTTTTGTTGATATAGTTTTGTTTATGCAGTACATTGTAGTGTCTGCATTTCGCCAGATTCAGTGTCTGAATTCCTTTTTAATTTATCCACCTTATCCCTTCCCCCTCCTTTTGTTTCTCTGAATTACTTTTAAACAGATGCGCTCAGGTCAGCTTTCCCGAAAGCTGTGGGGATCAAGCAAACGGCTCAGCCAGATTTCATCAGGAGAGACTGAATATAACACTCAAGATTCCAAGTGATTGCTGCTTCTACCTTCTCTCATGGATTCCAGAAAAATGTTTAATCTTTTGGTCACTTTAAACGTATAAATATGTAATTAGGGCCTTGATTCTTAAGTCTGTTGGTGAAGAACCTATGGTAGAGGTATAGTAGTAAGCATATGTACTCATGCAAGTTAGCTTGCTTGCATATTTTTCCTTAACTGTGTTGGCTTGTTCACAGCAAAATCCCTCTCTCAACAGCTGCTAAAACCGTGTTTTGGGAGGGCTAAAAAAAAAACCAACCAACCAATCTCCCCACAAGTCTCCAAACCCCAAGATTACTAATTGAATTTAAGATAAGTAGCATTTGATTTAAAGCTGAGTAGGGCCAGATGCTCCTCGATAACAAACAAGGTATTTGGCTTTGCTTTGACAGCACTGTTATTCCTCAGTAAATTAAAATTCTGGTCATTGCAGTGGTTGGATTCAGAATTGGATAGATGATGGTTATGACTTTCTCAATACGTTTTTTAGCCTAATGAGCTCTATTACAATTTGTCCGTGTAAATGGCTATTGCTCTCTTTTGTGTAGTTCCAGTTTTAGGCTGTTCTGCAAGGAACATCTGTATTGCACTACTTTATCAGAATCTTTTTAAGTAAAGACATGAATAACTTCAAAGGAGTTGAAGGTGGTGAAGGAGCTGAAGGAGGTAGGAAATATTGCTGCTGAAAATTATTTATATTGTTAAGTAGACTAAGACCTACACCAAGAAATCCCATGATATATTTAATGTCTTGCAGAAATACAGAGGAAGACTCATTATCTATATTGGTCAAAGATCAATCTGTTTCATTAGTTAGGCAACTCCTGCAAACAAAAGATAAATTTCCGCTGCAGAATCATTATGCAACATTGCAGCACAATTCAATTAAAAATAGCACCTGTTTGTTGGCTTGGTGTTCACCAAACCAGTTGTTAGCCATATTTTTTTTTCTGTAAAATAAGCAGGGAAAAACAGATGATATATCCATTTTCAAAATGCATCTAAGACCTAGTAAAAGAAAATATCAGATCTGTATGTGTGCTGTATCCAATTGCTTACTATGTTTAGGAGAAGCCATTACTGATTTTTTTGTTGTTGTTGTTTAGCAATACATGATGATAGAAGGGCGTGCGTTTTCTTATCAATCTGATATTTTTCTAACATTACTGATTGAAATGGTAAACCCCATACGGTTAGAAAAGCCTGATGCTGAGGGAAAAATAAGATTTTCCAGATCAGTGTGCGAAGGTGTGTGTGTGTGTATATATGTGTGTGTGTATATATGTATATTCATGTATGTATTAAAAGAAGAAAATCCCATGGGGTAAGGGCAGTGCAGATACAAGGCAGGTGTAAGTGATTGTTAGCTACTGTGTTCCCTTTTGGGTCCCCCTTTCTTCCCTCTACCATTGCTTTTCGTGTTATTTTTTATTTATTTATTGAAATGAATGTGTGTTGTATCTCTCATAAATGTTATCAGATATTCCCTGTGGCTGGGGAGTTGTTGAACTACCTGAGGAACATAATGTATAATCTCATTTCATTAACTTCAAGCACAATATTTATTATCTTAATAGAAATAATAATACCTCCTTACCCTGCTAAAGGATAATCTTTAATCTATGTTAGTCTCATTCAAACTGATTTCTCCTCCTCACTTTCTTTACTGGAAAAAAAAATCCCTCTTGATGGCTGATTAGTGTACTTTGTAAAGAAAGTTGTGTTACTTTTTCTTAACTTTTGTAAATGAAATAATAAATCAGATTAGTGAACAAGTGGGTCTATGCATAGTTGCAATATTCTACCTAATCACTGTGACAGACTGGATTGTCTGGAAAGTTAGGAGAAAATAAGAATTATTTTCCTGAGTCACTTGCCAAGAGAGGATTAAAATTCCAAAAGTAGAGTGGTGTGGGTTTTTTCATATTCCATCTATATTAAAAATTTAACCCACATCCCATATTTTCAAATAAGCTATAGAGAAGTGAAAAATACTATTTTTAATCAATTACCTATCCAATAAGAATAGTAAGGATACTGTGGAAGTATTAAGTTTGTACATAAGAATGTGAGGTACGTTTGTCCATTGTAATTTCATGAATAAGGGATTTCAGGAGAGCTCTTCGAAGAGTAGTTTAGAAATAATTCAGCTCAGAATGGGAGATTTTTTCTGTGTTAAGGGAGATTGAAAAAACTCAGTTGGGGCATTGAAATGATGGGTTTTATATGTATGCATAAATGTTGTGTTTAAATGCATATACAAGGCTAAGTGTTTGTTTGGAGAGGAAGGGGGCAGGAAATTATCATGTTTTGGGCTATCAGAATCAAGTGGAAAAAGGGAGATGGGTCTTTTGTAGTGTTTGGTGGGAGCACAGTTTTCTTTCTGTCACTAGCACAGGGGTTTGCATAAGCATTTGAAAACATTCTGTTGTGGGTTAGGTATGTTTATACAACAGTTGCATTGACATTTTTAGTTATTCAATATTAAAGAATACTGAATACATAAAGTTTAAGTAAAATATAATGTTGCAATAATTGAAATAGTTTATGACGAAGACCTCTGACATTTGAATACTCTAATTTCAGTGCATCACAAGCACTGGGTGATCTTCACAAATATCTGGGACAAGTTTAAATGTGGACAGTTCTTGGGCTCTCACACTCAAGGCTAGTTTGTGCTCAGCACAAAGCAGCAGCAGCAGAATGAGGAGGGGACAGGTGAGCTCTGAGCTGCTTTATGCCCCAGGTAGAATGGCAACATCCTGGCCTTTGGGTCTTCTGTGTGGTCCTTGGGGGTGGGAGGTGTACACCATCACATGCTTGGCATCCTTGCCAGAGGCCTTCTGGAAAGACCTCCATAGGTCTGCACTTTGCCTTTATTTAACACCAGCTTTAAGTAAAAGATAAGAGTCGTGTGAGCATTAGCTATTATGTTGTTTCTTTTGGGTTTAACTTATATGCATAAAAAGTAGAAAATAATGTTTTAAAAATAGCAAATAATTTTTCTGATCAGCTGTTTAGGTCAGTTGAATTGCAGCCTGTTATGCAGTGCACTGTGAATTGGTGAACTGACTTTCATAATTCTTTGATTTCTTCAAGTCAGTAAAGCTTAGGATCCCATTTTGTTTTTCAGGTAGCGTTGGTGAAATAAGATTCTCCTTTGGTTTTGATCAAAGATTTGTTTAAGTGTAAAAAGTGAAGTTTTGAGATGAGGAATTTAGAACAAACAAGTCTTAAGTGACATTTGCTTCATAGCACTACATTTGTCAAGATCTTAGTGATACCTTCTTATGTTTAATTTTTGGAACAACTCTAATAATATTTATCAAAGTTTAACATATGCTTACCTTTGAAGATGAGTAAGTAGGAGTGTAAATATATATATATCTAAAAGAAATTGAAAACTGACCTACTTTTCATACCTGTATATAAATGAGATCAAGTAGTTAGCAGTATCAACTTCTTTGTAGCACAGGTTTGAACTTGCATACCAAAGGATATTTAGAAGACATGTCTCCTTTATTTCAAGTAAAATGTTTGTTAAATTTCTCTTAATCAATTTACTTACAATTCTTGATACTATTTTTAGTTGTCTTTTTATCTGTAGTGAAGAATCCCATCTAGTCTTTGCTGGTCCTGTACAAGCATACAGAAAGTGAAATGCTCTTCAAGTTAGCATCTGACTTAGGCAAATTTTTCTGTCTCAATATACTTATCTATTTCTCGCTCATAGGATATGTAGAAACCATGTCTTCTATCATCCATGTACCTTACCAGCACAAAATAATAATCCCAGTCCTAAAGTAACTGCATTTGTCCTTCTGGTTAATACCCATTGTGGAAATTAGGGGTTTTTAGGAAGCCCGTTTGATATTAAAAAGAGAAAAAATGGAAAAAGCCCCAAACCAACAAAACAAAAATACCCCCAAGCCCCACAACTTCCCCTCCAAAAAACCCAAACTCACCCACATCCGTATTACAATTGTTTTGCTAATCTGCAGCATTTATATGAACAAGTTTTTTTCCCCTCTGGCATATCTTAGACCATGCATATTATCACAAAACAGATTCATCAGTCTTCACAGGCTTTAAATAGTCAAGTCTATTGGCTGTCTTAAAAGGATCCTCTTGAAAGTTGTATTTCTTTGTCCTTTAAATGAGTGCAAAGAACTAAGTTTCTGCACTGGAAAAATTCTGTATGGGACTGGTAACATCAGTCTGCTTTAAAGTAGTCCTGCAGGAATGAGAAATGTTATTTTTGTAATGCACAGATCAGGTAGGTCTTTTAACTCCTGCTTTAGTCAATGGGAGCTGTATACCTCACTTCCCTAAACCATGTCTTCCTCCTCCCTGTTTCCTTTGCAGATCTTTCCCAATCTTAATTAACAAAATCATTAGATAAGATGAGTAAAGGAACCAAATGCTGCACAAAGTTTTTGCTGTGTACATGTAGTTGAAAACGTGTATCTAGATTATAAATGGTAGGGAGCTTTAGAGCTAGAAGGGGTGTAGAGATGTCAACCTCCTTCTGCTCCTATACTGAGTGTCTCTGTAGACACGTGCTCTGTATTGTCACCTGAAACATTCCTGTCTTCCACTGCTAAAGGCACCTTGCTGGCTATGTTAAATGCTGAGCCGAGGTCCTGTGAATAATATTTTCTTTTTTTCCCGTTCAAAGAACTAAAAAAAAGAAGCCTGCACATATAAATGCATATCCTAATAGGAACCTAAGGCCTGATGTGTATTTCCTTGTTATGTGAAAGCACTACACAGGGTTATATTTATTTAAATGGAAGCTCAAGCATGTGCTTCAGTGCTTTGTAGGTCTTTTTATTCTTTTTGGCATAAAAACTATGTTGGTTTTGGCTGTAAACATGACACTTCGTAGTCTCCTTTTGAGGAGAGTAAGTTTCCATGGTATCATACACATGTGGGTTCATTGTATGCCAGTGTTAGAGTCAACTGAAGTGTTTGGAAGATGTCTTTCCTTCCATTCCAAGGAGCTAATCTTACTATTACTAAATTGCCCTTGTAAGCACATACTTTTGAAGGAAGCAAGGGTTTCCTAGAAGTCTACTGCATTAAAAAAATATTTTAAAATTGGTAAAATGCTTGTTCCCTTCAGTGTTACAGTCATCAGATGCCTGAATGTAAAAATGCCTGAGTGGCACCATAGCATGCTCTGCAGTTTCAGTTGAATGCCATTCACCTTTCTGCAGTCTTGAACACCCCATATGTGAGGAACTGCTTGCAGTGTTTGGTCCAAGGTAGCCTTTGTTTGGTTTTAACTCACCTTTTTGCTGTGCATCTGTGGAAGAAGACTGGTGTACTTTCTTTTAGTCACCATTTACCTAAGTGGCCCAAATAAAATAGGTGTTTCACTTCTTTTCAATAGTTCCTTCAGTGTGTGTTCTTCCTAGTCTTGTCCAGTGGACTTGAGAAATTTGGCAGGTATTTCCAGAGTTTAGGTCTGTGCTTATACTCAGCACAGACACAATTTCATCACGCATCTTCTGTCCCAGAAGCATGATTGTCAGTATAGATTATGGTTTAAAGCTGCTAAGGTGTTTTGAGATTGGAATATGAAACATCCAGCCATATACATCATAGATCTAACTGAACTTGGAGGCCACTTGTTTACTTAGCTTCCTATCTAAGTATTTTCCTCTCAAGGGAGCTATATTTTTTGCCTTGAAATAGCTTTAAAATAAACTTAAGTCTTGCACCTGACAATACTACTTTAGTCATAAGCAGCTGTGAGCTGTTTCCTAAAGACAGCCATGAGGGGAAAAAAGAATTCAAGAAAAACTTCCAATACGTATTCTGATTCTGCAGGAGCAACTTAATATGAGATTAGAGAAATGCTGCATGTGAGACTTGCCTCCCTTTGGTCAGTGTTCTGATGGAAGCTGTGATGCTACTCAGTTTGCCTGATGAATTTTTACTGAAGTTAATCAGGGGGTGGAAGCAAAGGCCTTACAGCAACAGTTAACCATATCTTCTGATAATTCTTACAGATTGTGCAATTGTATGATTACAAATGGATTTTTAAATGCCAAAAAATGCCTTTTTAAAGAGTTAAATGTTAGGTCTGAAGAGTGTTAGAAATAGCTACTTTCAGAAATGAGCCTTCAGGCACTGTAATGAACTTGCTGTCTGTCTTCTGTGCAATATCTTTTTCCCTCTGGGTGCTTTAAGAGTATACTGTATGTCTTACTTTGTTTTGATCAATATGTTTTAAGAGTGTGTATATTGGCTAATGATGGAGTTTTTCCTGTACAGCATGGCGGAAGATGTTTTAAAATTTTGCACTTTTCTAGGATTTGCAAGTTTGTAACCTGAAAATTTTTAACATGCACACTTTTGTACATAATTAGCATTGTATATATTTAACATGAGTCTGAAGCAAATAAAAGGAATTGAACGCATAACTTCTCCCTTTATTAATAGCACAAAAATTAAACTAAGTGTGGGAGTACACTGATTGAACAATTCTTTTATTTCGCAGGTAAAAGTAGGCAGCAGGAACAGCTGACTCAGTGTCCTGTCTCAATTGTGTTAAGGCAACTTTTTTTTTTGGTAGGGAAGGAATCGAAGTGGATACGTGAATGTACAGGCCCTTTCAAGCTTAATAGCTATGATTACCCAAGTATTGCAATAAAAAACATCTTTTTACTGTGAAGGAGATGTCCAACACATGAACCGCAGTGAGGAAAAGAGCCCGCTAATACCTCTTTATCTTTACTTACAAAGCTGAAGTTCCCAACCCACCCTGGGACTACAAGCCTTCTTCCTCATTGTCTTCCCCTTATAGTAACTTCTGCTGCAGAATATGGAAGGCTATGGATTCAGGGGATTACTGTCATTCAGGAGGAAACTGAAATCTGTTCCAGGCTCATGTTCAGTTGGTTTCTTACCCCTGCAAACAAGACAAACCATGCTGTGAGCTTTAATGGGAGGTGGGACTGCTCTGCTTCTGTCTGTTACTAGGGATGGAACAAGGCACCTTTATTCTCAACAAGCAGAGTTTTGACTCCCTTCTTTGCCCACATCATGTGACATGCAGTTTAGATTTTTCAGTAATGTCCATATGATTATAGATATGGATTCCCTTGTTCTGGAGTTTAATGTGTTAGGGCCAAACTGGCATTTCCCTGGCTTTCAATAAAGGAGCTGATTATTGGGGCTCTTTCTGTGAAAGGTACCTAGAATTTGGAAACATAAGCATCAATGGCTGCAATGCCAAAGCACGCACTGGGTTAGTCAGACATCCTTTAGAGAGCTGTCATACTGCCAGCTCCTTTGGAGCATAAAACAATACTCACATTTTCCCCAAAGAGAAATGGAACCAAGGATTAAGTAACTTCTGATGTGGGGGATAGGCACCATGTGCCAGGAGTCTAATAGAAGCCTCTCTTCCTTTCTGTCTGAAGGAGGATATCAATTCAGGTGAAGCATTTACCTCAAAAACAGACGTGCTCCTGTCACTCCTTGCAGCGTGGCTTTATCTCCTTCCACTAACAGCATCGTACCTTCCCGCAAGCCCTGGTGGAGGTGGAAACACTTAACATGATTTTCAAGCTATGTGAAAGGGTAGAATGCTTGTCTCAAGCAGGCCAGTCTTAGTGCAGCTCACCATGGCTACAGACTAAACCTTCTCGCTTACCTAACAAAGAGGTAAAGACCAAATTAGGTGAGTTGATTTTTCTTGTTTATTTCAGTTTTCACTTTTAAAGGAGAAATCATTAAGGAGGAGAGGAAACTGTTTTTCCCCACAGCTACTTCCACTACCCCACCATTCTTAGATCCAGTTTGGGCCAAGCAACAGCCAGCTGGGTTTGTTAGAGCACAAACTTCATACTACAAGATCAAACACAGGGACAGGAAACATAGAGGTCCCACTTCCCCAGACAGACATAATGAAATTACATACATGCTATTGAATGTGCAAATTCAGAAACTCTATGAGAGAGATTAAAGAGTATCTGCAAAAAGATTAAGGGGAGGTATTATACCATCTGCATGCACACCACCCCCAACATACAGTATATGCCTGGGGGCCAGTGACTGGGAAGATCAGAGCTGCCTAAAATAGTGTTGAGCAACACTAACAGGAGTATGCATTTCCTTGGCTCTAACCCATTTTCTGCAATGAGCAATATCCAAGGCTGAAGCTCTTAGCAAGAATACAATTAGCATTCCATGCCATGGTTCTGTAAGTCTTGACAGGCAGGGAACCCACACTGAGAGCTAGCATGAATTTAAGATGTTTGTCATGCTACAGCCAGGAGCTGCCTGACAGAGAACGACTGCTCACCAGAACTGGAGGGGTGTTTGGTTCTTCATGATATTGGCGGATTCTTTCCTCTCTCGTCTCCTGCAATAATGAGCATAGATTAACTTCCCAGGCCATAAGGTAGGACTTGGAGCTATCCACGCAGCATGACATCAAGCAATTTCATAACATTAAACAAAGCAGGCACTTCCCCTCAAGCAGAATGGGATGGCAGGAATGACTCTTTAATAGATATGTGTTTTACCCTTCATCTCTAGCAGCAATTTACTGCAGGTTGATCAAACAGAGCTCACACAATCCAAACCCTGAAAAATCTTAAAGCTTACTTCTACTCAATTCATCCATGTTTGGTTTGGGGTTTTTTTAGTACTATCTCTGTGTGCACTGAGGAAGGTGGTAAAAGCAACTGCCTGAAGTGCCACCTTCGTGAAAGAGAGTAGTGAATCATGGATTTTCAGTGATTAAATATGTGCTTGTCTTCAAGTAGGTATTACACCAAAGAATTCCTTTCTGTGAACAGCTCTGTCATGTTTCCTGAGGTTTGCTGCTTAACTGAGCAACAGTAAAGAAACAGGAATCATAGGAACACAGCAGGGACTTGGTACAGCACAGAGCTTCCAGCCTCCTCTGAGAGAAAGAGCAGAAGTTATTTATAGGGGAAAGACTGTCTGCTTATCTAGTGACAAGCTGATTAAATGAATACCTACAACTTCATATAAATTGCAGAAGCACACCCATATCCACCATCTCTTCATTGTTCCCTAATTCTTAATACTTCCTCTAACCATGGAATTTTGATTACAAGGAGTAAAGTATTTAGGTTGTTAAAAGATGCACCACACAAATTGTTCCCTGAGGAATTAGTTGACATGCTATTCGAGAAGCAGCTCATCCCCATTGCATGGAAATCTGTCGTCGTGCTTGATGGCTGAAGTGTTTTCGTTTTAGCTATACTAGTGCATGTGCTTGCTCTGTACTGGACATTGCAGGCTGTGCTCCCTGCAAGGACACCAGTGCCCAGGTATTTTCTTACACAACAACTGTATGAATTTCAAGAGCTCCCTGTTCTGATCATTTCTTCAGACCTTCAGATATTTAAGCCGCTTAATCTATGTTTAAGTGAGGTCTTCCAAAGCAGCAGGTAAGACAGAACTTTCCAGAACCACAGTGCTTTGCATCTTAACACTTCAGGTTTATCTTTTTTTTAATTCCCCCATTCCATGCCAGATATCAAGCAACAGTATTTCACCCATTGCAGAGCTTCTGTTGGTGAAAAATACTTTGTTCAGTAATACTGCTGCCAACTCCTCTTCCCCAGGCAAAGAAAAGTTTTTGAAGGAAGTAAAGTGTTACTGCCTCATTGGCATTTCCAGTTTCTCTAAGGAGCAGCTGTTTGACATTCTATACGTTTGTAAGGCTTCAAAAATGCACACTATTTTTACTCCTCCGCACCCTGGTTACCGTGTGTGTTCTGGTGTGCTTTACTTACACCCATGTGAGTTCTTTTAATGTCTGGGTCCAGGTAGTGGGGGTTAATATTAAAAGGAACTAAACCTAGAGCCTTCAGGGAAGGTGGATAAACAATTGGCATGTCATTGGTGGTATTGATGCTGACGGTAGCAACGTTAGTTCCGGCGCTGGATCCCATGTAAGGAATCCCATCCTGAAAGACAAAAGCAATGATCAGTCTGCAGTATCACAACTAGGAACTGCATTTTATAGCATCTTCTGTCAATCTCAGAGACTCACCACTCAGATCAGAGTTAGTCTTTCTAGCTCATCTCACTGCTAACTTTACAGGTGAAAAGCAGAACAAGAATTCAGGTTCTGAGGTGGGTAGTAGCTTGTCTGTGTCAGAGAACTAACTGCTGCATGCCTTGTACTCACAACCCCACAAGAGAGAACTTACCAGGCTCTCAGTGCATGTTGGACTTTGCTATTGAGAGGTGAGACTTGCCTCTATTGCAGTTACAGGAAATATCTGAACTGGCTTTTAATCAGCTTCTGAAGAGAGCAGACCATCAGAAGCTAAGTGCAATGTTGTCACAGCATCAGCTTACCAGTACCATGACCAGTTTAGCACTGTTTAGCTATTAGTACTGAACACTAGGCTGTACATAAAAGAATGCCACACAAATATGCAAGTATAGAGGTAACACTGAACAATTTGTAAAAACAGAGCTATCTTGAGACAACTGGTGGTAATATAACCAAGTAGTTATCCAGACTTAACTGGTATTTGGACATTTTCTGGCTTTTATTCACACAACAGACGTTGAATTTCTATATCTTAAGATAAGCCTAGCTAACCTTTATTCTTGGCAGCTGGCCTTACTGTGGCTTGTATAAATCTGCATAAAGTCATTTGCAATTCCACACTGCTAGGGAACACCTTGCTTCTGTTCTTCTCCAGAGATGGCGTATCTTTGCCATGCCTTATGAGATTCACCAGCTAGACTGGTGCTGCTGACCAGAAGGGCTCAATGGCACTCACACCTCTCAGTTCCAAGGAGATACAAAAATGACGTCATTTTCAACATCAACAGGACACTGTCTAAAAGGCACATATGGATCCAACTCTATCACCAGTTTATTAGCAGACAACCTGCAACATGAACACATCTATAGCAACAAGATAGGAAGTCGATATCTCAAGCTGGAAAACAGGGTTTCTGGACACAGATTAAATCCTGCACTGCTCTTTGTTGGTATTTTGAGGGATTTGCTTCTAGCGTTCTATGCAGCATTGTACATCCCAAAATCTTGCAATCCTGCATTTAGAAAACTGCTCTACGAAGACAGACTGCTGACCTTACGTCTTGTCAGTGACTCAATGACTTATTTGGCCATAGTTTTCAGTTCAGCAGGTTGTCTGAGATTGCTCAAGATTTGAAATACATTAGAGACAAAAATGCAGAATCAGCTTGGTTTTGTCTGAACAAAAGATCATCCATGAGATCCTGCCATTCAGACTTGGCCAGAATGTGTAGTTTTACCTCAAGAACCCTCTTCCTGATCTCCTGTATCAGACTGTTGTCATAAAGAGCTTTCAGGAGACGGAATGTGTTCCCACCTCCTGCAGAAAGAAAGTTCATCTTATTTAACATGCTTTCACCATCAGTTTTAATTGAAGCCTTTACAAACTTGGCAGGCTCAGTGAGTTCTATGCTCTGTTCAGGGCAGTATCCTGCTTTGAGAAGCAGTAAAACTGAAGCTTCAGAAGAATGGTCCTTGGGCAGGCCATGGGCTCATGCCCTGAGTCGTCCCTGTAAGGCTGGCACTGTCTGACACTGACCTCTCTTCTAATACCCAGGACCATGGTATTAGGACTAGATCTTCTTGGGCTTGATAAAGTGATGATAACAGCTGTTATGATCATGTTTTTACACTGAGGTACTGTTCAAAATAATAACTTGAAATTTACTGGAGATGAAATTCCATTAATAAATCTACTTCCCAGCCCACCACTAAACTTAGGGTCTTAGGCCTCCCAAGTGCTGTCTTCTGTAGTTTCTAATTACTAGGCCTAACTGCTTAATTGTTGGTCTTCAGTGCCACCTCTGAGCAGGACTAATCCAGTGCTGCACATAAACCTTCACTGGGGAGTAAGTAGTAGAACTTACCTATAAATATTGCTTCAGATTTCCTTACAGCTTCCACTGGATCACAAGATTCATGAATGCTGTCTAGCCCATAACCTTGAATGAAAAAGTATTTACCTTTGCCACATCAGTCTGGTGGAAGAATGTGATATGTTCAATCTCTCCCTGCCCACCTCCTCCAACCCTGAGCCAAATGTCTCAACCAGGGAAATTTCAGAGAACTCTACAATGTAAAGCAGAGTATATGTCCTACATTAGTGCAGGGCTTCAGCCTCCAGCTGTACAAAAGGAAATGTCTGCTTTGTGGATATATGCACTCAGTCTCTAGGAGTAAAGCATTTCACTCAGCAGGTGCAGGCTGAGGCACAATATCCTGCTGAGCATTACGAGGTAACTAGAAAATAAGGAAAAAGCTGTTAGTCCTCAGCTTGGCTGTGCTGAAGTCTGACAGGATGTGCCATCATTGGTTCTAGCATTGCTTGTGCAAATACCTGATGTGAGTATTGTTTCTGTTAAAATGTCTGACTGACAGATTTGCCTTGCTGGGGTTCACTGAGTACAGGAAGTGTCAAGAGAGACAGAAGAACATGGGCATTTGATAGCAGCAATCTTCCTGCAAGTCAAGGAGCAAAGTGTGCTGCCCAGGGAAGTGAGTACTGATTATTACTATACTAACAGGTCCAACGTTACCCTGAACAGTGATAGATACTAGTTGTAATATCTATCATGGGAGGTCTTGCTGTAGGCTGCTCTGCAAAGATCTTTGCTCCAAGCAAAGTTCAGCTGCTGTCCATGATGAAACTATCTGGCTGGTTGATGTGCTTTAAGGAATGGTCTTCACTTAACACCAGTGGTTGTACGGCTTGAGCAGAGGTTTAAGATACATGGGAAGAAATGTTCCCTCATGTGATTAAGAAGGACAAAAAGATACCACTTAGTATTTAGGGATAAAATCTTGTTCTCTGGAGTGGGTAGAAGTGTTTGCAGCAGGATTTCTTCTGGAGGCCTCTGAAACATCTCCTTCCAGGCAGAAGTCGGAGCCGACTCCTGCTGCTCTCACTGCCCTTGCTGCCCGTACCGCAGCAGCCCAGCCCAGCCCAGCCCAGCCCGTGGGCACCGCGGGCTGCAGCGCTGCGCCCGTTCGTGCCCCGCAGCGCAGAGCGGCTGCAGCGCTGCCGTCCCGGGCGCCCCGTGCCCGGTGCCGGCCCGGCAGCCCCGGGCACAGCCGGCGTGCCCGCAGCAGCCGGGCCGGCCTTACCCAGGCTTTCAAACTTCTCCCTGGCCGTGCGGGCGTAGGCGTCGCGGTCGTGCAGGGCGTAGGGGATGAACAGCACCCGCTTCACCTTCCTGGGAGAAGAGAGGGGGGAGAGAGCGGTCGGCGCGGCGGAGGCGGGGGCCGGGCAAGCTCCCGCAGCCCTGCGCAGCGCTTACTGCCCGAGGAAGCTCTGGATGTGCTGCTGGCAGTGGCCCAGGTAGCCCCCTCCGTGCAGGGTGGAGTTGGAGATCAGCAGCAGGCGCCGCGGGCCCCCCATGCCGAGCCGAGCCGTGCTCCCAACCCAACCCAGCGCAGCCGAGCCGTGCTCCCAGCCCGGCGCGGTC
>VXBT01009217.1:70155-100158 GCA_013400235.1 Oriolus oriolus
AGGCGGGCGGGGAGCGAGCGGCCGCGGGGCCGAGGCAACCCCGGGCCCGTGTCACGGCCCCTGGGCTCGGGCGGTGCCCCCGGCCCGTACCCCGGGGCCCGGGCGGGACGTGGCAGAGGCCTGTGGGAGAAGCTGCCGGGCAGGGCGTTCCCGGCACAGCGCACCCCCGGCACTCCTCCTGCTCTACGTGCTCCGGCAGTGAATCCCGTTTTCCAAAGGCGCGATCTGCTCGCCTTGCAGTTTTGCAGGCCTCCAGGGCAAATGTATGTGAAAGATCCTACATTGCAGACTTGACCCTTTAAGTCTTTACGCAGACGTCTTTCATCTAACCAGATGAATAATCCTGGTTTAGCCAGTGGCACCAGGCACACACTTGAGGTTTATCGGCTTAGCAGGTTTAAAGCCTGCAGATGTAGCATATCCAGCTGCTGTTTAATGTTTGTAAGTAGTGTGGTAGTATTGGTGTGGAAAATTCATCCCTCTTGCTGGAAAGCTGTGGGACTTGTATAAAATCTGGAGTTCATGTAGATTGATGCATTTTCCTTTACTCTAGGCATCTAGGCAAGCATCAGGTATCCCTGGGCTGGCTCCAACTGATGAAAAGTAAGTGGTTTCTGTCTCCACATTGATCAAGTTCAGCATTGGCAGAGGAGGCTGTTCATGACCAGATATCCTCTGTGTTTCTCAGGGATGGCAACCTGCCAGATATCATTGTCAGCAGCAGTTTACATGAGTTTCTTGTGAACCTTCATGAGAAATATGGGCCACTGGTCTCCTTCTGGTTTGGAAGGCGTCTTGTCGTCAGCCTCGGCTCCATTGATCTCCTGAAACAGCATGTTAACCCCAACCGGTTGTGTAAGTGTCTTCTACGTTGTCTTTGAGTCCATTTGTTCTGGCCTTGCTGGGCATCAAAGGAAGGGTGTCAAAGGAAGTTGGGGTTTCATTCTAAGCTGAAAGAAAATGAGACTTTGTAGCTGACATGGTGGTTCAGGTATGACTTTGGTCCTGCTTACTGGACTTGAGTATCAGTGACCAAAAGTTACTGCTGTCCAGTGGCCATCAAGAATCAGTACACTTGCGTCTTTTACCATCTCTCTATGGGCAAATGTTCATGGAAAGCATCATGCTCATTAGTCACTTGATAGAGCAAGGTGAACATCCTGTATCCTGTAACAACTTGGCACACATTTTAAAAGCACTTTGAAATACAGTTTAAGAGGGGAAACTTTGCTAAATTAAGTCTGAAAACATCTCTGCTAGTTTGTGATAACTGCCTTGTGTGGTTCAGCATGAAGGTTTTTCAAACTATTATTTGCAGCACTTCTTTAATTTTTCTTTTGGTGTGTAGAATTTTGTGCTGAAAACCTTTAATGATCTTCCAGTCTTGGAAGTGGTTGGTGGTGCTGGTAGCTGAGTTGACCATCTTAGTCATGGGAGGGTATTTTAATTTACAGCCTAAGCCTCTTAGGTGGGCATTTTGCTTCCTAAGGTTATCACACTCAGTAAGTTAACTCAGTTGATGTTTGGGTTTAATCTCTTGCTTTCCCAGTTTTTATCTTACAAGGTTGGCTGAGGTGCTGGGTGCCCACCTCTGACCTGATCCTGTAGGCTGTCTTTAGGCACAGGCAGATATCTCGGCTCACTTTATGCTGGGGTCGTGAGGGGTGAGCTTCATGGACGGTTGCCTGACAGAATCAAAAAAAGAAATGGTGACAATCTGGGAAAGGAGTGGGAGTTAACAAGGATCAGCAAGACACAGTGGATAATGATGACACTCCAGAAGGTGGAAAACCACCCTGAAAGATCTGAATGCTCTGAAGTGTGTTTGGGGGAAATAAGCAGACAGTCACTTTCTCAAAGCTCAGAGAAGTGCTGACAGGCCCTTGTGCAGGCAGGTTCTCATAAGTGTTCTGAATCTGGGAGGATCTGAGTACCAGAGAAAGGGAAATACAGTGCCTGGACTTAAATGCAGCAAATTAGGTGACCCAGGCAGCTACAGACTAGTCTAATATCCTGCTATGACAAAATAAACTTTTTTTTTTAAGGATGGATAAATGGGAAATGCATATTGTACTTTGATAATTAGCTTTTTAGACAAGGAAGCTGATAGAACTGTGTTTATGTTAGGGATTCAGTTCAGAATTTGCTTGGACACTGATAAATGAAAGGGGGAGCAAGGCTGGATTGTCTTGGAAAAGTGAAATGCAGTGTTGGGGAGGTGAAATACTCCATTTTATGTTAGCATCCTGCCCTGATGGCATTATGCTGGAACCGTTTGTCAGCACAGGGCAGCAGAGTGAGACCCTGAGGGCTGGGATAGCAGGGACAGGAATGGGAGGAGAAAAAGCAGACTGTGTGAATTACCTGTGGGATGACATGGCTGTGGAAAAAAAAGGACATGTTGAGTCATGGATTTTCTGTAAAGAGAGGACTTTTGCACAAGATGAGCATGAGTCAGACCTGGAGTCCTGTGTGTGGCTCTGACCTCTGTGCTCAGGCATTATTTTGAATAAAGCAAGTGCAAATAAAGGCTGTCAGGGCTCTCAGAGAAGCGGGGAGCCTGTCGTGCAGGAGAAGCCAGGTAAAGTGTATTCAGCCCAGCTGAAGAAAGAGCTTGTGAGGGGGTCCTTGTAAAGACAACAGGCTTGAGAAGGAGGGTTCCTATGATCTCAGAGCTGGGAAAGCAGCAAGATTAGTTGTATCAATGCTTTCCTTTTAGCACTAATGCTTGCCAGAAGTGTTCAAACTTTATTAGACGTGAGGAATCTTACAGGTTGTATTTCCTGAAGCATTGAGGTACAAACAGTAGTAGCTGAGTAGCCGTAGCAAAGCCCTTCCTGTATCCTTTCTTGGTGAGTGGGAATAGGGGTTGTGGTAAGTCTCAGACACAAACTGGCTGTGGGCAGCTTGAAGTTTTGTTGGAGATGTGGTCTTGCCCATATTTCTTCTGTGCACATGGTGCTGTAAGACAGGAGACGGCCCACAGTGGACTGCATTATATCCAACTCCTGACTCTTCAACCCCACTTGAAAACCCGTACCATGTGACTTTTCCTCAGTCAGCTGGGATGCCTGAGGCCACCATCCATCTTCATGGACACCTGCCAGTGCTTTCCACGGTTGAGATACAGGGTTTGGCTCCAAGTATCGTACAGAGGTTCCTCTCATCTCGTGTGTGGGTCACAGGTATGGCCAAACTTCTTGGAGACAGAGAGAGAGGTGCAGATAATGCATTTCTCGTCAAAGCCTTGAATTTGGACTAATTGTACTCATAGTTATTAACATTTCCAATGCCAGGAGAGTCCTTTTCCTTAGGCTCCAAGCAGTGTTCGAAATTCTTGTTTTCATGGCCTCTTAAAACTTGGTTGAGATTAATTTGCAAGGAGAATTCAAAGGAAGTAAAATTTTGCAGCTGGTACTGGTGATTCCCCTGAGTAGCTCTGGAGAAGCAGTTCAGGCCTACAAAGGAATTGGATGTGAAGAGGATGGACTAATGCAGGATTGCCAGGAGCAGTGGGTTCAGAGACCAACTTGGAAAACTCTCCTGAGTCAGTGTTGCTTTTTGGGTTGGGGCGATGTACCTGAAGCACACTGAATGCTGGAGATGGAGCTATGGGTCCTGGCCTGTCTGAGCAGAACTTCATTGCTGTTCTGTGAGCATTTTACTGTGCAGGTTCAGAGGTCCTTTCTATCTCTGATGTTCAGTTCTCCTCGATCTCAGATCTTTTCTCTATATTTACTTGCAGTTGTGTCCAGGACAGCACTCTGAGGTTCTTGGGTTTGGGGAGATTTCCATGTAAGTGAAAGAACAGTCGAAATTTTTATATGTTTCACTAGGAGGGCTGAAAATGTAACCCTGGAGATGTTTTCAAGACAAGGATGAAGTCTGTGGAAGTGCTGGCAGAACAGAGCTCTCTCCAGAGGCAGCTTGTCCCTTGTGGAGTCACTAGCCTCCCACAGCTGTGCAGAAATAATCCTTTCCCAAATAGCATGAGGCAGAGCCAGCCCTCAGCAAAAGGGCAGCCTGGGCTCTGCAGCCCTGAGTGTACAACAGTGAGTGTCTGTCGGTGCTGTGGGATTGCCAGTTTGGACTAGGGACATTGGGAGAAAAAACCCCAGGGCTCACAGCTAATCCAGCAGTTTTCTTCCATATGCAGCAGGAAAACTTTGCAGTTTCAGCAGGTGTTGCTTCTAAGCATCCTCCAGCCTCTCTAGATGCCTCTGCTTGCCGGATTTTCTGTGTGGGCTTTACCACCTGCCATGTGTCTTCCTGGCTACCCAGTATTGTGCCTGGCTGTGCCAGTGCCAGTCAGCAGGGATCTGTGGCATGAATAGCAGCAGCCGCTCCATGACAAAGTACCTTGGAGGAGGAATTGTCAGCAGCAGCTAGAGTCACATAACAGCCCGCGCCACGTGGAGAGCCGCAGGTACCATCTGCTCCTCCAAAAGACACATGCTCATGCTCCTTGTCATTGAAAGTGGGAAAGAGGGTGAGATGAAGAGCTTAAAAACATTGGAAGGGAAGAGATGTGAGAGAAAAACATTTAGGAAAGATTACCATATTCATGCCTCTGGCCTCGTTAGCTGCTTTTATGTCTTAAGGTAGTAAGTCCTCTGCAGGTGGGAATTTTCTCTCCTTGTATGTTTGCCTAGTAGCATAATGAGGCCCCAGTCTCTGTGGGGAATCCTAGATACATCCACAGCTGGTAAAGTCATATGTGTCTAGCCCAGCCTTGATGTTTTCTGATGCCTCAGAGGTTTCACTCTCCATCTGGGAGAAATAACAGACTGTGATAAACAGTGACAATATCCTTCTTGAAAACCCTGATTGCTGCTTCCAAATAGTTCCTTAAACACTCTGCCAGTTCCACAAGACACGCTAAAAGGTTTACAGAAAGGGAAAAACATATGCCATGCTTTATTGCACAGTTTTGCCCTGACACCTAATATCCTTTAGCAGATTTGTTAAATAGAGGTCCTTGGTGGAGAAATTTGTAGACTGATGCAAGTGTCTGTGTGGAAGGATCGAAGATTGAAAGAAGGTGATTAGCAGTAGAAAGCATTCTGTATCTTAGTGTAGTACGATTTTCTGTAGGAGCTTCAGAGCTGCTGTGCTGGGGGCAGCCCTGGCAGACAGATAGGTGCTAGTGTGGGAAGAGCTCGTCAGCAGGGAACTCAGTGCGTGTGAGAGAAATCGTGCAGGAGCAGTAGGATATCAAACAAGGTTTGGTGGGTCTGTGACGCAAGGGAAAGAGTGCAGAGAGCAACCTCTGGCTGAGCCCGTCATGTGAGCTGGTACGTCGTGAGTACATAGCCACGTTCAGGGCAGGAGGGCACACCAGATGTGAAGGGCAACGTGCTAAAGAGACTGCAGGTCAGGCTGGAGGAGAAGGGGAAGGACCATGCCACGTTCACTCTTGTCACCAAGTTGATGGCACAACCAGCTGGGAAGTGGCAAATGGGGAACAAGCTCTGAAGGCATTGTTACTAAAGGGTTACTTGGGAGAGCCGGCAGGCAAGCTCTGCAGGGGGACCTGATCACAGGACGGCAACCAGCCCCAGGAAAAAGACTTCATGAGGTACCAGCCCACACTGAGCAAGAGACACTTGACACCCCAAAGAGACTGTTCTAGGGGAAGGAGCCACACCTTGCTCACTGCCCAGAAGTAGCAGTACCCGATTAAAGAGGGTGCTGTTTTCATCAGCCCTGTGTAGTGTGACTTTTGAATGGTGTTCCCTCTGCTTTCAGTGGATCCCTTTGAGACAATGCTGAAATCCCTCTTGAGGTACCAGTCCAGCCTGAATGGGGATACAGGAGAGAGCCACATGAGGAGAAAACTGTATGAGAATGGTGTGACCAAGTCCTTGCAAAGTAACTTTGCTCTCATCCAGAAGGTGCGTAACGGCCTTTGTACAGCAGAGAAGCCCCGTGTGGCTCATAGGAGAAGGTTTAGTGAGAACGATCACTAGGATAAAGGACCTGCATTCAAATTAGTGCTGGAGCTGTAAGCATCTGAGATAGCAAACAGCCTCTGCCTTTCATGGTGTGAATATTTGGTTTCTCTTAGCTCCAGTGGATTGGGGGAAGGGCTGAGCTTGCTTACTTTTTATGCCAGGACACCAGATGCAGCTAAAAATACTGGAACACCTGGATTCTAGATATATTTCCCAGGACAGGAGGATGGAGCAAGGAACCAGCTTTTGGGGCTGCAAACAGGTGAAGAGCTGTTCTGTTGATTAGCCCAGCAGCCGGAATATGATCTGTTTTCCTGTTCTGGAGCTGTTAGTATTAA
This sequence comes from Oriolus oriolus, assembly GCA_013400235.1. Taxonomy (NCBI): domain Eukaryota; kingdom Metazoa; phylum Chordata; class Aves; order Passeriformes; family Corvidae; genus Oriolus; species Oriolus oriolus. Next base: position 76,448 of record VXBT01009217.1, read on the forward strand.
AGTTTCAGGTTTCTTTTGTGACAGAGGGAAAAAGAGAGGAGGATAGGGTTGTCTTGTTGGGGGAGAGCCTTGAAAGAAGCAGAAGATTGGAGTCTAAAATGTTACTGGTTAACAATGGAAAGAAAGAGTTTAGCTGGAAAGAGTTTAACTTTATACCATAGCCATGAAAGTGTGGTCTGCCTTAGGAACTGGGTGGGAATGTGTCCAGGGTGTGTTTGGTAAATAGACTGCTGGTATTACTGCTAACTAATGGTTCATTCCCTCTCAAGCTGTCAGAAGAGCTGCTGGCCAAATGGCTGTCTCTCCCCGAGGCACAACATGTGCCACTCTGCCAGCACATGCTGGGCTTCGCCATGAAGTCTGTCACGCAGACAGCTATGGGCAGCAGCTTTGAAGATGACCGAGAAGTCATCCGATTCCGCAGGCACCATGATGCAGTAAGTGTCCCGAAGAGCCAGGAAATCTCCTATTAAATTTTTGCGAACTAAAACCACAGAGTTTCTATCTGTGTGCAGTTTAGCATAGGCTACTGCTGACACTTTAAAGTACGAGCTTGAGGGCTCTGCCTCACTTGTCCCAAGCTGAAACTGTTAAAAAGATCTTACTGCTGATCCTGCTGTCATTAGTCTGAGGTGTTTCTAAAGGATCCATGGGGATCAGGAACCCAGATTTAATGGCAGTTGGGAGGTCTTTGGTATCTAAATCAGTTAAACTCTGTGGGGACTGCCAGTGGAACTTCTCCTTTTCAAAGATCTTCTGAAGGCTCTGTGACATTGTGGAGAAAGGAAAATCTGAGATCTCAATCTGTGTCCGCGTGTGGGGGTGTTAAATATACTGGTGATGGGGTGGGAAAGAAACAGTTCCATCTTCCATTTAAGATTCCCATACCTTTTTCCTTACAGTTGTAATTACAGTTGTTTCATTTCAGCTTAATTCCAGCTATTGTAGACATAGTGTCTGAAATGGGATGTGGTGTCCTAAAGAGAAGACCAGTTCCATATTGACAGGAAGTCTTAATTTTATTTGGTGGTTTCATTTTCCTGAGTAGGGAAGAATAGAATAGTCCCAGCAGTCTCAGCCTATGGTGAGTGATGGTGCTGTTCTCTCTGTCCTTCTTCCAGATCTGGTCAGAGATTGGAAAAGGATTCTTGGATGGGTCTCTTGACAAAAACATGACTAGGAAGAAGCACTACGAAGATGGTAGGTTTCTCCCAAACTACAGTTTTGCTCCCACTCTGAATAATACTTAGGAGTTAGCTAGCATGTGAAAGCACTTCATTTGCCCATTTGCCTTGGCTTTTCTTCAGAGCTGCTCATCATGCCGTAAGCTACCAGATGTGTCGTACTTACTCTCACACTACATCGGTGTTTCGGAGTTAAGTGGCAAGCTGCCATTATGTGAGAAGTTGTAGGACTAGAACTCTAGTTCCAGGTCTAGTTCTAGGGTCTGTCCAGTCTCTGGAGAGTGATAGAGGGGAAGAATCAGGGTGTGCTTCCTCCCTTGCTGTTCTGTTCCCTAGTGTCCACTTTTAACCTCTCTTGGAGGCAAGCAGCTGTGCTGGGCGGAGGCAGATGGAGCCTCTTGATTTGGCCTGTATGGGCATTCAAATGATGCACCATTTGGGGACTGTACTGCCAGACAGTCACTCACAGGCTGGAAAACACAACTACAGAGGTGCTGCTTTTGTTGGATGCACCTTCCATGTGGTAGGCTCTGATGTGCTCTTACAAGGTAACATGATTTTCAGGTCTGTTACAGCAGTACTTCTGTTTCTCATGTATTTTATAGTAAGTTATTTTGATTTTAGGTTGTCCTATCTTTTTTGTTCTTAATAATTAAACCATTTCAGTATTGATTGATAAGATGCTAAACAAAAGTAGATTGTATCTGGAACTAAAGATTTGCTTGTAAATCCTCCAAAATCAGTGTTTCCTTCTTTATACTTCTGGTTCTGTTGGTTTCAGAACCTGAGGACAGCTTCTGAAATGGGTTCCTCCCATAGTCACTCTGTTTCTGAGCTGTAGTATGATGATGCATGAGGACACAATTTCACAAACTCCAGATAGTGAGCCTTGGTGTTTGAGGGTTGCTGACCTTCCTGCACGGAGAAGAGGAAGGGACATAATTCTAGACAAAGGAACTGAACTGGGCCTTGGTAAAGGGAGTTTCAGACCCAAATTCCGCTTTGTGTTTCTTGGATAGTCCTCAGTAAGCCATTTTAATCAGACAGGCAATGGCATCAAGGTCCCTAACTCCCCCTGGTTCCCACAGCAGTCACCAGGAGTTAGGCACTCGCATATCTTCAGATGTGTGGACTCTGTGCCAAAACCCTCCCACACTTCCCCCCCTTCCTCTCTCTGTCTCTGCAGACTCTTTAGCACAGAGCCATCCTCTTGCACCGTGCCTGCAGAACTCCTGGCAGAAGGGGCTCCATCAGTGGAGCTGCAGTGGTGCTGTAGGGATTGTAACTCTGCAGGTCATGTCACCAGTGTTACGTGGCTCATACATGTTCTCGTGGAGGCTGATGAAATACATTCTCTGATGGTTTGGCAGTGTTATTTGACTTACACCTCGGTTATACCTGTAAGGATGGCTTTTTATAAGCAACCTGTGTTATTTTGTTCCTGCATTTTCAGCTAAATTGGGGATACTGCCTTCCAAATTGACAGTAACATGTAACAGAGGCTGCTTCTGTAAGTGAGCCCAGCAGGGACAGCTGGTCTGAAAATCTGCTCGGGGAGATGGATTTGCTTCTCTGCAGTGCCAGGATGACCAGGTTTTAAAATAAACATTTCTTTTTTTTCTTGCAAAGCTCTGGTGGAGATGGAATCCATCTTAAGGAAGGTTACAAAGGAGCGCCGAGGCAGATCATTCAACAGGCATGTCTTTATAGACACCTTGCTGCAGGGGAGCCTGAGTGACCAGCAGGTCTGTGCAGCTGTTACCTCCTTACACAGTAATGGAGTTTTGCCAGATGGGCAATTCATTACATTGTAGCCTTTGATTAATGTAAGTTTTTGCATCTTAGCTTAGATTCTTTATGAAAGCAGGGCTTCTAGTTTTTTTTTTTTTCCACTCCTGCAATGTTTGATTGCATTAGACTTTGGTAGATTTCCTTGCCACTGCTTCATAGCTATTTTTATAAACCAGAGGTTTGTTAATATTAAGCACGTCCCATGCAATTCCAGTGGAATTTCTACAGAGAGTTCAGTCCATGTCTTCTAGATGTATTTTCTGCTCTCTGCACTAAAGGGATTTAATGTGTTCAAGTGGAGAGTGTGCCACTTCTTTTTTCTCTTTACAGTTTTGTGAACTTCATTCTCTGAATCAGATTTTTTTCCTAGATCCTGGAAGATACAATGATTTTCTCCTTGGCAGGATGCGTAATCACTGCTAACTGTAAGTACAGTAACTGTAGGTAACTTCCCATCCTTGCACTCAGCTGCCAAAAGCTGTGTGATGACATGAGACTTACTCTAGGCTAATAAAAAATTGTATTCATCATTCTCTTTCTCCTGAACTACAGACATATAGAAGAAACTAATTTTTACATCAGACTGTTGACACAGCCTCACAGTTAGTGAGCTGAACCTAAGCTGTGTTTGACAACCCTTCCAGTCTTTTGGTGAACCTTAGAACTTCTCCCATTGCTTTTTGCTTGCATTCTTAACCCCAGACAACTGATGCTAAATTTGATGAAAAAACACCAAAATATGTAAGCCACAAAGATCATGTTGTAAAATAGGTTCTGGCACACAGGAAGAAAATTAGAGTTCTAGAATCTGTCTGGGTGCTTTGAATTTCTGGAGGATAGGTGTGTTCTGTGTATGGAGAACTTTCAAAGAAGCTACTCTCGGATTTGTGCAAAGATTATGAAAAAACTCCAAACAAATAAAAATACAAACTGAAGCTGTGTAAAGTACCTTATGATAAAGGGATGATTATCTGGCTCTGTGTCTCAGCCAGTAGGACTGGGACTCCAAAGAAAAGCTCCAAGATGCATCTAGGTGTTAAAAAGTAAATCAGACAACTATGCTAATACTCTCTCCAGAGAACATCCTCTCCAAGTACTCTAGGAAGACTCTAGGAATTAATTTTAAGGGGCTTGAATCCACATGGATTCACAGGATCACAAAACCACAGAATATTCTGAGTTGGAAGAGACCCATAAGGATCATCAAGTCCAAGATTCCAGATAGTTCTCATGAATAGACATTTTTGAGAGCTAGAAACATTTCCTTGTAGCTTTAGGGAAACTGCATCCTACACACTTATTTCTTATGCAAGGTTTTTTTTCTCACTCTGCTATTGAAGATACCTCAAGTATCTCAAAAAATAGATGTAGGGGGACAGGTGCTGGCCAGTCTCTGCAGAGAGCTCCCTTCAGGAGCCCCAGGCACTGGCTGGCTGGAGCACTTGCCTGAGATGTGCTAGGGAAGCCCCCCAAATAAGGGAATTTTCTAAAGCTTGGAACAAACCAGCCTTTCATTTGCATGGTTGGTCTAATAACACTGATCCCCCAGGGTTTGTTGGGCTGTGTGGTCCCTGCCCCAGAGCTGTGAGGCTGAATGCCTTAGTGTCCTGCACAGCTCCCTAAGCTCCTCATAGCATCAGAAAGAGAATTTTAGCTTGCAGGGCCTCTTGTTACGCAGGATTTCAGCCTCTGTTCCTGCCACTGAATACAGAATCAGCACAGCCTGCTGTGAACAGAGGTCACCTTTTTTTTAGGTCAAAAAGTAATGTTGAAAATACAGGAAATAAAAAAACTGAATGCCATTTGTAAAGGATTGAATTTTCTGGGTCCAGTCTTGCCTTGATTTCTTCCTCAGTGTGTACCTGGGCAGTATATTTCCTGACAACCTCAGAAGATGTTCAGCAGAATCTCTACAAGGAGATGGACCGTGTTCTGGGGAAGGGACCAATTACACATGAGAAAATTGAGCAGCTCAGGTGGGTCCTATGGAAGGAATGCAGAGGAAGGCTGTGTCATGTGGTGGGGACAGGCATTTCATGTGGAGTCTGATGCCTAGCCTGCACTAGGCCAGGAGAAGGCATCTAGGAGCTACTTAATCCCCTTTTTCTTTCTGGAAGTGATCAAACCATAGGATGACTTGCAACACAGAGAGACTCTGCTGAGACTCCAGACACATGGACCAAGGTGCTCACTTCAGGGTGCCTGCAGGAAATCTTTTAGGTCCATCAGCAGAAGAAAAGCACAGAATCAGTGCCCTGGCTGCCAGGCCAAAATTTTTGCTTAGTGTCTTGTTTGGTTTTGTCCTCGTTTTCCAGAAGTAGAAGTAATCAGTCATTTTCGTGGTTGGATATAGGCATATAGAGAAAGCTAATGGACTAATCTTTTCAAAGGGCCTCAAGTGATAATGACGAGTCAGCAGTGTGCCTTTATGTTTTGTGCATATGTTTGTTATGTTGGTGCAACTGGGTGCGTTTTGTATTTGGACTAGTGTTAGGGTTTCAGTAAGGAGATATCAAGTGTGGGGTTTTCTTGCTGCTGCTTGTATGGGTGAGAGATCCAGGGAGAGGCTGGCATGTTTATGCATTTTAGCAGATTTAGTTTGGTTTAAAATCTGAAAAAAGAGCGATTCCAATAACCTTCTCTAAAAGCTGTTAATGAGATTTAATGCTTCATGCAAAGATGTTGGGACTCCTTGCCAGAAAAAAAAAGAGAAGTGCCTCTAAATACAGCAGGTGACTCAGCTCTGCTTGCTGCCACAAGGATGTGGACAAGCTTCTCTCTGAGAGTTAAACTAACCAAGGGTTACTGGTTGCAGGTACTGCCGGCAAGTCCTGTGTGAGACAGTGCGGACAGCAAAGCTCACTCCCATTGCTGCACAGCTGCAGGAGCTGGAGGGCAGAGTTGACCAACATACTATCCCCAAAGAGGTAGGGCAGTGCTGGGAGCACCAGGCCACTCTCCTTTCCTGTAGGGGAATTTGCTGTTTCCTCTTCTTCCAGACGAGGGGCGAGGCAGGAAGACCATTTCTTCTGCCACTGAACCTGAGCAGGTGCTCTGTCATCTGAAAGTACAGTTTAGCTCAAAGTTTGCTTGCAGTTCCTCTGCGGGAGAGGCTCTGCAAATTCATGTTCTCTTGCTGAGCCGATTTGCTTCTGCTTCTGGGTCCACCAGAGTAAGCTTTTGAAGCAGCCCATGGGCTCAGTTATGCATAAAAGAGCATTGTTTCAGGCTTCATCATATCACGCATCATATCACCTTCCATTCCAGAGAATAAAGTAGTCCATACATACATCCCAGCAATCTTAGAGAAATGGGGTCATACCCTCTGTAACCACCAACAATTGCAGCATGATTCTTAGAAGTTAAAATCCTAACATCTGGGCATGGATTATGAAAATCTGTAGATGAATACATCATAATTGACTTTTTAATCCACCTAAATATGAGTAGTTTACAGAATAATCATCATCCAGAAGAGCTGTCGAGATGTGTCTTTAATTGTGCATTTCCTTCTGCATTGACACGTTGTAATTCTCTCTGCAGACACTTGTGCTTTATGCTCTTGGTGTGATGCTGCAGGATAGTTCATCTTGGCCATCACCATACAAGTATGTAGAACCAACTTTTATTGCAACTAATTCCTTTGCTTTGTTAAATTAGATCTTACAGCACAGCCTTTTGTGCTGCAGGGCCTGCCTTAAGCAGATTCTGGAGATGAAAGAGAGTCTGCAAGAAAATCTGGTTTATGAAGGTCTGGGTTTGTTTGTCTCCATTGGCATGGTTTTGGGGCAGTTAAAGTCAGGTTCCTCCCATGCTCCAGTCTGTGTGCGTGCAGGTACGTGTTAAGGTTTAGTAAAAACTTTTTTGTGCGCATACACGGAGCTTCCCTGGCTAATGCTGGTAACTTCTGTTGAAGGTTTTCTGTGAAACAGTCACTTGGATGGCTTTGGAATCACTGCTTGTCATCATGAAAAAATGATGCACAGGAGGAAATGTCAGTCTGAAGTTTTGGGTTTTTAGGGTGAAGGGAAATGCTACCTCAGTATTTTGTCTGTCTGTGAAAACTGAAGTGGATCTAGGCCAGTGTTCTGGAGGTTAAAGAAAAAAATCGCTGTAGCTTCCTGTGGCCTCCAGGTGGCAAATATTAACCTGTATCTGATTTACTTCACTTGGGCTGGCAAAAAAAGTGGGTCAGTTATTCTAGACAGAGAGAGCAGACATCTGAGATTTAGGAGAAAGGATAGAGCCTTTAGCACAGCACTCGTCCTCTCCTGCAATTATACTTTTTAGAAAGGGGTCAGGCATTGATGCACCAGTCTGTGAGCACCTTGGCAGGGATTGCCTCCCAAGATAGGTCACGACTGTGTTTAGGTTTGCTGAAGCCTCATGGGAGCAACAGTGAGGACTGCTATGAACGCTGTGTGTTTGTTTCAGGAAGGCTGGGGTCGAGGTTTAGCTTGAGGTAGATGAATATTTCTGTGACAGAGGCAGGAGACCAGCTCTGTGTGATCCTTTCACCTACCTACTGTACAAAAACACTGTGCAAGGTTGTTTGCCCTCCCTACTTTTTTGCTAGGCAGCTGCATTTTCTCTCCTGTTACAAAATCTGTAATTTGCACTTCAGTTCAGGGGAAACGTAAGTTTGATGCTGCTTTTCCTAAGGATCAGCACCCACCTACATGCCCTTTCACCTTGTTAGAAGCAGAGCTTGGATGTTTAAGTAGGGAAACAAAGGCTTGAAGTTTTTAGCAGAAAGGTTTGAAAGAACTGTTTTCTGTCCATGAAATTTTCTGTTTGGGGGCGGGGGCTTTTTCATATTTAAACTGAATGATATTTTATTAGTTTCCCTTGTTTTAACTCATACTAGCCCTGGATAATAGTTTCCTCACAGCCTCTACCATCCTAAAGCTGGAAACTACTTTTCTCACTTGAATGAGTCACTGGCTTCCCTCCCCCAGCACACACATATACACATACACACACCAGCTGCTTGAAGAGAAGAATGAGGGGCAAGGAGAAAAGGGAAACATTTTTGGAAGTGAAAAAGGAAGGGACTCAGATGGGGCGAGAGAGAGAAGGAGAGACAAATGAGATTGCATGTGCCCTGGAGAGGAATAGAGGGCAGGTAACAGCATCAGCTCAGCTGTGTACTGCATATTAGTTCCAGCCTTGTCTCACACTGTCTCAGTTTGTCAGCATTTTGACCAAGATGGGACACAGCTGACCAGCTGGGAACATTGATGGAATGGATGCACAATTGCCTTCATACGTTTGTGTGGAATGACCCAGAGAGAACAAATTAGCGAGATTCTGTACTTCATTTCCAGTTTTTCACTTGTGTGTGTGTGTGTGCATGTTTCTGGGGAAAGGATGCTGTGCCTGCTCAGAAAACCCTAATGTGTTTCATCTTTTATAGGTTTGACCCAGAGAGATTCAATGACGAATCAGCTGTGAAAAACCTCTCCTTGTTGGGTTTCTCAGGAAGCCAGGAGTGCCCAGAGTTGAGGTGAGCATGGGGAAGGAGGTCTTAGTGAGTTTCTGTGGCAGACAGGAGAGAAGGTGCTTCCAGCATCTTGGTGTTACCGCTGGGACAACCTGTCCAAGCTGGCTGTTGTCCTTCGGCAAATTTACGTCACAGCAGGGGTTTTATTTTTTTCTCCTGATTCTTCCCTCAGGTTTGCCTATATGGTGGCCACAGTTCTGCTGAGTGTCCTGGTAAGGAAACTGTATCTCCACCCAGTGAAAGGACAAGTCATGGAGACAAAATATGAACTGGTAACCTCACCAAAGGAGGAAGCCTGGATAACAGTGTCTAAGAGAAGTTAAGAGCAAGCAAAACAAGGGGTTAAAAGTGCCAGCAGTGAAGTTCTGAGCAAAGGTCTTAACGAGAATCATACTGGCACCATGTTTACTCAGCCAAGGAATTTTATATCCAGATTTTTTTACCTTCCACATTCTTAACCTCATGCCTACCTTGGGTACTTTTTCTAATTCAACCAGTAGTCATATTAAAGTAGATTTAATCTATATGTCTTTTTTATATTTGCTTCTGGATCTCTGGCCAAATCTTTGCGAAGGAAGCAACAAAACCTTGCAGTGGTGTATGTGTGAACTACTGGGTGTCATCTAGTGAAAGACCACAGCTCTGGTTAATCCAGCCTCTTTCCAATAGCAGCCAGAGCTGAGTAAGAGTGCCCCTCTTATCCAGTGGAATGCTTCTTCCTGGATCCTAGCTAAATAAGACCTTAGAGACACAAGGACAATGCCTTTCTCTATATATAGGTATTTTTATTCAAAGTGTCTTTCCTTCCCTTGAGCTATATCTGCCAAGAAGAGCAGATATATCCTGTGAGAAGTATGTGTGAGTGTGAGAAAGAGAGAAATAAAGTGGGGTGGGAATTGCACCGCCAGTTCTCTTGCTTTGTAATCTTGCCATGCTGTGGGGTTGCAAGAAAAAGGATGACTGACAAAAGCTAGTAAACCAAGAGGAATAAAATTGGTTTAGCCCCTGAGAAAACAGAAGCATCAGTAATAATATAATGAAATGAAATAAAACCACAGAACAAAGCCCCAAGAAAGGGAGTCTCTATCCTGACAATTCTGAGGGCAGTGTCTAATCTAATCAACATCAGAAATTGACAGATGCTTGCAATTTATTCAGCACTGGGTCAGCATGAGACTGGTCACGCAAATACTGGAAAGGGAGAGTGCTGATTTTATAGGGCTCTAGATTAATGTTGTACTTAATAACTTAAAAGCCTTTCAAAGAATTGTTTTCCTCCTCCAAAATGCGTGCCAGCCAAAGAAGCACCAAATACTGCATATTCACATACTTTTTCCTGCTTCTTCCTTTCTTTTTTGCCAATCACAGGACAGCTCTATTCAGGGCCCCACTGAACAGTTTGCAAGGCAGGAACCTCATACTCCATCATCACACTGGAGTAATTGCCATCTGACTTACTGTTCACGTTGTGTTTCTCCCTTCTTTCTCTTATATCGGATCACCCTTTATCTGATCTTTATAAGTCTTTTCCTCCATACACCTGACTTCTCTGTTAGCTCTCCTAGCCCCCTTCCCACCCCGCAGCTGTGTGGTGGTAGGTGCGGGGTTTCTCAGCCTGCAGCTGTGTCTGCGTAAGCTGTACACAGCTGCCAGCGCACCACAGAGCAGGCCAGGAGTGTGTGCCTCCCATTAGAGCTATTTCATACTGCTTGTGCAGACAGAGCACACATAACTGGTAACTGCAGCTCTCATTTCTGCAGACACTGATATTTTCACTGGTACCTTCCAGGTCAGGAAACCTGGTGCTCTTTCAAAAATGTTTTCGCTCTTGTCTGAGGTATGCCAGCCTGAATGCAATCCTGTCAGCTCTTACAGGGTTAACAGCTGATGCCAGCCTCTGTGGGCACCAGACAAAGAAAATTCTGCTTTTGAGTTTAACGTGTCAGCTCTGCTTTTGGTGGAGCTGTAGAGATTCAGATGCCCCCCAGTGTAACTTCTTTTGGGGTAGAGTGATACAGAGATGTTGGGCAGAAAAAGGAGGGTTGTGCAGTTCAGCTTCCTGACTATCTTGCATTGATTTTTATAATGAACTGCAAGAAAGCTCTTGCTAATCTGACCTTTACTTAACTAAAGGCTGGTCATGTCCCCAGATGGCAGTTCATGTTAGGCTTTGCTTCACTGCTTACGCAAAGAGGCCTATGTTTCTTGAAGGTTGCAGATGTTTCCTAAACCTTCTGGAGAAACCAGTGTGGTAACGAATTTTATTTTAAAGCATCCCTGCTGTGCAGAGGAGGCAAAATGAAGGGTAAGTTATTGCCTTCTAGAGAAAATATGGTAGGATAGCACTGTCCCTGCTAGCAACTGAACAAGGAATATAACTGAGTGATGAAGATCTGCTTTCTTGTAGCTGTGTCATAGGAGTGAAGCTTTCAAACACTAGAAAACTTCCCAAGTGTAATTGTCCAGATTTCTGTTACAGCATTTCTCTGCCTTGCTGGAGCTGATCAAACCAACTGCCTTGCAACAGCCCCTTCCCCAGTTACAGGAATCAAACCAGGAGTGATTCCATGTAATTTGTTAGGAATTTTCCATTAGCCTGCACCCGTAGGCTGTATTTAGTCCGGGCCAGTGATCAAGCGTGCTACAGGAGTCCATGACTGATACAGGAGAAGAATGTGGCCCAGTGTGCTGGAGAAAGCCAATGATCAGTTTGTGTTTGCTCAAAACTGCTGTCAAAAACACACCCTGACTCATCAGTTAAGGAAATGTGTTGAGAATGGAAGGAAAGGAGGCAGGTAAGGTGCTCTCAGGCATTCCTAATGCACTGCTGGGAGTGACACTGAGGTCACACTGTTTGCTGAAGTCTGTAGGTTTCCATTCCTTGCTCTGTGTGTGTCAGTCACTTCAGACAGCCCAACTATGGCAATTTATGAGCAACACTCATCAGCCCAGCTGTGAATCCTTGTGCGGCAAACTCCTTTTTCTGTATGGGAATGTCCATGGAATGGAGTTTTCTTAGGAAGTTTTAATCTATTTTGATTTGAAGATTGAAATATCAGTTTTCTCCCATTTCTGCCTTTACCCCTTGTCTGGCATGCACTGTCAGTGGTTCTCGTTTGGCCTGGTTTGCTAAGGAAGACTTAGTTCATAGAGTGTGGACCCTTCTCACTTTGTTTTGGCCATTTTCCCCTTTCTCTTCTCACAAGAACTAACTTCTGAGCCCTTGGGCCAAATCAGCTGCATTTGACAGGGGTTTGAATTCTCTACACTATTATGTTCCTGCAGATTTTGTGAGGAAAAAAGAAGATGACTGGGATAGGGAGTGTATGCTAGCCATGTCACAAGATTGCAGTCAAAGCCGCAGCACTGTTGATGCCAGCCCAGGGAAAAGCCTGAGTCAGTGCCTGCACTGATGCAGATAACCAATCTCAGGAGTCCAGTCAATAGAGGACAGGGGTTTGTCCGTGCTGCTCAGACCCACGCACTAAGGACACATCTAAAGTCCAGAGATGCCTTCTGCCTGTAACATGGGGATGTGGGCAAGCATTGCAACCTGTGGAAAAAAATGTCTTAGTCTAGGAAGAAAGCCAAGAGGGGGAGGTTGCTTCTGTAATATAGGGAATTGTTACTTTTTATGCTTCATATTCCTGCTCTAAACCAGCAAGCTGCTTCACAAATTTGACAGGATGGTTTTGAAAAGCACACAGAAAAGCTGTAATTTCATTCCTTAGGCTCTTACTGTAGGACAAGTTTCTACAGAGAGCTGCAAACTCATGAAAGGTAAGAGGCCAAGTACGTCTCTGTGCCTATGCAACCTGCTGCCCTCAGAAGCAGGCAGGCCATTGCTAATGCATTTTCATGGCTCCTTATGGCTTGCAAAGCCTTTTACTTTTGCCCCTTGTCCTGGTGGCAACTGGTGAAGCAGTTGTTAAGAGCTTTGAGCAGAGCAGACAGTTTACTGATCTAGCTTCCCATTACCTCCAAAATATCTATGAATGCTGTTGTCTCTACATTTTAATTCACATGGGCTACATATAGAAGTGCCATTCCAAATTAGTAATATCCTTCTGCTCCCAGCAGTTTAAGGACTTGCTGGTGGTGGCTGTGGCATGCACCACAGAGTTTAGGGCTGCATGTTTTATTTTCTATTGTTACATGGAAAGGATGGTCTTGGCAATTTCTGTCCTACTTGCTGCAAAAGTAAATGTTGGTTATTGGGCAGGGTGGATGTTTGCTGATTTAAAGTCCCCTGGGCAGCTGTTGTGCCAGCTCCCCAGCTGTGCAGTTACATGAACCTGGGGCTGCTCACGGTCCAGCTTGGGAAAACGCTCTCACCTGTTTGCTCCTGAACATTTGTTCCTGCATAACTCACAGGGCAGCGCGTTGCCTTCTCACTCTGTGTGACGTTCCCCACTGACAACAAGAGATGTCTGTACAGCCTAACCCCTCAGTGGGGCCAGGTGTGACCTGCCCAAGGTGTCTGTTAGTGCTACAGAAGGGGCTCCCTGACACTGACCACTGGGTATAGATACATCCTGATCAGCACAGGGAAGCCTGTAGCTTATTGACTTCCTTTTTGTGCTCACATCCTCTTGTGGCTTTGGGGCAAAAGGAATGGGGTAGAGCAGTACCTTCAGGAAAGCATAAAGGAAAATCTTCATCACTTGTGGGTTATGGTACCAGGAGGTGAAACTGTTTTAATGGCCATGGCAGCTCTTGTTGCTTCTTTCCACTTGTCCAAAGCAAGAACTGCTAGAAAAGATTCCAGGCATCTTTTTCTGGAGCCTGAGAGTATGAACCCATCTTGACACCTCTTTGTAGTTCAGCTTAGGAGTGGTTTTTTAGCAGTGACTTTTCAACTAAACAAAAGGCCTGTTTGACATCTCTTAGAATTCAATGCCAGGGTTTTGGTGGTAGCAGACGGAGAAGAGGAACTACCACATACAGGAAAAAAAAAGATGAAGAAAATGTTCTTCACATATGGAGGGTGGGGAAGGAGACACAGTAAAGGTTTCCATGGCAACATTCCTTGAAGATAAGTATTTTTAAATCTGTGAATTTTAGCATCAAAAACACAGTTGTGTTTCCCACAAAAAGATTTGGGGGAGGGTTGGAGTGGAAAGAATTTGTCCCCCTACTTTTCAGGTCATTCCAGTTTCTTTTACAGAGGAGCCTGCTCCCAAGATAAATGAAGTATGTGCGATTTCTATGATCTTAATGCTCCTGTAAAGAAAGCCTCGCTTCCAGGAGGCAGGAAGCATCAGTCATGGTTCTATATCTGCTCCAACATCTTTGGCGCAAGCACTTGATCATCTCTTTAATGGGAAAAGTAGTTCAAATAAATCAGTGCTAGACCAGTTAAAAGTCACAAGGACAAATCTTGCAGGATTTTACATTAAAACTAGTGTAACTTGGCACAAAACCTTAATTTTAATTGAGGTACAGTTAAGTGATAGTAGTAGTAGAGGTAGCTCAGGCCTTTTGTCTTGGCCAAAGAGGAGAGGATGCAGAACTGAAAGGGCAGAGAAGCCAGCTAAAAGATGTCCCTGGTGAGTGTCTTGGTTACTTTGATGACAGCGAAACATCCCTGTAGGTGGACAAGTGACGCTCCAGTGACGCTACCATGCAGGAAATGTTTGCTCTTGATATGGGGTGTCAGTGCTGGGGCCACCTCTGAACCTCTCTGAAGCTTCTCTGCTCCAGTCTCTGCAGTGCAGAGCAACTCATGGGCACTGGCACGCTCTGCTCCCACCTCCCTGCTGGCATCCAGGCAGGTCAGCTCTGTCACGAGCCTGGCACATCCAATGCTGTGCCTGCTTGGCTGCCAGCTTTGAAGTCTCACCAAAAAAAGGCTTTTTTTTTTTTTTTTAACAGTTGCTTCCAATTCTGTGGTGACTCAGACACTGCAGCAAGGATAAAGTGATCATCTTCCCCTTCAGAGCTTTACAGCGGAAGGCCCTGGGCATCCTCTCTAAAATTTAGAGAGCTTGGTGAGCCCAGCCATGAACTGGATTCAGTTCTTTAACTGATGGAACAAGGTACTCCAGTGGTGCTGTGTACCTGCTAGCTCAGGGCCTGTGTTTCAGCAATAGACTAAATGATTCCTACAAGTACTTTGTGCTCAGAAACCCTGGAGAGGGGAGACTGGTAGGGAATGAATAGTCATAAAGAAAACAGAAAGGACAATTCACCCATTAAGGCTCTTTTTCTGACCAAGCTTCTCTAGGCCATAAATTCAGGAAAGGAACAAAAATCTATTGGAATAATAAGAGAAAAAAAGTAAATTGTATTTGGCCATTTATCTTTTGCGGGGAGGGAAAGGATGCAAATAAAGGTGTCTAAAAAAGCAAAATTCATACTGTCAAAACTGTGGAAATTGGCACTTGGCAGCACTGTTTGACATTGGCCAAGAACAGATACAGAATAAGCAAGGCTCAGATCTGGCTTTTATAGTTTCGTGGACTGAAAAGCAACTGACATACTCATGCAGGGCTTGTTAGGTGTGAGTTACTGATTACAGGGATCATGTTTATTCCATCGCTTCCTTTTAGGCCACTGTGGTGTTTTGTGCCACGCTCTGATGCTTCGCTCCGTGCACTTGCCTTGCAGCTGAGCTCCTGGAGAGGCAGGAACTCTGCCATCCCTAAATCACAGGAGTGCAGCAGTGTCAGTCCCTGCTCCGCAGCCGTCAGTGCCAGCGTGCCAGGAGCTGCCTCTTGCTGGGTGCCTGGTGTGTGTGAGCCAGCCGGGGGCACGCCAGGGCTTGGGGGCAGCCGGAGCCGGGTCACTGCTGTGCAGGGCGTGACAAACGCTGCCGTGTGGCACCGTGGACGAGTGCTCTTACATGGCTCTCAGCTTCCACAAATGCCATTTCCAGGCCCAGCAGCCTTGCCTGCTGGCAGCGTGGCTGCCACCTGCAACAGTCCTGCTTGGGGATAAAGGTGTGACAGATTTGTTTCTGAATGTGCCCTGGCTTTGTGAGGTGACTGTCCTGCTTTTGCAAGCTCTCCCAGCAGTCTGAATGGGGAGAAAGGTGCCTTGGGAGGAGAGGAGTGAGCCACGTGAGTCAACAGGGGCTGACAGCGATGTCTGCAAGAATACACTGTCACATATCGCGGGAAACCAGTGGTTGCAGCTGCCCCACATTCATTGGTAAGCAAGATATTTGGGAGCAGGGAGAGCACTTAGTACTTCTGCTGTGCAGAATTCACACTGAATTTGACAGACCCTGCACCTGGATTTGATGGTAGTGTTCTAAAAGGAAGGAGCAGATTGATTGCTTGTTAACAGAATGCTCTAAATTAACCTCAGCCATGGGCCTGGTTCTGCAAACCTTTGCATGACTATTATTTATGCTGTATAATTGCATTGAATACCATTGACTATCCAATATATTGGCCTAGCACAGCTGCACTGAAATTCTAGTTGTGGCTTTCAGTTGTTGGAAACCAAATTTTTGGATCTGTTTAGATGTTTGGATTTTGAATACTCCCAAAAAGTCAAGCACCTACTTGACTATTTAAACGCTAGATGTCTTTGTAAGTCTAGTATTGCCATAATGCAAAGAAAAAGGAAATTATGTAGAAGTTGCCTGGCCTCTGGTTTCCTATCCCAGCAGTGATAACTAGGTAGATCTTGTTGCTTTATATACACCACAGTTCACAGCGAATGTCATTTTTACTTGAGGAAGCTTGATGGTGATTTTTACATAGTAAAGATGAAAATACTGCAAACATACATCATGCATTAGCCTTTATATATTTTATAGCTGTACCGTTCCGGTGTGGCAAACTGAGCTGAGCAATCACATTTTCTCAATTACCATCAAGAACTGGAAATTCTTATCACTTCTGTGTTTCTTTCTCCCACTACTGCTGCACTGGTCTTGAAATTGTCACCACAGCTAAAAATCCTCATTCTGTAAATTAAACTGTGATTTCAAAAAATTTTACAGTATAGCCTCCTCATAAAACTCCACAAGTCTTTTGCTGATGTGACTCACTCAATTACTCATGTGGGCAGACGTTCAGATAATAAAAGTGGTTAATGGAAAGCTGTGAGAAATACTGCTGGTTCCTGAGGAGGCAGCCAGGGGGAATGTATTGTGGGTATTTTAGCCTAAGAGCTGCTGAATTCACTGAGCTCCCAGCCATTTTTATAAGATTAGGATTTCTCCATTCTGCTTTTTCCTTTGTGTAAAAACAGCTTGAAATATGAGATTGGCAACAGAGAAGCAAAAGCACAGCAGCTGTATATGTTTGCTCTTCTGCTCCTCTTCCTACATATTAGAGATGATAGCCAGTCTGTGCCCTGAAATAATCCCTTTATCCTAGTGATGTATGTACCTAAACAGCACTCAGTACTCTAATGAGCTCTGGATTTCTGAATCAAGGAGTGCAACTAACAAGTGGCTAAATAAGCTCTTTGGCTGGAAGTGTCACCCATACTGACAAGGATCAGATTTTTGTGGAATTAATAAAATTAAGAGATTTGGCCTTGAGATTTGGTGTGCAACAGGTCAGGAAATACATCTAGAAAACAGGTTTCAATGACATTTCAGTGAGTGCACATTAGAGGAGTATGGCACCTTTTGAAGTTGGTGAGGCAGAAGGGTATGGAAAAGTAGTAAGGTACCACTTGGATGTGAGAACTCCGCTATCTAATGAAATGATACTTGTGTGATGGCTTCAAAGAGACTTAGAATTAAGCCAAAACTGGAACTAGTGTAAGTGGATGAACTGCTTAGAGCTAAGGGCTAGCTGGCATTTGCAGAAGTTAACTCTTGGTTGTGTGGCTCTGAGGCTGCTAGATTTTTGGGGGTTGTGCCGCTGCAGTTGCTGTGCGAGCCCATTCCAACAACAGTGCTGGATATGGAAAGAGCAAGGAAGTGAAGATATGCTCATTTTTCATACAAGATGAGCTGGGAGGGAGACTAGTTTGACTTGTAAAATAGAGCTTCTGGCACAGAGAAGCAGTACATGGATGTTGAGGCTCTGGACCAGAGAAAGTAAGCTGTCAGATTATATTTAGTGACTACATGCTGCAGGAAAACGCAGAGAGGGAAGGAGGGGAACGATTGCATAGCTGGGCCCCATGGGTAGTGAGCACACAGAGCAGGGAATGAGGCTGTTAAGAGAGGATGAATTGCATTGGTGTTCCTGATTCAAATAAATCTCTCTGTGAGGCCAGGTATCCGCACAGACTTGTATGATTGCTTTGATCATCAGAGTTCAGTTTTATTTATCCATCAGTAATACCCCAGACTCCCATTAGGTGAAGAGTGACCAACCTGTGGCCTTCCAGCCATTCCCCTCTACCCTCACCTTAGGGATGTCTCCTGCAGCAGTCCCATTCCCAGCTGGAGAAGCAGCAGTCTGATAGGGGCTCTTGAAACCAATGTCCTAAGCTGCTGTACAGCCCAGTTGCACACCGAGCTCAGTCCTAATCCACTAGAAGCTTGTTAGCTAAGGCTGGCATGTGCAAAATAGGTTAGGTTACCCTGCTCCATTTGAATTCAGGGGTGTGAATCCTCCATTGTGTTTTCTGGAAAGCCCAATCCTAAACAGATGAAGATGGAAAAAAAAATCCTTATACCTGTATGAGACAGATCAAACCTTACATGCTGACACATGGCAGTGTATCATTTGGGTCTTGTCATATACTCCAGGCTGCAGAGATTGTGACTTTGACTAGTTTACAGCAGGATGGGTACAGCTTAGGCTCTTGACTCTTTCCTGCTAAAAGCTCACTGTATCATTCAGAGATGCCTTTCCCTTTGAAATAAATAAGGCCTTTAAGCTCTCTCTCAGAGGAGACGTGTGGGGAGGCCTGGCTGCCTTCTGTGCATTAATATTTCTGTCAAACTGGATTCAGACTCAGGTGGGTGAAACAACTGCGCCCATGGGGAGCCATCAGCCTCCACCTCCTGTTAGGCAGTACTGCATCACTGAGATTTGTGTTGTTCCCATACTGTCAAAATTAGCTGTGGGTGAGAGAAAGGGTTGAGATGCTCCTGTATGTTCGCCAAGCAGGAGGACAGAGCAGTTGGGGGAAGGAGGGAGATGCAGACTACAGTAGTGAAGAGAAGCTGTGCAAGGAGAAGCTGCCTTCACAGCCTTGAGAAAGGGGATTACTTGTCCAGATGTGTGACAGAAGGAGGAAAGATGACTTCAGAGATGTGATTAATTACACTTCCTATGCAAGAGAATTATGCTAGTTACAGAAACAACACACACTGGGTTTGATGGCTCCTGAGAATATGCAAGGCCATAAAATATTTTTGAAGTGGTTTATGTGGTAAAAGTAGGATTACAAACATGACAGGATTAGAAAAGCTCCAGGGGGCAAGTTCCTGGAGCTATGTGAGTACCTAAAATCTGAACTTTAATTTCAGGAAGGAACAAAGACCTCAGAGAATGGTTCTGACTGTTGCAGCTGGTGCAGATCAAACTTGAAAATGTGAAGAAAGGATCAGTAGCTCGGTAATACGTGCTCCTGTCCATAGTGAGCCAGAATCAATAGTTCAGAGAGGATGAATTTTTGTATGTGCTGGACTGGAGCGTTAACTCCTCTATCCACCCTTCAGTGGCTCAGCGGCCATATCAGACCCTACCTGGGGGATGCCACAGGGTCAGGACAGCATGGGAAAGGACTGGCAGTTGGTCTGGGTTAGCATCTTAGAGAAGGAATACCATCAGGAAAAACAAATTAGAGCTGTTCTTTCCTCCTCTGTTGCCTCAATGCTTGTCATTTGAACCCTCAGAAGGAAACTGATGAGCAACTGTGCTTTGTGCTGGTCTCTCTTTGAGACCATTTGTTGGCTGTTTTCTTTTAAAGTCTGAAATGTTAGATAATTATTTTTCCTATTTAGCTTGACCTCTTCCTCCCTGGGAGCGTTCCTCCCCTTGTACTGTCTCTGTCCTCACACAGTGCTCTGTTGAAAGAAAGTTCAGCAGAAAAGTAGAAAAAAGCTTTGGATTTGGAATGAGACATGCCCTCAAACAGACAGTCTGAATCTCTGCAACATGTCCTGTTCCTCTCTGGAGGTGCTGTGAGGTATCTGATGTCAATCATGCACTAGGTGGTTCCGAAATAGCAATGTTAGGGCAAACACTTCCATGAGATGGAAGCTACTCCATCGGTCACCTCTCCTACCTTTGTGCAGCAAGCCTTTTACCCAGCTGCAGTTTCTCATAAGCAGAGAGGTTATCTGTGGTTATAATCTTGATTGCCCAGCAAATTGCTGAATGCCTGAGGAAGCAGGAGGAGAATGTGCAGCTTCAGGGTGTGTGGGTTTTTCAATCTGGTTTACAGTGAGCACTGGAGGTTGAGTGTTTAAGATGCCTTGGGATCCTGACATGATTTGCTGCAGCATTAGACAGCTGTATTCTGTGCTGGGAGGCCATGCCAGCATTCTGGAATAGCCATGGGATTTCAATAAACTGCTGTTTGCTTCAGAAACTCTGGATTATGAGACTGGCAAAGAGTGGCGACCCAGGCAGAGGCCGACCCGGACACTATGAGAAGCAAGTGTGAAGACTGTGTCTCTACTGGGGGAGTGAAGGTACATACTTCAGTTACAGACTATTTTCTTCAATTGCCCAGTTTTCCTTCCCTCCCTCACCCCTCCAGTAAATGCAACCTTCCAGCTAAAGGGCATGGGCCTATATATATTGTCAGTACACGTGACCAAAACTTTGGTGCCAGAGTCCTTTATCCAGCTGCAAATCTGCTCAGCTCCATGTGATGCAGCAGCACAGGGATTTTCAGCTTTTGTTTCTACTGTTTACAAAGAGTGAAAAAGAAAAAAGGAAAAATGCTCCTAAAACTAGAGCACAGTTATATAAAGAAATGAACTGAAAACCTGCAGCAGGATCTGTCTGAGATCTGACCTGGTCATCTGTCTAAAGAGGATGTTTACTTGCACCCCTTATGTAGTGACTATGCTGTTCAGTTCTCCATAAAGCAAAGAAAATGGAAGAGACTTTGATTGTGATTTCTTACTGTGTGCAAAACAGGTGGCCTTTGAGCTACCCCATTATTACTTTTCTCTAATAAAGAATTGATGACTCAAACTGTACGTGCGGGACACCCACGCAGAGTGCCCAGTTGCAGGATTGCACATGACCAATGGGTTGGCTCATCTGTGCAAAGTTTTGTGAGGAGGGGACTCCCTTGGGTGATTGGCATAGGTAAAACCCTGACATGTGAGAGAACTTGGAAGAATAGTGGTCTCCCCGTGCTTTTGGATCTTGACCTCAAATTTAAGGTCTCTAGACTGCTTGCCTTTGTATTTTTGGTGACTGTTTGAACAGCACTGTTAGGTGAAAAACGTGTTTGCTTGTCAGTCTTGAAGATACTGATATAAGGGAAAGTCTTGCACAAAAGGATTGAAAAAAATAGGAGAAGTGTGTAATAAATTAGGGCTGCGGGAATATAAAAACTTAAAATTAGTTTAGCACATCACTTGACAGATGGGAAGTAATTTATGTAAATTTAGGGAAGTGGTAGTTGGATTCAGTTGATCTAACTTAAACACTATTTCTAATTATTTTTGGGATGTATACAGAGGAATATAGGATGGCCATTATTCTGACAGGAGGCCTCTTCATGTTTAAATTTAAATCCATAAATGAGTATCCTATTAAAATATAAACATGCTGTGATAACAAGCACCTGATTATGCAGACAGGTTAGTCCAGCTACTCTGGTGAACAGCTGTGTGCATGTATTTCACATAATGCTTTTTCTTACGCCCTAAGAACCACAGGCAGAGCCCTTGAGAGGTCAAGAGGTGCCTGACCCACAGGTGGGAGCTGCCTGTAAGGAGGTTTGCTGATGCTAAGTGCAGATCTGAGAGCAGATGGGCTCTCACAGGTTTCCACTGAACGCAGGCCCTGGTGGCACCCAAAGGCACAGAGAGATGACACAATTAACAATTCCCCCTCCCTACGCTCTGGTGCTGCTAATCCAAGTTTAAACTCCTAACAGCATCTTTTGGAGAACCTTCTCTTTTACATTTTGACAGCTTTCTCCTATTGCCAAGAGAAAGATCATGTAGGTTTACTGGGGAGCTGCCAAATGACAGCTTGAGTTCACACCTGAGAAGCAAATGAATGAAGAGAGAAGGAAAGCCTCAGCCTGCCTCCAGCCTGGCACAAACATAGAGTCCTGGGAGCATGGGCATGAGCAACCCCTGCAGCAGCAGCAGCAGCAGATGTGAATGAGCAGAATCCAAGCTGAAGCTACAGTGGAGGAGGGAGCATGGGGCCTGTTACCAAAGTGCGAAAGCATTATCCGTCAGCTGCACACCGTGGGGGAGTTGGAGGCCTGGCCATGGATGGTTCTTGGAGGTGTGGGATAAAGCTTGGAGCTCCACACTGTACAGCAGCCCTTTGTGAGTTGATTTGGCTGGCTTTCCTTCCTTGAGCCATTGCAGAAAACACTGCTCTCTCAAGAGGGGCATTAACAATCAGCAGGGGATCTGACAACCATAATTCATTCTTTAACTTCCCCAAACCCAGTATTTTTAGATGTATAACTCATGGTTTATAAACTCTGTGGGTAGAGGGCACCAAGAATGAGGCTGCATGACACTTCTTTGGTCCTTGTGGGTTTAGGGCAGAATGCCAGACTGTTGTGCAGAACTGCAGGCAGCCTGACTCCACGGGTGTTCAGTGACCCCTCAGGTGTTCAGCGATAGTGTAGGTGCTCATGTGTAGTCGCCTCTCTTCTCCACACATGGGAGAATCACGGTGAGGTGTCTCTGGCAGGGTATTCTGTAGTTCTTAAGCCTTTTTGTGAGAGTAAGACTATTACAGCTACAGTAAAATACAAATTGCCCATGGCTCTCTAACTGCCTGTAGAAACGTCAAGTAGTTGAAGTTGTGAATTTCAGACCACATTTTAAAATGGGAGAAAAATGCTTTGCATATGAGTGTTTTTTCACCAGTATGTTGAACACTGTGCCTGACGCATCCTTCATATGTGAGAACTAAGCAAGCTAAGAAGAAATGACCCCGCAGGCAGGGATTTCTATCTCACTTTTCTTTTAAGGGAAGAAATTTCCAAGGACTGGCCCCAAAGACTACTAGTTTGTTGCCTGACCCCACCAGGTGTTTGCAATCTGTAATTCTAGAAGTCAGGCATATCTAGCTGGATGCCTTTGCAACAGCTTTCAAAGCAAGAGAAGAACTGTTCCTGTAGGACCAGACTGATACCCAGGTCCTGCAGCGCTGGATGTTCTCTGGCCAGCTACCGAAGTGCCTGTAACGTGAAGGCTGAGAAAGCGTCAGGCTGTTTTATCAGTGCCCTGGACTGCACTAGCAGAGGTAGCAGGAGCTTTGTGGAGCCTCATGGGAACGTGAGGTGAGTAATCACAGCTGAAATTCATTTCAAAGAGACAAATGAGCTCCCCTGCAGAAAGCTGGGACATGTCTGCTGAGAGGGCTGGTTGGTTGGGGGTTTTTTTGTGGGAGAAAGGTTACTTCTAGGTTCAGGTGGAGGAATTGAGTGGGAAAGCCTTGCACATTCCTCGGAGGGTAGGCATTTTCATCGCAATCATAGAGTGACTTCCCTGGGACATAAAGGAAGTCAGTATTAAAGCCACGAACTGACCGAACAGACCTCCTAACTGATGGCTCCAGTGCAGTGCTTCAGCCACGAGGCTGTCCTTCCTCTGTTTCTGCTGACCCTTCATTATGTGCTATTTTGGCTATTTGGCTGGGAAGCTGGGAGTTCACCCTTCCTCAGCCCCATGTACAACAGAAGCTTTTCAGAGAGGATCCACACAGAAAAAACCTTTTGTTCTTCCTCCGGCGATGAGAAGGGCCGCACAGGAGCAGGGGGGTCTGGCGCTCGCATGGCACTCAGAGCCCCCTAGGGATATCGGCAGAGGCGGCCATAGCCCTGTGCTCTGGAGAGCGCGCTGCCAGCAACTCGCCAGTGAGTGAATTAAGGCAAAACGCTTTAAAAGGAAGCCGAGACTTGCTGAAAGGAGCTCACGCGCAGTTATTTATGGTTTCCCGGGACACCGGTACCGGGGCCCGCCCGCGGGCCATGGCGGCCCTCCCCCGCTCCCGCCGGAAACGCCCCCGCGCTCCTCCGGCACGGAAGAGACGCGAGGGGGGCCGCGAGGGGCGGCGCATGCGCAGGAGGCGGTGCGCGGCCGCGCCCCGCCCCCGCCGCGGTGGGGGTCTGGCGCGCGCTCCGTGCGCGCGGCGCGAGGCCGGGCC